>OY978503.1:11086977-11619477 GCA_963854855.1 Nasturtium officinale | reverse complement strand
TGCACTGCGGTTGTCGGCGTAAGGAAACCAACATCCGTTGACGCTTCGCTTATCCGGACCAGTGCCATCCCACCACAGATACCACAAACTTACTGCAGGAACTGAGCGAAAGCCTACGTGATTGAATCAACCATCAAGCTCGACTAATAATACCCATCAGGCATACGGAGTCAGTCCATGTTTCCCTTCAAAAACATGCCCATTCGATCTCGGCGGCTTTGACGCGGCGCCAGTTACTGAATACTGGACATGCCATCGTGAAATGGCTGAAAACCCATTGTTAGATGGTTGGCTTGGAACTTTCTCGGAAGGGGAGACTGACAACGAGAAACGGCAACAGATCTTGTTCTTACGGCGACTACATCGCAACTCCATCGAACCCACGCCGAAACAGAAGACGATGATAATCGAGAACCCGAGACTTGCGCCAATTCATCAGTATCACTACACCCAACACTCTTCAGAACCTACCTGCATAACGGTTTGCCCATGGGCGACACACCTATCATGCTTCTCGACGGGACGGCCGAGATGAATCCATGTTTTCCCAATAAAATCACGCCCATTCGATCTCGGCGGGCTTTGGCGCGGAGCCAGTTTTTGAATACTGGACTTGCCATCGCGAAATGGCTGAAAACCCATCGATAGATGGTTGGCTTGGAACTTTTTCGGAAGTGGGGGACAGACATCGAGGAACGGCCACATATTTTGTTCTTGCGGCGACTACTACGCAACTCCTTCGAACACAGGCCGAAAAGAGAAGACGATTGTAATCGAGAACCCGAAACATGCGCCAATTCTTCGGTATCAGTACACCCAATCCGCTTCGGAACCTACCCGCATGACGGTTTGCCCATGGGCGACCCAACTGTCATGCTACCCGACGGGGCGGCCGAGATGAATCCATGTTTTGCCAACAAAAACACGCCCATTCGATCTTGGCGCCAGTTATTGAATACTGGACTTGCCATCGTGAAATGGCTGAAAACCCATCGACAGATGGTTGGCTTGGAACTTTTTCGGAGTGGGCGCTTCGCAACGAGAACATCGCAACTCCATCGAACCCACGCCGAATAGAGAAGACGATGATAATCGAGAACCCAAGACTTGAACCAATTCATCGGTATCGACACACCCAATCCGCTTCAGAACCTACCCGCATGACGGTTTGCCCATGGGCGACACAACTATCAGGCTCACCGATGGGACGGCCGAGATGAATCCATGATTTCCCAAAAAAACCACGCCCATTCGATCTCGGCAGTGCGTAAAGGATCCGTGTTTCCTGAATCACGACCATCCTTCATGCGGTGTGGACGATGCACATGGGGACATCTCGGAATATCCCAAAACTGGGGATAATCCGCCACTCGGGATGCCTAGCAAGGATCCGTGATACGCTCCAGGAACGTTGGCTTCGGAATCAGGCTGAATCGGGTCAAGACCGGGAAGGAGGCGGTCGTACGTGTACCGGTACGGTACCTCGGTTGGTGGAAGGGCCACGGTACGGGTCCTCGGCGGTACGGATGGGGGAAAAACGGGATGGTAAAGTGGTGGTGTCAAGGCGGGGTTTGTACGGCGGGAAGGTTGGATGAAGGTAGAGATGGAAGAGGATGGAGATAAGCGTTTGGAGAGTGGAAAGGATGGAGCGAAGTGAGAATGGGTAGATGGGTCGGTAAAAATGGATCGAAAGCCGGCCACACGGTATTTGGACAATGCCGTGATACGACTGATCGGAGTCCGAGCTGAGCTTCCAGGACAACGATGTTTAAACTACTTGAGATTCGAGAACAAGCTTTAAGCTAATTGCATTCATTCAAATCTGAGTTCAAGGGGGATGTTACACGCCCTTATATAGGCGAAAGACATAGGGCAACAAGCCCCTCACAAAGGACCAGCGTGCCCTTGGGTGTTTACATACCCATAAAACAGTAACTTAAGTTCTTAGTAAAACGGTAAAAACAAGAAAACAGGAAGGGATAGAGATTAGGGCCGGACGACAACCACGCGGACCATGGACGGGTAAGGTGATGATCTGCTCGGTCCTAATGCGTCCGGGTCGTGAACCTCGTTAAAAACCTTGATGGGAAAACCACCTAGGGATAAAACCCGATCAAGGGAAAAAGAGTGTTCCTTTCCCAAACGACTTTAGTGGGGCGTTTTCACCGGGTCAAGGTGAAAACGCTAAGGACTTGGTCCTTGATGTTTGCCGCGGTTGCCAGCTTGGGTTGTTGCCATTTGCCTTCCTTCAATCCTTGGGCAATCACCATGTTCATCCTTGTTTGGTATGGCCTTGAGTATGCGCGGTCAATGACCGATACCGGCATATTTGGCAACGTTCCTTGGCTTTCGTCCGTGTCTATCCCGGCATCATCCGGCTGGCTATCCTCCGGATCGGATGTGGCTTGGGCCTCATCATGCCCTCCCTCTTGAAAATGTTTTGTCCTCAAAACTTGATCACCTGCATCAAAACGGGACAAGTCAGCAACATTGAAAGTGGTGGACATGTTACCTTTACCTGGGATGTCTATCCGGTACGCGTTGTTGTTAATGCGCTCTAGGACTTGGAAGGGACCATCTCCTCGCGGTTGTAGCTTGGTTTGCCGGGTTTTGTTGAATCGTTCAGTTCGGGTGTGTAGCCAAACCCAATCTCCTGGTTGTAGGATCATTGGCTGTCTTCCTCGGTCCGCTTTCTGCTTGTACTGCTCCGTCTTCTTGAGGATTCGGTTGCGGACCCGTTCATGAAGTTTACGGACATATTCAGCCTTGGCTACCCCATTTTGGTCTTCCATCCTTTCAGGGGCCAATGGAATCTTGTCGAGCGGTGTACGTGGATTGAACCCGTAGCATATTTCAAATGGGGAGAGGCCGGTAGTTGAGTGGGTCACCCGGTTATAGGCAAATTCCACATAGGGTAGGCTTTGGAGCCAATTGGCTTTGTTGGAGTCCACGGCCGTCCTGAGCAAGGCTCCCAAGGTTCGGTTAACGACTTCAGTCTGCCCATCAGTTTGAGGATGCGCGGCAGTGGAGAAAAGGAGTTTGGTTCCCATGCGTCTCCACAAGGTTCTCCAGAAATGGCTGAGGAATTTTGGGTCTCGATCAGAGACAATGGTTTGGGGCAGGCCGTGAAGTTTGACAACGTCCCGGAAGAAAAGGTCGGCAATGGCCGTAGCGTCCCACGCCTTGGAACAGGGCATGAAATGGGCCATTTTGGAAAAACGGTCGACCACTACCATCACTGAGTCCTTTCTTTCAATTGGAGGTAATCCTAGCAGAAAGTCCATGGATAGGTCGACCCATGGGGAGGTTGGGATGGGCAGGGGCATGTATAGTCCGTACGGATGGGACTTGGTCTTGGCGCGCCTGCAGGTTAAACACATTGCGCAGAAGACTTCGACCATACTTCTCATCCTAGGCCAGTAGAAGTGACTCCGCAACATGTCTAAGGTCTTATGCGTCCCAAAGTGTCCCATTAAACCGCCACTGTGGGCTTCTTGAACGAGCAGCTCTCGAACAGATCCCTCTGGTATGCACAACCGTTTGCCCTTAAAAAGGAAGCCGTCGTGGACATGAAAATCCTTGAAGGAGTCCTTCCCATGTTCGGCATAGGGAAGTTTTAGACCGGGATCATCTTGGTACCGGTCCTTAAGAGGGCCGAAGCCTAGAACCTTGGCCTCAACAGTAGTGATAAGGGCGTGGCGACGGGAAAGGGCATCGGCGACTACATTCTCTTTTCCCTTCTTATACTTGATGACATAGGGAAACATCTCGATGAACTCGAGCCATTTGGCGTGCCGCTTGTTCAGGTTGGTTTGCCCCCGGAGATGCTTCAAGGTTTCATGATCCGAGTGGATCACGCACTCCTTGGAGAGGAGGTAGTGTTGCCAGGTTTCAAGGGCTCGGACCAACGCATAGAGCTCTTTGTCGTAGGTGGGGTAATTGAGTGTGGCTCCATTGAGCTTCTCACTGAAGTAGGCCACGGGACGCCCTCCTTGTGTTAGCACAGCTCCAATGCCTATACCGGACGCGTCACACTCAATTTCGAAGGTCTTGTTGAAGTCGGGCAAGGCTAGCAAGGGTGCTTGAGTGAGCCGACCCTTGAGCTCTTGGAAAGCCTTCTCTTGGGGTTCTTCCCATATAAACCCGGAAGACCTTTTCACCAAAGCCGTTAAGGGAGCGGCAATGGAACTAAAGTCCAGAACGAAACGCCGGTAGAAGCTGGCCAGACCATCGAAGCTACGGACTTGGCTGACACTGGTAGGGGTTGGCCATTCTTGAATGGCCCTGATCTTCTCTTGGTCTACTTTTAGACCCTGACCACTGAGGACAAAGCCTAAGAAGATAAGTTCTCGAGCGCCGAAGGTGCATTTGGCCATGTTGGCATAAAGCTCCTCTTGTTGCAAGGTTCGTAGGACCGTATCTAGGTGGGAAGCGTGTGCAGTAAGATCCTTGCTGTAGACAAGGATGTCGTCAAAGTAGACAACCACGAATTTATTGAGGAACGCTCGGAGAGTATGGTTCATCAGTCGCATGAAGGTGGAAGGGGCGTTGGACAGGCCGAACGGCATGACTAGCCACTCGTACAGCCCTTGCTTGGTTTTGAAGGCGGTCTTCCATTCGTCACCTTCCCTCATTCGGACTTGGTGGTAGCCACTTTTGAGGTCGATCTTGGAGAAAATGGACGCGCCACTAAGTTCGTCCAACATGTCATCCAAACGGGGAATTGGATGTCGGTACTTGACCGTGATATTGTTGATGGGCCGGCAGTCCACGCACATCCTCCAGTTACCATCCTTCTTGGGAACCAAAAGGACTGGTACGGCGCACGGACTGAGGCATTCGCGGACGTATCCCTTGGACAAAAGGTCGGCAACCTGTCGTTCTAGTTCTTTGGACTCCTCAGGATTGACGCGGTAAGCAGGCCGGTTGGGCAGGGAGGCTCCGGGAATGAAGTCGATCCGGTGTTCAATACCCCGGAGGGGTGGGAGTCCGTGGGGAATCTCTTCAGGGAAGACGGACGAATACTTCTGGAGGATCCTTTGGAGCTCATCCGGGATTGGATCTTCCCTGGTACCTGCGCTCATCACATCTTTATAAACCATTAGTACAACTCGGCACTCATTGCCGAGGGTTTTACAAGCGTCCCTAATGGATATGAGGAAGTTGGGACGGGAAGATGTGGTTTTGGCTAAGCGAGATTGGAGTTCATGTACTTGAACGGGTGTTAGAGGTGCTAGGGTAACACGCTTAGTTTCATGCATAAACGAATAAAAGTTGGAACGGCCGTTGTGGGTGGCGTCCTTGTCAAACTGCCATGGGCGTCCTAAGAGGATGTGGCTAGCTTGCATTGGAACAACATCACATTGGACCGTGTCCCGGTACTGCCCTATACTAAAGGCTAGATCTACCTGTTCGGTAACGGGTATAACAGTTTTATCATTCAGCCATCGCAGTTTATAGGGATGAGGGTGTTTAGAGGTAGGGAGAAAAAGCTTTGTCACGAGGTGGGAGCTGGCCACATTGGTACAGGACCCACCGTCAATGATCAAGCCGCAAACCTTGCCGTTGATGGTGCAGCGTGTGTGGAAGATGTTGTCCCGCTGTCCGGTCAGCTCGGGCAAGGTCAAGGTGCTCAGGCTCCTTTGGACGACCAGGAGGTCTCCTACATCAGGGTATTCGACCGTGTCTTCTGGTTGAGCTGGCTCGGGATTGCTTTCCTCGTCCGGCTCCTCGTCCTGGGATTCATAGTTGCCTTCGGGGGTAAGTATCATGGCTCGGTTGTTGGGGCAGTCCCTGGAGTAATGCCCTCTGCCTTGGCATTTGTAGCATATCACGTCTCGGCTTCTTCCCGCATTGCCTTCGGGTTGCCTTGGCTTGAAACGTGAATCGATGGCAATGGCCTTGGATGCAACCGGTGGTTTGGGGCTAGTGGACGTGGCTGTAGGGTTGGGAGACCAGACTTGGTTCGGGGAGGTCTTTCCTCGGAAGGCCGAGGCGGTTTTTCTCTTGATCTGAGCTTCTAAGTGGATGGCCAGGTGCAAGAGCTCATCAAAACCTTGGTAAGACTGTCGCTCTACTTTGCGGGCAATTCGGTCTTGCATGCCGTCCACGAACTGGGCCATTAAGGTCTCTTCACAGTCATTGAGCTGGAGACGGTTTTGCAGATGCTCAAACTCGTCGTAGTACTCTTCAATGGTCCGGGTGCCTTGGTGAAGTTTCCGGAACCGCTTTTGTAAATCGCGGTGATAGAGGGGCGGGACGTAGCGCTTCCTCATGACATATTTCATAACGTCCCAAGTAGGGATTAGGCCTTCACGTCGTCGCCTGTGTTCTGCCAAGTCACGGTCCCACCATGTAAGGGCGTGGTCGGTCAGTTGGGCCGCTGCATAGGCAACCTTCTTAGGTTCGGAGTAGTCGTAGCAATCAAACAGATGGTCCATTCGCCTTTCCCAATCGAGGTAGGCTTCTGGGTCAACCTTTCCCGCGAAGGTTGGTGGGACCAGTTTATGGATCGGGGCCTCGGGTCGAGGTGCACGGTCATCCCGATTGTTTGGTCGCTCTCTGCGCCGGGGTCATCCTGGACGGGGTTGGTATGGATCGTACCCGTCGTAGGATTGGTAAGCCGGGACGGGTTCTTCAAGGGGTCGGTCGGCGAAATCGGCCGGCGGGTTTGGGAGGGGTGGTCGAGCATCAGGTGGAAGATCGTATCGGGCCATTCGCTCGGTGAGGCGCTCTATTTGGGCCTGGATAGTAGCCAGGATTGGACTGATCTCAATAGGACGGGGCAAGTCTTCCACGGGTTCGGCCATGGCTGGTATGGTCGGTACGGATGGTTCGTACGGACGGCGCGGTACGGATGGTTCGTACGGACGGCGCGGTATGGACAACGGGGTGAGTTCGTCGGGGTCGGAGTCGGTAAGGTCAAGCCGGCGGGGTTGGCCTGTACGGACGGTGGTAGGGTACGGACGGCGGCGTACGGACGGTGGGAGACTCTCGGAGGTACTAGGTCCTGAAAGGTTAGACCGCCGGGGTCACCCGGGTCGAGGTACGGTAGCCCAATAGGGTCGTCCGGTCGTGGTTGTTACTGATGGGGACGGGTAAATCGTAGGATCGATCGGACACGGGGGGTGTACGGCTGTTGGAGCTGACGTATCCTGCCAGTACGGGCAATGGAGCGTGGGATTGTGGGATGGACCCTACGCGCATAAAATGACAAAAGATGAAACCAGCTGATAGTATGGTGCCAAGATAGAGGATTGTTTTGCTAGAGGACAACTGCCGAACGTTTAAAGCAAAAAGGACAAAGGACAGTTATTAACAAAAACGGCAAAGACAACTAGCACGCGGATTTCTCATGTCCTGCCAAAGGGACGGATCACAAATAAGGCAAGGACAGGATATTCCTCACGTGGCTGGGTCAGAGAATAGGCGAGTAAAGTGTGTTGACCAGAAATGGTCCCCACTTACTCGTCTTCAACCTCTCGTCTCACTAGGGCAACAATGGTGCTTCGATGGTACTAAGACTTAGTCTTTCACACGTTGGCGACCAAAGGCTAGCTATAAGCACAAAGCTTTGAGACAATAATGACCGTGGCAAAGACTAGACTGTTAGAGAGTAAGGTGCGAGATAAGACAAGTTCAAAGCGGTAAACGGTAGAGAAACAATGGAAGATGTTTAATGGAAAGTTACAACCTGACGGATGAAGCTTGGCTCTGATACCAGCTGATACACTCCAGGAACGTTGGCTTCGGAATCAGGCTGAATCGGGTCGAGACCGGGAAGGAGGCGGTCGTACGTGTACCGGTACGGTACCTCGGTTGGTGGAAGGGCCGCGGTACGGGTCCTCGGCGGTACGGATGGGGGAAAAACGGGATGGTAAAGTGGTGGTGTCAAGGCGGGGTTTGTACGGCGGGAAGGTTGGATGAAGGTAGAGATGGAAGAGGATGGAGATAAGCGTTTGGAGAGTGGAAAGGATGGAGCGAAGTGAGAATGGATAGATGGGTCGGTAACAATGGATCGAAAGCCGGCCACACGGTATTTGGACAATGCCGTGATACGACTGATCGGAGTCCGAGCTGAGCTTCCAGGACAACGATGTTTAAACTACTTGAGATTCGAGAGCAAGCTTTAAGCTAATTGCATTCATTCAAATCTGAGTTCAAGGGGGATGTTACACGCCCTTATATAGGCGAAAGACATAGGGCAACAAGCCCCTCACAAAGGACCAGCATGCCCTTGGGTGTTTACATACCCATAAAACAGTAACTTAAGTTCTTAGTAAAACGGTAAAAACAAGAAAACAGGAAGGGATAGAGATTAGGGCCGGACGACAACCACGCGGACCATGGACAGGTAAGGTGATGATCGGCTCGGTCCTAATGCGTCCGGGTCGTGAACCTCGTTAAAAACATTGATGGGAAAACCACCTAGGGATAAAACCCGATCAAGGGAAAAAGAGTGTTCCTTTCCCAAACGACTTTAGTGGGGCGTTTTCACCGGGTCAAAGTGAAAACGCTAAGGACTTGGTCCTTGATGTTTGCCGCGGTTGCCAGCTTGGGTTGTTGCCATTTGCCTTCCTTCAATCCTTGGGCAATCACCATGTTCATCCTTGTTTGGTATGGCCTTGAGTATGCGCGGTCAATGACCGATACCGGCATATTTGGCAACGTTCCTTGGCTTTCGTCCGTGTCTATCCCGGCATCATCCGGCTGGCTATCCTCCGGATCGGATGTGGCTTGGGCCTCATCAGAGAGTGTTCCTTTCCCAAACGTCTTTAGTGGGACGTTTTCACCGTATCAAGGTGAAAACGCTAAGAACTTGGTCCTTGACGCTTGTCAATGTTGCCAGATTGGGTTGATGCGATTCACTCTTCTTCATTCCTTGGGCGATCACTAGGTTCATTCTTGTTTGCTATGGCCTCGAGTGCTCGCGGTCAATGACCAAAACTGGCATATTGGGCAATGTCCCTTTGCTCCCGCCTGTATCTTTCTCAGCATCGTCCGGCTGGCTATCCTCGGGATCGGATGTGGCTTGGGCCTCATCAGTTTAGGTGTAGGGTTTAGGGTTATGAGATTAGGGTTTAGGGTTTACTGTATAAGATTAAGAGTTTAGGTTATAGAGATTAGGGTTTAGGTTTAGGGTTTAAGGTTTAGGGATTAGAGTTTAGGGTTTAGGGATTAGGGTTTAGGATTTAAGTTTTGGGTTTAGGGTTTAGTGTTTAGGGTTTAGGGATTAGGGTTTAGGGTTTAAGGTTTAGGGTTTAGTGTATAAAATTAAGAGTTTATGTTTTAGAGATTAGGGTTTAGGATTTAGGGTTTACGCTTAGGTTTAAGAGTATAGGGTTTACAGATTAAGGTTTAGGGTTTAGAGTTTAGGGTTAAGGGTTTAAGGATTTGGGTTTAGGGTTTCGGGTATAGGGTTTAGGGTTTAAGGTATAAGAGTAAGAGTTTAGGTCTTAGAGATTAGAGTTTAGGTATTAGGGTTTAGGAGTAATGGTTTAGGGTTATTAGTTTAGGGTTTAGGGTTTAGTGTATAAGATTAAGAGTTTAGGTTTTAGAGATTAGGGGTTAGGTTTAGGGTTATGGGTTTAGAGATTAGGGTTTAGAGATTAGGGTTTAGGATTTAAGTTTTGGGTTTAGGGTTTAGGGTTTAGGGTTTAAGGCTTAGGGTTTAGGGTTTATGGTTTAAGCTTTAGGGCTTAGTATATAAAATTAAGAGTTTAGGTTTTAGTGATTAGGGTTTAGGTTTAGGTTTAGGAATATAGGGCTTACAGATTAAGGTTTAAGGTTTAGGGTTTATGATACGCTCCAGGAACGTTGGCTTCGGAAACAGGCTGATTCGGGATGAAACCGGGAAGGAGCCGGTCGTACGTGTACCGGTACGGTACCTCGGCTGGCGGAAGGACCGCAGTACGGGTCCTCGGCGGTACGGATGGGGGAAACGGAATGGTAAAGTGGCGGTGTTAAGGCGGGGTTTGGACGGCGAAAGGTCGGATGAAGGTAGAGATGGAAGAGGATGGAGGTAAGCGTTTGGAGAGTGGAAAGGATGGAGCGAAGTGAGAATGGATAGATGGAAAGGTAACAATGGATCGAAAGCCGGCCACACGGTATTTGGACAATGCCATGATACGACTGATCGGAGTCCGAGCTGAGCTTCCAGGACAACGATGTTTAAACTACTTGAGATTCGAGAGCAAGCTTTAAGCTAATTGCATTCATTCAAATCTGGGTTCAAAGGGGGAGGTTACACGCCTTTATATAGGCGAAAAACATAGGGCAACAAGCCCCTTACAAAGGACCAGCGTGTCCTTGGGTGTTTACATACCCTTAAAACAGTAACTTAAGTTCTTAGTAAAACGGTAAAAACAAGAAAACAGGAAGGGATAGAGATTAGGGCCGGACGACAACCATGCAAACGGGGAGAGGCCGGTAGTTGAGTGGGTCGCCCGGTTATAGGCAAATTCCACATAGGGTAGGCTTTGGAGTCCACGGCCATCCTGAGCAAGGCTCCCAAGGTTCGGTTAACGACTTCAGTCTGCCCATCAGTTTGAGGATGCGCGGCAGTGGAGAAAAGGAGTTTGGTTCCCATGCGCCTCCACAAGGTTCTCCAGAAATGGCTGAGGAATTTTGGGTCTCGATCAGACACAATGGTTTGGGGCAGGCCGTGAAGTTTGACAACGTCCCGGAAGAAAAGGTCGGCAATGGCCGTAGCGTACCACGCCTTGGAGCAGGGCATGAAATGGGCCATTTTGGAAAAACGGTCGACCACTACCATCACTGAGTCCTTTCTTTCAATTGGAGGCAATCCTAGCAGAAAGTCCATGGATAGGTCGACCCATGGGGAGGTTGGGATGGACAGGGGCATGTATAGTCCGTACGGATGGGACTTGGTCTTGGCGCGCCTGCAGGTTAAACACCTTGCGCAGAAGACTTCGACCATACTTCTCATCCTAGGCCAGTAGAAGTGACTCCGCAACATGTCTAAGGTCTTATGCGTCCCAAAGTGTCCCATCAAACCGCCACTGTGGGCTTCTTGAATGAGCAGCTCTCAAATAGAACCCTCTGGTATGCACAACCGTTTGCCCTTAAAAAGGAAGCCGTCATGGACATGAAAATCCTTGAAGGAGTCCTTCCCATGTTCGGCATAGGGAAGTTTTAGACCGGGATCATCTTGGTACCGGTCCTTAAGCGGGCCGAAGCCTAGAACCTTGGCCTCAACAGTAGTGATAAGGGCGTGGCGACGGGAAAGGGCATCGGCGACTACATTCTCTTTTCCCTTCTTATACTTGATGACATAGGGAAACATCTCGATGAACTCGAGCCATTTGGCGTGCCGCTTCTTCAGGTTGGTTTGCCCCCGGAGATGCTTCAAGGTTTCATGATCCGAGTGGATCACGCACTCCTTGGAGAGGAGGTAGTGTTGCCAGGTTTCAAGGGCTCGGACCAACGCATAGAGCTCTTTGTCGTAGGTGGGGTAATTGAGTGTGGCTCCATTGAGCTTCTCACTGAAGTAGGCCACGGGACGCCCTCCTTGTGTTAGCACAGCTCCAATGCCTATACCGGATGCGTCACACTCAATTTCGAAGGTCTTGTTGAAGTCGAGCAAGGCTAGCAATGGTGCTTGAGTGAGCCAACCCTTGAGCTCTTGGAAGGCGTTCTCTTGGGGTTCTTCCCATATAAACCCGGAAGACCTTTTCACCAAAGCCGTTAAGGGAGTGGCAATGGAACTAAAGTCCCGAACGAAACGTCGATAGAAGCTGGCCAGACCATGGAAGCTACGGACTTGGCTGACATTGGTAGGGGTTGGCCATTCTTGGATGGCCCTGATCTTCTCTTGGTCTACTTTTAGACCCTGACCACTAAGGACAAAGCCTAAGAAGATAAGTTCTCGAGCGCCGAAGGTGCATTTGGCCATGTTGGCATAAAGCTCCTCTTGTTGCAAGGTTCGTAGGACCGTATCTAGGTGGGAAGCGTGTGCAGTAAGATCCTTCCTGTAGACAAGGATGTCGTCGAAGTAGACAACCACGAATTTATTGAGGAACGCTTGGAGAGTATGGTTCATCAGTCGCATGAAGGTGGAAGGGGCTTTGGACAGGCCGAACGGCATGACTAGCCACTCGTACAGCCCTTGCTTGGTTTTGAAGGCGGTCTTCCATTCGTCACCTTCCCTCATTCGGACTTGGTGGTAACCACTTTTGAGGTCGATCTTGGAGAAAATGGACGCGCCACTAAGTTCGTCCAACATGTCATCCAAACGGGGAATTGGATGTCGGTACTTGACCGTAATATTGTTGATGGGCCAGCAGTCCACGCACATCCTCCAGCTACCATCCTTCTTGGGAACCAAAAGGACTGGTACGGCGCACGGACTGAGGCTTTGGCGGACGTATCCCTTGGACAAAAGGTCGGCAACCTGTTGTTCTAGTTCTTTGGACTCCTCCGGATTGACGCGGTAAGCGGGCAGGTTGGGCAGGGAGGCTCCGGGAATGAAGTCGATCCGGTGTTCAATACCCCGGAGGGGTGGGAGTCCGTGGGGAATCTCTTCAGGGAAGACGGACGAATACTTCTGGAGGATCCTTTGGAGCTCATCCGGGATTGGATCTTCCCTGGTACCTGCGCTCATCACATCTTTGTAAACCATTAGTACAACTTGGCACTCATTGCCGATGGTCTTACAAGGTCCCTAATGGATATGAGGAAGTTGGGACGGGAAGATGTGGTTTTGGTAAGCGAGATTGGAGTTCATGTACTTGAATGGGTGTTAGAGGTGCTAGGGTAACACGCTTAGTTTCATGCATAAACGAATAAAAGTTGGAACGGCCGTTGTGAGTGGCGTCCTTGTCAAACTGCCATGGGCGTCCTAAGAGGACGTGGCTAGCTTGCATTGGAACAACATCACATTGGACCGTGTCCCGGTACTGCCCTATACTAAAGGCTAGATCTACCTGTTCGGTAACGGGTATAACAGTTTTATCATTCAGCCATCGTAGTTTATAGGGATGAGGGTGTTTAGAGGTAGGGAGGGAAAGTTTTGTCACGAGGTGGGAGCTGGCCACATTGGTACAGGACCCACCGTCAATGATCAAACCGCAAACCTTGCCGTTGATGGTGCAGCGTGTGTGGAAGATGTTGTCCCGCTGTCCGGTCGGCTCGGGCAAGGTCAAGGTGCTCAGGCTCCTTTGGACGACCAGGAGGTCTCCTACATCCGGGTATTCAACTGTGTCTTCTGGTTGAACTGGCTCGGGATTGCTTTCCTCGTCCGGCTCCTCGTTCTGGGATTCATAGTTGCCTTCGGGGGTAAGGATCATGGCTCGGTTGTTGGGGCAGTCCCTGGAGTAATGCCCTCTGCCTTGGCACTTGTAGCATATCACGTCCCGCATTGGCTTCTGGTTGCCTTGGCTTGAAACGTGAATCGATGGCAATGGCCTTGGATGCAACCGGTGGTTTGGGGCTAGTGGACGTGGCTGTAGGGTTGGGAGACCAGACTTGGTTCGGGGAGGTCTTTCCTCGGAAGGCCGAGGCGGTTTTCCTCTTGATCTGACCTTCTAAGTGGATGGCCAGGTGCAAGAGCTCATCAAAACCTTGGTAAGACTGTCGCTCTACTTTGCGGGCAATTTGGTCTTGCATGCCGTCCACGAACTGGGCCATTAAGGTCTCTTCACAGTCATTGAGCTGGAGACGGTTTCGCAGATACTCAAACTCGTCGTAGTACTCTTCAATGGTCCGGGTGCCTTGGTGAAGTTTCCGGAACCGCTTTTGTAAATCGCGGTGATAGAGGGGCGGGACGTAGTGCTTCCTCATGACATATTTCATAACGTCCCAAGTAGGGATTAGGCCTTCACGTCGTCGCCTGCGTTCTGCCAAGTCGCGGTCCCACCATATAAGGGCATGGTCGGTCAGTTGGGCCGCTGCATAGGCAACCTTCTTAGGTTCGGAGTAGTCGTAGCAATCAAACAGATGGTCCATTCGCCTTTCCCAATCGAGGTAGGCTTCCGGGTCAACCTTTCCCGCAAAGGTTGGTGGGACCAGTTTATGGACCGGGGCCTCGGGTCGAGGTGCACGGTCATCCCGATCGTTTGGTCGTTCTCTGCGCCGGGGTCGTCCTGGACGGGGTTGGTATGGATCGTACCCGTCGTCGGATTGGTAGACCGGAACGGGTTCTTCAAGGGGTCGGTCGACGAAATCGGCTGGCGGGTTTGGGAGGGGCGGTCGAGCATCAGGTGGAAGATCGTATCGGGCCATTCGCTCGGTGAGGCGCTCTATTTGGGCCTGGATAGTAGCCAGGATGGTACCGATTTTAATAGGACGGGGCAAGTCTTCCACGGGTTTGGCCATGGGTGCTATGGACGGTACGGATGGTTCGTACGGACGGTGTGGTACGGACAACGGGGTGAGTTCGTCGGGGTCGGAGTCGGTAAGGTCAAGCCGGCGGGGTTGGCCTGTACGGACGGTGGTAGGGTACGGACGGCGGCGTACGGACGGTGGGCGACTCTCGAAGGTACTAGATCCTGAAAGGTTAGTCCGCCGGGGTCGTCCGGGTCGAGGGACAGTAGCCCAATAGGGTCGTCCGGTCGTGGTTGGTACTGATGGGGACGGGTCAATCGTAGGATCGTTCGGACACGGGGGTGTACGGCTGTTGGAGCTGACGTATCCTGCCAGTACGGGCAATGGGGCGTGGGATGGTGGGATGGACCCTACGCGCATAAAATGACAAAAAAATGAAAGCTGGCGGTATGGTGTAAGGATAAAAGATGGTTTTGCTAGAGGACAACTGCCGAACGTTTAAAGTAAAAAAAAGGACAAAGGACAATTAATAACAAAAATGGCAAAGACAACTAGCACGCGGATTTCTCATGTCCTGCCAAAGGGACGGATCACAAATAAGGCAAGGACAGGATATTCCTCACGTGGCCGGGTCAGAGAATAGGCGAGTAAGGTGTGTTGACCAGAAATGGTCCCCACTTACTCGTCTTCAACCTCTCGTCTCACTAGGGCAACAATGGTGCTTCGGTGGTACTAAGACTTAGTCCTTCACACGTTGGCGACCAAAGGCTAGCTATAAGCACAAGGCTTTGAGACAATAATGACCGTGGCAAAGACTAGACTGTTAGAGAGTAAGGTGCGAGATAAGAACAAGTTCAAAGCGGGTAAATGGTAGAGAAACAATGGAAGATGTTTAATGGAGAGTTACAACCTGACGGATGAAGCTTGGCTCTGATACCAGCTGATACGCTCCAGGAACGTTGGCTTCGGAAACAGGCTGATTCGGGACGAAACCGGGAAGGAGCCGGTCGTACGTGTACCGGTACGGTACCTCGGCTGGCGGAAGGACCGCAGTACGGGTCCTCGGCGATACGGATGGGGGAAACAGAATGGTAAAGTGGCGGTGTTAAGGCGGGGTTTGGACGGCGGGAGGTCGGATGAAGGTAGAGATGGAAGAGGATGGAGGTAAGCGTTTGGAGAGTGGAAAGGATGGAGCGAAGTGAGAATGGATAGATGGAAAGGTAACAATGGATCGAAAGCCGGCCACACGGTATTTGGACAATGCCGTGATACGACTGATCGGAGTCCGAGCTGAGCTTCCAGGACAACGATGTTTAAACTACTTGAGATTCGAGAGCAAGCTTTAAGCTAATTGCATTCATTCAAATCTGGGTTCAAAGGGGGAGGTTACACGCCTTTATATAAGCGAAAAACATAGGGCAACAAGCCCCTTACAAAGGACCAGCGTGTCCTTGGGTGTTTACATACCCTTAAAACAGTAACTTAAGTTCTTAGTAAAACGGTAAAAACAAGAAAACAGGAAGGGATAGAGATTAGGGCCGGACGACAACCATGCGGACCATGGACGGGTAAGGTGATGATCGGCTCGGTCCTAATGCGTCTGGGTCGAGAACCTCGTTAAAAACCTTGATGGGAAAACCACTTAGGGATAAAACCCGATCAAGGGAAAAAGAGTGTTCCTTTCCCAAACGTCTTTAGTGGGGCGTTTTCACCGGGTCAAGGTGAAAACGCTAAGGACTTGGTCCTTGATGTTTGCCGCGGTTGCCAGCTTGGGTTGTTGCCATTTGCCTTCCTTCAATCCTTGGGCAATCACCATGTTCAACCTTGTTTGGTATGGCCTTGAGTTTGCGCGGTCAATGACCGACACCGGCATATTTGGCAACGTTCCTTGGCTTTCGTCCGTGTCTATCCTGGCATCATCCGGCTGGCTATCCTCCGGATCGGATGTGGCTTGGGCCTCATCAGTTTAGGCTTTAGGGTTTTGGGAATAAGGTTTAGTGTTTAAGGTATAAATTTAGAGTTTTGGTCTTAGAGATTAGGGTTTAGGAATTAGGGTTTAGGTGTAGGGTTTAGGTGTAGGGTTTAGGGTTTAGGGATTAGGGTTTAGTGTATAAGCTTAAGAGTTTAGGTTTTAGAGATTAGGGTTTAGGTTGAGGGTTTACGGTTTAGGGATTAGTGTTTAGGGTTTAGGGATTAGGGTATAGGATTTAGGATTTAAGTTTTATGTTTAGGGTTTAGGGTTTAGGGATTAGGGTTTAGGGTTTAGGGTATAGTGTATACAATTAAGTTTTTAGGTTTTAGAGATTATGGTTTAGGGGTTAGGGTTTAACGTTTAGGGTTTAGTGTATAAGATTAAAAGTTTAGGTTTTAGAGATTAGGGTTTAGGATTTAGGGTTTAGGGCTTAGGGTTTAGGTTTTAGGGTTAAGGGTTTAGTGTATAAGATTAAGAGTTTAGATTTTAGTGATTAGGGTTTAGGTTTAGGGTTTAGGAGTATATGGTTTACAGATTAAGGTTTAGGGTTTAGGGTTTATGGTTTAGGGTTTAATGATTTGGATTTACGGTTTCGGGTATAGGGTTTAGGGTTTAAGGTATAAGATTAAGTGTTTTGGTCTTAGAGATTAGGGTTTAGGAATTAGGGTTTAGGTGAGGAGTTTAGGTTTACGAGTTTAGGGTTTAGGGTTTAGTGTATAAGATTAAGAGTTTAGGTTTTAGAGATTAGGGGTTAGGGTTTAGGGATTTAGGTTTAGGGTTTAGTGTATTAAATTAAGAGTTTAGGTTTTAAAGATTAGGGTTTAGGATTTAGGGTTTAGGTTTAAGTTTAGGAGTGTAGGGTTTACAGATTAAGGTTTAGGGTTATGGATTCAAGGTTTAAAGATTTGGATTTAGGGTTTCGGGTATAGAGTTTAGAGTTTAAGGTATAAGATTAAGAGTTTAGGTCTTAGATATTAGGGTTTAGGAATTAAGGTTTAGGTGTAGGGTTTAGGGTTCAGGGTTTAGGGTTTAGGGATTAAGGGTTAGGATTTAGTGTATAAGATTAAAAGTTTGGTTTTAGAGATTAGATTAAAAGTTTGGTTTAGGAGTAAGAATATTATGAGTCATGATTACAGAGGAAGCATGTCATCCAGTTTAAATTCAAAACAACTTAAGCAAGACACATTTTATGTTATTTCTGGGTTCGAGATTCAAAAAAGGTAAGCAAGACACAAGTTATTCCCAATGTGTTTTGGATAGGGTTTACAGATTAAGGTTTAGGGTTTAGTGTATAAGATTAAGAGTTTAGCTTTTAGAGATTATGGTTTAGGTTTAAGGTTTAAGGTTTAGGGTTTAGGAACTAGGGTTTAGGGTTTAGGGATTAGGGTTTAGGATTTAGGATTTAAGTTTTATGTTTAGGGTTTAGGGTTTAGGGATTAGGGTTTAGGGTTTAGGATTTAGGGTTTAGTGTATAAAATTAAGAGTTTAGGTTTTAGAGATTACGGTTTAGGGTTTAAGGTTTAGGGTTTAGTGTATAAGATTAAAAGTTTAGGTTTTAAAGATTAGGGTTTAGGATTTAGGGTTTAGGTCTAGGTTTAGGAGTATAGGGTTTACAGATTAAGGTTTAGGGTTTCGGATTCAAGGTTTAAGGATTTGGGTTTAGGGTTTCGGGTATAGGGTTAAAAGTTTAAGGTATAAGATTAAGAGTTTAGGTCTTAGATATTAGGGTTTAGTAATTAGGGTTTAGGTGTAGGGTTTAGGGTTAAGGGTTAAGGGTTTAGGGATTAGGGTTTAGGGTTTAGTGTATAAGATTAAGAGTTTGGTTTTAGAGATTGGAGTTTAGGATTTAGGGTTTAGGTTTAGGGTTTAGGAGTAAGAATATTATGAGTCATGATTACAGAGGAAGCATGTCATCCAGTTTAAAATCAAAACAACGTAAGCAAGACACATTTTATGTTATTTTTGGGTTCGAGATTCAAAAAAAGGTAAGCAAGACACAAGTTATTCCCAATGTGTTTTGGATAGGGTTTACAGATTAAGGTTTAGGGTTTAGTGTATAAGATTAAGGGTTTAGCTTTTAGAGAATATGGTTTAAGTTTAAGGTTTAGGGTTTAGGGACTAGGGTTTAGGGTTTAGGGATTTAGGGTTTAGGATTTAGGATTTAGGATTTAAGTTTTATGTTTAGGGTTTAGGGTTTAAGGAATTAGGGTTGTTTAGGTTTAGGGTTTAGGAGTATATGGTTTACAGATTAAGGTTTAGGGTTTACGATTTAGGGTTTAATGATTTGGGTTTAGAGTTTCAGTATAGGGTTTAGGGTTTAAGGTATAAGATTAAGTGTTTTGGTCTTAGAGATTAGGGTTTAGGAATTAGGGTTTAGGTGTAGAGTTTAGGGTTATGAGTTTAGGGTTTAGGGTTTAGTGTATAAGATTAAGAGTTTAGGTTTTAGAGATTAGGTTTTAGGGTTTAGGGCTTTGGGTTTAGGGTTTAGGGTTTAGGGATTAGGGTTTAGGATTTAGGATTTAATTTTTGGGTTTAGGGGTTAGGGTCTAGGGTTTAGGGATTAGGGATTAGGGTTTAGGGTTTAAGGATTAGGGTTTAGGGTTTAAATTAAGAGTTTAGGTTTTAGAGATTAGTGTTTAAGGTTTAGGATTAAGGATTTAAGGATTTGGGTTTCGGGTTTCGGGTATAGGGTTTAGGGTTTAAGGTATAAGATTAAGAGTTTAGGTCTTAGATATTAAGGTTTAAGAATTAGGGTTTAGGTGTAGGGTTTAGCGTTTAGGGATTAGGGTTTAGGGTTTAGGGTTTAGTGTATAAGATTAAGAGTCTAGGTTTTTGAGATTAGGGTTTAGGTTTAGGGTTTACGGTTTAGGGATTAGGGTTTAGGGTTAAGGGATTAAGGTTTAGGATTTAGGATTTAAGTTTTATGTTTAAGGTTTAGTGTTTTGGGTTTCGAGATTAGGGTTTAAGATTTACTGTATAAAATTAAGTGTTTAGGTTTTAGAGATTAGGGTTTAGGATATAGGGTTTAGGTTTAGTGATGAGGCCCAAGACGTCTCCGACCCGGAGGATAGCCAGCCGGACGATACCGGTACAGACACGGACGAAAGCCAAGGAACGTTGCCAGTTATGCCGGTATCGGCCATTGACCGTGCGCACTCGCGGCCGTACCAAACAAGAATGAACATGGCGATTGCCCAAAGAATGAAGAAAGGCAAATGGCCACAACCCAAGCTGGCAACCTCGGCAATCACCAAGGACCAAGTCCTTAGCGTTTTCACCTTGACCCGGTGAAAACGCCCCACTAAAGTCGTTTGGGAAAGGAACACTCTTTTTCCCTTGATGGGTTTTATCCCTAAGTGGTTTTCCCATCAAGGTTTTTAACGAGGTTCACGACCCGGCCGCATTAGGACCGAGCCGATCATCACCTTACCCGTCCATGGTCCGCGTGGTTTTCGTCCGGCCCTAATCTCTATCCCTTCCTGTTTTCTTGTTTTTACCGTTTTACTAAGAACTTAAGTTACTGTTTTATGGGTATGTAAACACCCAAGGACACGTTGGTCTTTTGTAAGGGGCTTGTTGCCCTATTTCTCCCGCCTATATAAAGGCGTGTAACCTCTCCCTTTGAACGCAGATTTGAATGAATGCAATTAGCTTAAAGCTTGCTCTCGAATCTCAAGTAGTTTAAACATCGTTGTCCTCAAAGCTCGGCTCGGACTTCGATCAGTCGTATCACGGCGTTGTCCAAACACCGTGTGGCCGGCTTTCGATCCATTGTTACCGATCCATCTATCCATTCTCACTTCGCTCCATCCCTTCCCACTCTCCAAACACTTATCTCCATCCTCTTCCATCTCTACCTTCATCCAACCCTTCCGCCGTCCAACCCTCGCCGTAACACCACCACTTTACCATCTCGTTTCTCCCATCCGTACCGCCGAGGACCCGTACCGCGGCCCTTCCACCAACCGAGGTACCGTACCGGTACCCGTACGACCGCCTCCGTCCCGGTCTCGTCCCAACTCAGCCTGATTCCGAAGCCAACGTTCCTGGAGCGTATCAGCTGGTATCAGAGCCAAGCTTCATCCGTCAGGTTGTAACTTTCCATTAAAACATCTTCCATTGTTTCTCTACCGTTTACCGCTTTGAACTTGTTCTTATTTCGCACCTTACTTTCTAACAGTCTAGTCTTTGCCACGGTCATTATTGTCTCAAAGCTTTGTGCTTATAGCTAGCCTTTGGTCGCCGACGTGTGAAAGACTAAGTCTTAGTACCACCGAAGCACCATTGTTGCCCTAGTGAGACGAGAGGTTGAAGACGAGTAAGTGGGGACCATTTCTGGTCAACACACTTTACTCGCCTATTCTCTGACCCGGCCACGTGAGGAACATCCTATCCTTGCCTTATTTGTGATCCGTCCCTTTGGCAGGACATGAGAAATCCGCGTGCTAGTTGTCTTTGCCGTTTTTGTTAATAACTGTCCTTTGTCCTTTTTGCTTTAAACGTTCGGCAGTTGTCCTCTAGCAAAACAATCCTCTATCTTTGCACCATACTGCCAGCTTTCATCTTTTGTCATTTTATGCGCGTAGGGTCCATCCCACAATCCCACGCTCCATTGCCCGTACTGGCAGGATAAGTCAGCTCCAACAGCCGTACACCCCCGTGTCCGATCGATTCTACGATTGACCCGTCCCCATCAGTACCAACCACGACCGGACGACCCTATTGGGCTACCGTCCCGACCCGGACGACCACGGCGGACTAACCTTTCCGGACCGAGTACCTCCGAGAGTCTCCCACCGTCCGTACGCCGCCGTCCGTACCCGACCACCGTCCGTACAGGCCAACCCCGCCGGCTTGACCTTACCGACTCCGACCCCGACGAACTCACCCCGTTGTCCGTACCGTGCCGTCCGTACGACCCATCCGTACCGACCATACCGCCCATGGCCGAACCCGTGGAAGACTTGCCCCGTCCTATTGAGATCGGTACCATCCTGGCCACCATCCAGGCCCAAATAGAGCGCCTCACCGAGCGAATGGCCCGATACGATCTTCCACCTGATGCTCGACCGCCCCTCCCAAATCCGCCGGCCGATCTCGCCGACCGACCCCTTGAAGAACCCGGCCCGGCCTACCAATCCGATGATGGGTACGATCCATACCAACCCCGTCCAGGTCGACCCCGGCGCAGAGAGTGACCAAACGATCGGGATGACCGTGCACCTCGACCCGAGGCCCCGGTCCACAAACTGGTCCCACCGACCTTCGTGGGAAAGGTTGACCCGGAAGCCTACCTCGATTGGGAAAGGCGAATGGACCATCTGTTTGATTGTTACGATTACTCCGAACCCAAGAAGGTTACCTATGCCGCGGCCCAACTGACCGACCATGCCCTTACATGGTGGGACTGCGACTTGGCAGAACGCAGGCGACGACGTGAAGGCCTAATCCCTACTTGGGACGTTATGAAATATGTCATGAGGAAATGCTACGTCCCGCCCCTCTATCACCGTGATTTGGAAAAGCGGTTCCGGAAACTTCACCAAGGCACCCGAACCATTGAAGAGTTTTACGACGAGTTTGAGCATCTGCGAAACCGTCTCCAGCTCAATGACTGTGAAGAAACCTTAAAGGCCCAGTTCGTGGACGGCATGCAAGACCTGATTGCCCGCAAAGTAGAGCGGCAGTCTTACCAAGGGTTTGATGAGCTCTTGCACCTGGCCATCCACTTAGAAGCACAGATCAAGAGGAAAACCTCCTCGGCCTTCCGAGGAAAGACCTCCCCGAACCAAGTCTGGCCTCCCAACCCCACTAGCCCCAAACCACCGGTTGCATCCAAGGCCATTGCCATCGATTCACGTTTCAAGCCAAGGCAACCCAAAGCCAATGCGGGAAGAAGCCGGGACGTGATATGCTACAAATGCCAAGGCAGAGGGCATTACTCCAGGGACTGCCCCAACAACCGAGCCATGATCCTTACCCCCGAAGGCGACTATGAATCCCAGGACGAGGAGCCGGTCGAGGAAAACGACCCCGAGCCAGTTCAACCCGAAGGCACGGTTGAATATCCGGATGTAGGAGACCTCCTGGTCGTCCAAAGGAGCCTGAGCACCTTGACCTTGCACGAGCCGACTGGACAGCGGGACAACATCTTCCACACACGCTGCACCATCAACGGCAAGGTTTGCGGCTTGATCATTGATGGTGGGTCCTGTACCAATGTGGCCAGCTCCCACCTCGTGACCAAGCTTTCTCTCCCTACCTCTAAACACCCTCATCCCTATAAACTACGATGGCTGAATGATAAAACTGTTATACCCGTTACCGAACAGGTAGATCTAGCCTTTAGTATAGGGCATTACCGGGACACGGTCCAATGTGATGTTGTTCCAATGCAAGCTAGCCACGTCCTCTTAGGACGCCCATGGCAGTTTGACAAGGACGCCACCCACAACGGCCGTTCCAACTTTTATTCGTTTATGCATGAATCTAAGCGTTTTACCCTAGCACCTCTAACACCCGTTCAAGTACATGAACTCCAATCTCGCTTAGCCAAAACCACATCTTCCCGTCCCAACTTCCTAATATCCATTAGGGACGCTTGTAAAACCATCGGCAATGAGTGCCGAGTTGTACTAATGGTTTACAAAGATGTGATGAGCGTGTTGAAATTAAGAGTATGGAGGCTTAGGGATTGTTGAGAGAGTGATAGTTGTGGCATGAGAATGATAAGGAGTTTGAGGTTAGGATACTTGGAGAATGTTTAGGATGAAGATGGTGGCGTGAGTATTGATGTAATGAGGGATTATTGTTTGAGAATGATGATAAGAATGATGATGAGAATGAGAATGATAATGGTTGATGAAATAAGATGAACTAAGGAGAAGCATGGCGCCGGAGAGCTAAGGCTCCACCGGCGCCTTTAGGGAGATAATCAAAGCTTCCTTTCTTCTAGTTACATCCTAACCAAGACTTCTTCTAGTTCCTTGTGAACTAGATTTCCTTTCCCTCCTTCTCTTAGATTTGAATTCTTCTATCATAGAGATCACATATTTCAACACTCCCCCTCAAGATTGGTCGGTAGGTGTCCTTAAGGCCAATCTTGCCATGTACGTGATCCTCATTGATAGAAGATGATGCCATGTTAACGATATCCGCTAGCTGATCCTTGCTTGCTCCAAAGACGGTTTTGATGACTCCAAACCTCAATGAGACCACGGCTTCCTCTCCTATGGCCTTCACTCTTTCTTGCGGATTAGGCTTTGTCTTCTCTAAGCTTCACTCGGATCATGTCTCCTCGGGATTCTTGTCTCAAACTTAATCTTGACTTCAAGCTCCTCGGATGACATCTTCTAGCTCACGGAATACTCACATTGTCATTGGCTTCCTCTTGATGACTCTTGGGAGTATACTCTATCCGTTAGACGTCACTTCCCGCTGCTTCTCGGATCACCACACCTAATAAGGTCTGAAAGGTGGTTTCTCCTTCGGTTTTCTTACAACATCTCCATAGCTACTCGTATGTGTCTCCCGGCTTTCTCTCGCCATCGTCTCCTCATACGGTGCTTGGAGTGCCTTGTTGCCTTGTTTACCATTCCACAGCCTCCTAGGTGAACGCCTCTTGGTCTGAGCTTCACACTCCATCTATCAAGATCAATCTTGGCTTCAACCCTTCATAGATTTGATCTTGATTCTTCAAAGAGCCATCCGCTCTAATCCCACTTATCATAAGACTCTCCCGGCTTCCTCTCGAAATGCCGCACCTATCCATGGTACAATGTGATAGTCTTCTTCTTCTTGGACCATCACCTAACTTGGTGTTTCAACGGTCTTCTTCAACACTCCCCCTCAAGCTTGGTTCGAGTATGGGAAGAACCAAACTTGACAAGGAAGACTGTTGCATAATTTGGAGCTCACCGCTTCTTCAACACTTCCCTTCAAGACTAGCCCGTTGCCAAGGGACCACTCTTGCAAAGGAAAGAGCACTAAGCTTGATTATGCCAATGATGCCGCCTCCTCTTGGACTATCTATCCCACTTGGCAATTAGGACAAGCTTTCGTCTGCTAGCCATTTTGGATTAGGCCACAAAGGACATCATCTACCTCCACATAACACCACCATGAATAGCTTGCTTGAGCCTATACACACTTCTTCTTGTAGATTGCTCCGCTTGGATCGCCACATGGTTGAGTATGATCACCACTCTCTCAATACCTCCTGGATCAAGTGATTTGGCCTCAAGAGAGGATGAAGACCGTGGAATAATATGACCCTCCATAAGCACCCTTTAATCAATACCTTGGAGCAACTACTTCTTGGACCATATGAATCTTCCGCTTATTGGAAGACTCACCAAAGAATTATAGCATAAGCCTTGTGCTTCATCTCCGTCTACTGCAAGTCTTCTACGTGAACTCCTCTTGTCACGTCCCTTCCGCAAGTCTCTTCCGGGTTGAAGACGTGAACTCCTCTTGTCACTTCTCTTCCGTAAGTCTCTTCCGGGATGCAACCTTCTTCAGCTTCCTATCTCTTAGGTAAGCTTCTCCTTTTCAACTCCAAGTTTTACTATGAGCTGTCTCATATTTTTCTTGAAGTCTCACGTGAACTAGGTTTTTCTTTGGCTGTTTGTGCAGCCGGTTTAATGCTTCCATTCATTCTGAGGCAAGCTCCTCTTCTTTCTTGCTGAATGTCTTCATTTGATCACCAGCCACTTTACTTCCTGTTCAATGATTTGTTTTCACTTGGAGCTTGCTTGGATCACCACTTAAGGTCACCACCCAGCCTTCTCCTCTTCTTAACCATCACGCCAAAAACACTCTTCATCTCCTAGATGCCTTATTTCCCACGCCATACATGCCAAAGACCATCATGCCATGACAAGCTTCTTCATGGATGAATGATTCTAAAAATCCTCTGGATCTTGTTTCCAAAGAGGATCACCGAGGGATTGATGTTGATACAACCCCTTTTCAAAGTTTTGTATGTGGATCTAGACTCCACACACAAGAAACACAAAGAAAGATATTTACTCTCTCACACACACCCTATTAAAAACGCATGGGAGGAAAAAATTACCCCAGAAAATCTCTCTCTCATGTGTTTAACAAAAGAAGAATGAGTTCCTCAAGGCAAGGAGCCAAGGAGAGCCCAACGAAATCTCCCTCAATTTGTCATCATTTTCTAGTAACAATACACACCCTTAGTCCTTTCACAACTTGAAGATCTTATGATCTCAAGGATATTAATCTCAGAGTGAATAGAACTAAGAAAGTGTATGGTTATAGATTAGAAGACTTTGTAGAGAGCTAGAAGAATAACAAGAGATTAGGCGCTAGATCACTCAACTTGCTCTGATACCATGTTGAAATTAAGAGTATGGAGGCTTAGGGATTGTTGAGAGAGTGATAGTTGTGGCATGAGAATGATAAGGAGTTTGAGGTTAGGATACTTGGAGAATGTTTAGGATGAAGATGGTGGCGTGAGTATTGATGTAATGAGGGATTATTGTTTGAGAATGATGATAAGAATGATGATGAGAATGAGAATGATAATGGTTGATGAAATAAGATGAACTAAGGAGAAGCATGGCGCCGGAGAGCTAAGGCTCCACCGGCGCCTTTAGGGAGATAATCAAAGCTTCCTTTCTTCTAGTTACATCCTAACCAAGACTTCTTCTAGTTCCTTGTGAACTAGGTTTCCTTTCCCTCCTTCTCTTAGATTTGAATTCTTCTATCATAGAGATCACATATTTCAACAGAGCGCAGGTACCAGGGAAGATCCCATCCCGGATGAGCTCCAAAGGATCCTGCAGAAGTATTCGACCGTCTTCCCTGAAGAGATTCCCCCCGGGCTCCCTCCCCTCCGGGGAATTGAACACCGAATCGACTTTATTCCTGGAGCCTCCCTGCCCAACCGACCTGCTTACCGCGTCAATCCGGAGGAATCCAAAGAATTAGAGCGACAGGTTGCCGACCTCTTGTCCAGGGGATACGTCCGCGAAAGCCTCAGTCCGTGCGCCGTACCAGTCCTTTTGGTCCCCAAGAAGGATGGCAGCTGGAGGATGTGCGTGGACTGCCGGCCCATCAACAACATTACGGTCAAATACCGGCACCCAATTCCCCGTTTGGACGACATGTTGGACGAACTTAGTGGCGCGTCCATTTTCTCCAAAATCGATCTCAAAAGTGGTTACCACCAAGTCCGAATGAGAGAAGGTGACGAATGGAAGACCGCCTTCAAAACCAAGCAAGGGCTGTACGAGTGGCTAGTCATGCCGTTCGGCCTTTCCAACGCCCCTTCCACCTTCATGCGACTGATGAACCATACTCTCCGAGCGTTCCTCAATAAATTTGTGGTTGTCTACTTTGACGACATCCTTGTCTACAGCAAGGATCTTACTGCACACGCTTCCCACCTAGATACGGTTCTACGAACCTTGCAACAAGAGGAGCTCTATGCCAACATGGCCAAGTGTACCTTCGGCGCTCGAGAACTTATCTTCTTGGGCTTTGTCCTCAGTGGTCAGGGTCTAAAAGTTGACCAAGAGAAGATCCGGGCCATCCAAGAATGGCCAACCCCTACCAACGTCAGCCAAGTCCGAAGTTTCCATGGCCTGGCCAGTTTCTATCGACGTTTCGTTCGGGACTTTAGTTCCATTGCCGCTCCCTTAACGGCTTTGGTGAAAAAGTCCTCTGGGTTTATATGGGAAGAACCCCAATAGAAGGCCTTCCAAGAGCTCAAGGGTCGGCTCACTCAAGCACCTTTGCTAGCCTTGCCCGACTTCAACAAGACCTTCGAAATTGAGTGTGACGCGTCCGGTATAGGCATTGGAGCTGTGCTGACACAAGAAGGGCGTCCCGTGGCTTACTTCAGTGAGAAGCTCAGTGGAGCCACACTCAACTACCCCACCTACGACAAAGAGCTCTATGCGTTGGTCCGAGCACTTGAAACCTGGCAACATTACCTCCTCTCCAAGGAGTGCGTGATCCACTCGGATCATGAGACCTTGAAGCATCTCCGGGGGCAAACCAACCTGAAGAAGCGGCACGCCAAATGGCTCGAGTTCATCGAGATGTTTCCCTATGTCATCAAGTATAAGAAGGGAAAGGAGAATGTGGTCGCCGATGCTCTTTCCCGTCGCCACGCCCTTATCACTACTGTTGAGGCCAAGGTTCTAGGCTTCGGCCCTCTTAAGGACCGGTACCAAGATGATCCCGGTCTAAGACTTCCCTATGCCGAACACGGGAAGGACTCCTTCAAAGATTTTCATGTCCACGACGGCTTCCTTTTTAAGGGCAAACGGTTGTGCATACCAGAGGGATCTATTCGAGAGCTGCTCGTTCAAGAAGCCCACAGTGGCGGTTTGATGGGACACTTTGGGACGCATAAGACCTTAGACATGCTGCGAAGTCACTTCTACTGGCCTAGGATGAGAAGCATGGTCGAAGTCTTCTGTGCAAGGTGTTTAACCTGCAAGCGCGCCAAGACCAAGTCCCATCCATACGGACTATACATGCCCCTGCCCATCCCAACCTCCCCATGGATCGACCTATCCATGGACTTTCTGCTAGGATTGCCTCCAATCGAAAGAAAGGACTCAATAATGGTAGTGGTCGACCGTTTTTCCAAAATGGCCCATTTCATGCCCTGTTCCAAGGCATGGGACGCTACGGCCATTGCCGACCTCTTCTTCCGGGACGTTGTCAAACTTCACGGCCTACCCCGAACCATTGTCTCTGATCGAGACCCCAAATTTCTCAGTCATTTCTGGAGAACCTTGTGGAGGCGCATGGGAACCAAACTCCTTTTCTCCACTGCCGCACATCCCCAAACTGATGGACAAACTGAAGTCGTTAACCGTACCTTGGGAGCTTTGCTCAGGACGGCCGTGGACTCCAACAAAGCCAACTGGCTCCAAAGCCTACCTTATGTGGAGTTTGCCTACAACCGGGCAACTCACTCAACTACCGGCCTCTCCCCGTTTGAGATATGCTACGGGTTCAATCCGTGTACACCGCTCGACATGATTCCATTGCCCCCTGAGAGGATGGAAGACCAAAATGGGGTAGCCAAGGCTGAATATGTCCGTAAGCTTCATGAACGTGTCCGCAGCCGAATCCTCAAGAAGACGGAACAGTACAAGCAGAAAGCGGACCGAGGGAGACAGCCAATGATCCTACAACCAGGGGAATGGGTTTGGCTACACACCCAAACTGAACGATTCAACAAAACCCGGCAGACGAAGCTACAACCGCGAGGAGATGGTCCCTTCCAAGTCCTAGAGCGCATTAACAACAATGCGTACCGGATAGACATTCCAGGTAAAGGTAACATGTCCACCACTTTCAATGTTGCTGATTTGTCCCGTTTTGATGCAGGAGATCAAGTTTTGAGGACAAAACACTTTCAAGAGGGAGGGCATGATGAGGCCCAAGACGTCTCCGACCCGGAGGATAGCCAGCCGGACGATACCGGTACAGACACGGACGAAAGCCAAGGAACGTTGCCAGTTATGCCGGTATCGGCCATTGACCGTGCGCAGTCGTGGCCGTACCAAACAAGAATGAACATGGCGATTGCCCAAGGAATGAAGAAAGGCAAATGGCCACAACCCAAGCTGGCAACCTCGGCAAACACCAAGGACCAAGTCCTTAGCGTTTTCACCTTGACCCGGTGAAAACGCCCCACTAAAGTCGTTTGGGAAAGGAACACTCTTTTTCCCTTGATGGGTTTTATCCCTAAGTGGTTTTCCCATCAAGGTTTTTAACGAGGTTCACGACCCGGCCGCATTAGGACCGAGCCGATCATCACCTTACCCGTCCATGGTCCGCGTGGTTGTCGTCCGGCCCTAATCTCTATCCCTTCCTGTTTTCTTGTTTTTACCGTTTTACTAAGAACTTAAGTTACTGTTTTATGGGTATGTAAACACCCAAGGACACGTTGGTCTTTTGTAAGGGGCTTGTTGCCCTATTTCTCCCGCCTATATAAAGGCGTGTAACCTCTCCCTTTGAACGCAGATTTGAATGAATGCAATTAGCTTAAATCTTGCTCTCGAATCTCAAGTAGTTTAAACATCGTTGTCCTCGAAGCTCGGCTCGGACTTCGATCAGTCGTATCACGGCGTTGTCCAAACACCGTGTGGCCGGATTTCGATCCATTGTTACCGATCCATCTATCCATTCTCACTTCGCTCCATCCCTTCCCACTCTCCAAACACTTATCTCCATCCTCTTCCATCTCTACCTTCATCCAACCCTTCCGCCGTCCAACCCTCGCCGTAACACCACCACTTTACCATCTTGTTTCTCCCATCCGTACCGCCGAGGACCCGTACCGCGGCCCTTCCACCAACCGAGGTACCGTACCGGTACCCGTACGACCGCCTCCGTCCCGGTCTCGTCCCAACTCAGCCTGATTCCGAAGCCAACGTTCCTGGAGCGTATCATTTAGGGTTTAGAGTAAGAATATTATGAGTCATGATTACAGAGGTAGCATGTCATCCAGTTGAGATTCAAAATAAGGTAAGCAAGACACATTTTATGTTATTCTTGGGTTCGCAATTCAAAAAAGGTAAGCAAGACACAAGTTATTCCCAATGTGTTTAGGATAGGGTTTACAGATTATGGTTTAGGGTTTAGTGTATAAGATTAAGAGTTTAGCCTTTAGAGATTAGGGTTTTGGTTTAGGGTTTAGGGTTTAGGGATTAGGGTTTAGTGTTTAGGGTTAAGGGTTTAAGGTTTAGGGATTATGGTTTAGGGTTTAGGGTTTAGGGTTTAAGGTTTAGAGTTTAGGGTTTAAGGTTTAGGGTTAAGGGTTTAAGGTTTAGGGATTAGGGTTTAGGGTTTAGGGTGTAGGGTTTAATGTATATAATTAAGAGTTTAGGTTTTAGAGATTAGGGTTTAGGGTTTAGGGTTTAGGGTTTAAGGTTTAGAGTTTAGTGTATAAGATTAAGAGTGTCATTTTAGAGATTAGGGTTTAGGATTTAGGGTTTAGGGCTTAGAGTTTAGGGTTTAGGTTTTAGGGTTTAGGGTTTAGGGTTTAGTGTATAAGATTAAGAGTATAGATTTTAGAGATTAGGGTTTAGGAGTATATGGTTAACAGATTAAGGTTTAGTGTTTTTGGTTTAGGGTTTAAGGATTTGGGTTTTGGGTTTTGGGTATAGGGTTTAGGGTTTAAGGTATAAGATTAAGAGTTTAGGTCTTATAGATTAAGGTTTAGGAATTAGGGTTTAGGTGTAGGGTTTAGGGTTATGAGTTTAGGGTTTAGGGTTTAGTGTATATGATTAAGAGTTTAGGTTTTAGAGATTAGGGCTTAGGATTTAGGGTTTAGGTTTAGGGTTTAGGGTTTAGTGTATAAAATTAAGAGTTAAGGTTTTAGAGATTAGGATTTAGGGTTTAGGGTTTAGGCTTTAAGGTTTAGGGTTTAGTGTATAAGATTAAGAGTTTAGGTTTTAGAGATTAGGGTTTAGGATTTAAGGTTTAGGGCTTAGGTTTTAGGGTTTAGGGTTTAGGGATTAGGGTTTAGGGTTTAGTGTATAAGATTAAGAGTATAGATTTTAGAGATTAGGGTTTAGGAGTATATGAATTACAGATTAAGGTTTAGTGTTTATGGTTTAGCGTTTAAAGATTTGGGTTTAGGATTTTGGGTATAGGGTTTAGGGGTTAAGGTAAAAGATTAAGAGTTTAGGTCTTACTGATTAGGGTTTAGGAATTAGGGTTTAGGTGTAGGGTTTAGTGTATAAGATTATGAGTTTAGGTTTTAGAGATTAAGGCTTAGGTTTAGGGTTTAGGGATTAGGGTTCAGGGTTTAGGGTTTAGGGATAAGGGTTTAGGATTTAGAATTTAAGTTTTGGGTTTAGGGTTTAGGGTTTAGCGATTAGGGTTTTGGATTTAGGATTTCAGTTTTGGGTTTAGGGTTTAGGGTATAAAATTAAGAGTTTAGGTTTTAGTGATTAGGGTTTAGGATTTAGGGTTTAGGTTTAGGTTTAGGAGTATAGGGTTTACAGATTAAGGTTAAGGGTTTAGGGTTTAGGCTTTAGGGTTTAGGTTTTAAGGATTTGGGTTTAGGGTTTTAAGTATAGGGTTTAGGGTTTAAGGTATAAGATAAAGAGTTTAGGTCTTAGAGATTAGGGTTTAGGAATTAGAGTTTAGGTGTAGAATTTAGGTGGAAGGTTTAGGGATTAGGGTTTAGGGTTTAGTGTAGATGATTAAGAGTTTAGGTTTTAGAGATTAGGGTTTAGGTTTAGGGTTTAGGGTTTAGGGTTTAGGGATTAGGGTTTAGGGTTTAGGGACTAGGGTTTAGGATTTAGGATTTAAGTTTTATGTTTAGGGTTTAGGGTTTAGGGTTTAGGGATTAGGGTTTAGGGTTTAGGGTATAAAATTAAGTGTTTAGGTTTTAGAGATTAGGGTTTAGGATTTAGGATTTAGGGATTAGGGTTTAGGGTTTAGTGTTTAGGGATTAATGTTTAGGATCTAGGATTTAAGTTTTATGATTAGGGTTTAAGGTTTAGGGTTAAGGGTTTAAGGTTTAGGGATTAGGGTTTAGGGTTTAATGTATATAATTAAGAGTTTAGGTTTTAGAGATTAGGGTTTAGTGGTTAGGGTTTAAGGTTTAGAGTTTAGTGTATAAGATTAAGAGTTTGATTTTAGAGATTAGGGTTTAGGATTTGGGTTTAGGGCTTAGGGTTTAGGGTTTAGGTTTTAGGGTTTAGGGTTTAGGGTTTAGGGATTAGGGTTTAGGGTTTAGGGTTTAGTGTATAAGATTAAGAGTATAGATTTTAGAGATTAGGGTTTAAGAGTATATGGTTAACAGATTAAGGTTTAGTGTTTTCGGTTTAGGGTTTAAGGATTTGGGTTTAGGGTTTTGGGTATAGGGTTTAGGGTTTAAGGTATAAGATTAAGAGTTTAGGTGTTATAGATTAGGGTTTAGGAATTAGGGTTTATGATGAGGCCCAAGCCGCATCCGACCCGGAGGATAGCCAGCCGGACGATACCAGTACAGACACGGACGAAAGCCAAGGAACGTTGCCAGATATGCCGGTATCGGTCATTGACCGTGCGCACTCGTGGCCGTACCAAACAAGAATGAATATGGTGATTGCCCAAGGAATGAAGGAAGGCAAATGGCAACAACCCAAGCTGGCAACCTTGGCAAACACCAAGGACTAAGTCCTTAGCGTTTTCACCTTGGCCCGGTGAAAACGCCCAACTAAAGTCGTTTGGGAAAGGAACACTCTTTTTCCCATGATTGGGTTTTATCCCTAAGTGGTTTTCCCATCAAGGTTTTTAACGAGGTTCACGACCCGGCTGCATTAGGACCGAGTCGATCATCACCTTACCCGTCCATGGTCCGCGTGGTTGTCGTCCGGCCCTAATCTCTATCCCTTCCTGTTTTCTTGTTTTTACCGTTTTACTAAGAACTTAAGTTACTGTTTTATGGGTATGTAAACACCCAAGGACACGCTGGTCCTTTGTAAGGGGCTTGTTGCCCTATTTCTCCCGCCTATATAAAGGCGTGTAACCTCTCCCTTTGAACTCAGATTTGAATGAATGCAATTAGCTTAAGGCTTGCTCTCGAATCTCAAGTAGTTTAAACATCGTTGTCCTCGAAGCTCAGCTCGGACTCCGATCAGTCGTATCACGGCATTGTCCAAATACCGTGTGGCCGGCTTTCGATCCATTGTTACCGATCCGTCTATCCATTCTCATTTCGCTCCATCCTTTTCCACTCTCCAACGCTTATCTCCATCCTCTCCCATCTCTACCTTCATCCAACCTTCCCGCCGTTCAAACCCCGCCGTAATACCACCACTTTACCATCCCGTTTCCCCCATCCGTACCGCCGAGGACCCGTACCGCGGCCCTTCCACCAACCGAGGTACCGTACCGGTACCCGTACGACCGCCTCCTTCCCGGTCTCGTCCCGATTCAGCCTGATTCCGAAGCCAACGTTCCTGGAGCGTATCAGCTGGTATCAGAGCCAAGCTTCATCCGTCAGGTTGTAACTTTCCATTAAACATCTTTCATTGTTTCTCTACCGTTACCGCTTTGAACTTGCCCTTATCTCGCACCTTACTCTCTAACAGTCTAGTCTTTGCAACGGTCATTATTGTCTCAAAGCTTTGTGCTTATAGCTAGCCTTTGGTCGCCGACGTGTGAAAGACTAAGTCTTAGTACCACCAAAGCACCATTGTTGCCCTAGTGAGACGAGAGGTTGAAGACGAGTAAGTGGGGACCATTTCTGGTCAACACACCTTTACTCGCCTATTCTCTGACCCGGCCACGTGAGGAGTATCCTGTCCTTGCCTTATTTGTGATCCGTCCCATTGGCAGGACACGAGAAATCCGCGTGCTAATTGTCTCCCCCATTTTTGTTAATAACTGTCCTTTGTCCTTTTTGCTTTAAACGTTCGGCAGTTGTCCTCTAGCGAAACAATCCTTTATCTTTGCCCCATACCGCCAGCTTTCATCTTTTGTCATTTTATGCGCGTAGGGTCCATCCCACAATCCCACGCTCCATTGCCTGTACTGGCAGGATACGTCAGCTCCAACAGCCGTACACCCCCGTGTCCGATCGATCCTACGATTGACCCGTCCCCATCAGTACCAACCACGACCGGACGACCCTATTGGGCTACCGTCCCTCGACCTGGACAACCCCGGCGGACTAACCTTTCAGGACCGAGTACCTCCGAGAGTCTCCCACCGTCCGTACGCCGCCGTCCGTACCCGACCACCGTCCGTACAGGCCAACCCCGCCGGCTTGACCTTACCGACTCCGACCCCGACGAACTCACCCCGTTGTCCGTACCGCGCCGTCCGTACGACCCATCCGTACCGACCATACCACCCATGGCCGAACCCGTGGAAGACTTGCCCCGTCCTATTGAGATCGGTACCATCCTGGCCACTATCCAGGCCCAAATAGAGCGCCTCACCGAGCGAATGGCCTGATACGATCTTCCACCTGATGCTCGACCGCCCCTCCCGAATCCGCCGGCCGATTTCGCCGACCGACCCCTTGAAGAACCCGGCCCGGCCTACCAATCCGATGACGGGTACGATCCATACCAACCCCGTCCAGGTCGACCCCGGCGCAGAGAGCGACCAAACGATCGGGATGACCGTGCACCTCGACCCGAGGCCCCGGTCCACAAACTGGTTCCACCGACCTTCGCGGGAAAGGTTGACCCGGAAGCCTACCTCGATTGGGAAAGGCGAATGGACCATCTGTTTGATTGTTACGATTACTCCGAACCTAAGAAGGTTACCTATGCAGCGGCCCAACTGACCGACCATGCCCTTACATGGTGGGACCGCGACTTGGCAGAACGCAGGCGACGACGTGAAGGCCTAATCCCTACTTGGGACGTTATGAAATATGTCATGAGGAAACGCTACGTCCCGCCCCTCTATCACCGTGATTTGCAAAAGCGGTTCTGGAAACTTCACCAAGGCACCCGAACCATTGAAGAGTACTACGACGAGTTTGAGCATCTGCGAAACCGTCTCCAGCTCAATGACTGTGAAGAGACCTTAATGGCCCAGTTCGTGGACGGCATGCAAGACCGGATTGCCCGCAAAGTAGAGCGGCAGTCTTACCAAGGTTTTGATGAGCTCTTGCACCTGACCATCCACTTAGAAGCACAGATCAAGAAGAAAACCGCCTCGGCCTTCCGAGGAAAGACCTCCCCGAACCAAGTCTGGTCTCCCAACCCTACAGCCACGTCCACTAGCCCCAAACCACCGGTTGCATCCAAGGCCATTGCCATTGATTCCCGTTTCAAGCCAAGGCAACCCGAAGCCAATGCGGGAAGAAGCCGGGATGTGATATGCTACAAATGCCAAGGCAGAGGACATTACTCTAGAGACTGCCCCAACAACCGAGCCATGATCCTTACCCCCGAAGGCGACTATGAATCCCAGGACGAGGAGCCGGTCGAGGAAAACGACCCCGAGCCAGTTCAACCAGAGGGCACGGTTGAATATCTGGATGTAGGAGACCTCCTGGTCGTCCAAAGGAGCCTGAGCACCTTGACCTTGCCCGAGCCGACCGGACAGCGGGACAACATCTTCCACACACGCTGCACCATCAACGGCAAGGTTTGCGGCTTGATCATTGATGGTGGGTCCTGTACCAATGTGGCCAGCTCCCACCTCGTGACAAAGCTTTCTCTCCCTACCTCTAAACACCCTCATCCCTATAAACTGCGATGGCTGAATGATAAAACTGTTATACCCGTTACCGAACAGGTAGATCTAGCCTTTAGTATAGGGCATTACCGGGACACGGTCCAATGTGATGTTGTTCCAATGCAAGCTAGCCACGTCCTCTTAGGACGCCCATGGCAGTTTGACAAGGACGCCACCCACAACGGCCGTTCCAACTTTTATTCGTTTATGCATGAATCTAAGCGTGTTACCCTAGCACCTCTAACACCCGTTCAAGTACATGAACTCCAATCTCGTTTAGCCAAAACCACATCTTCCCGTCCCAACTTCCTTATATCCATTAGGGACGCTTGTAAAACCATCGGCAATGAGTGCCGAGTTGTACTAATGGTTTACAAAGATGTGATGAGCGCAGGTACCAGGGAAGATCCAATCCCGGATGAGCTCCAAAGGATCCTCCAGAAGTATTCGTCCGTCTTCCCTGAAGAGATTCCCCACGGGCTCCCTCCCCTCCGGGGAATTGAACATCGAATCGACTTCATTCCCGGAGCCTCCCTGCCCAACCGGCCTGCTTACCGCGTCAATCCGGAGGAATCCAGAGAACTAGAGCGACAGATTGCCGACCTCTTGTCCAAGGGATACGTCCGTGAAAGCCTCAGTCCGTGTGCCGTGCCAGTCCTTTTGGTTCCCAAGAAGGATGGCAGCTGGAGGATGTGCGTGGACTGCCGGCCCATCAACAACATTACGGTCAAGTACCGGCACCCAATTCCCCGTTTGGACGACATGTTGGACGAACTTAGTGGCGCGTCCATTTTCTCCAAAATCGACCTCAAAAGTGGTTACCACCAAGTCCGAATGAGAGAAGGTGACGAATGGAAGACCGCCTTCAAAACCAAGCAAGGGCTGTACGAGTGGCTGGTCATGCCGTTCGGCCTTTCCAACGCCCCTTCCACCTTCATGCGACTGATGAACCATACTCTCCGAGCGTTCCTCAATAAATTCGTGGTTGTCTACTTTGACGACATCCTTGTCTACAGCAAAGATCTTACTGCACACGCTTCCCACCTAGATACGGTCCTACGAACCTTGCAACAAGAGGAGCTCTACGCCAACATGGCCAAATGCACCTTCGGCGCTCGAGAACTTATCTTCTTGGGCTTTGTCCTCAGTGGTTAGGGTCTAAAAGTTGACCAAGAGAAGATCCGGGCCATCCAAGAATGGCCAACCCCTACCAACGTCAGCCAAGTCCGAAGTTTCCATGGCCTGGCCAGTTTCTATCGGCGTTTCGTTCGGGACTTTAGTTCCATTGCCGCTCCCTTAACGGCTTTGGTGAAAAAGTCCTCCGGGTTTATATGGGAAGACTCCCAAGAGAAGGCCTTCCAAGAGCTCAAGGGTCGGCTCACTCAAGCACCTTTGCTAGCCTTGCCCGAGTTCAACAAGACCTTCGAAATTGAATGTGACGCGTCCGGTATAGGCATTGGAGCTGTGCTGACACAAGGAGGGCGTCCCGTGGCATACTTCAGTGAGAAGCTCAGTGGAGCCACACTTAACTACCCCACCTACGACAAAGAGCTCTATGCGTTGGTCCGAGCACTTGAAACCTGGCAACATTACCTCCTCTCCAAGGAGTGCGTGATCCACTCGGATCATGAGACCTTGAAGCATCTCCGGGGGCAAACCAACCTGAAAAAGCGGCACGCCAAGTGGCTTGAGTTCATTGAGATGTTTCCCTATGTCATTAAGTATAAGAAGGGGAAAGAAAATGTGGTAGCCGATGCCCTTTCCCGCCGTCACGCCCTTATCACTACAATGGAAGCCAAGGTTTTTGGTTTCGGCCCTCTTAAGGACCGGTACCAAAACGATCCCGGTCTAAAAACTCCCTATGCCGAACATGGGAAGGACTCCTTCAAGGATTTTCATGTCCACGATGGCTTCCTTTTTAAGGGCAAACGGTTGTGCATACCAGAGGGATCTATTCGGGAGCTGCTCGTTCAAGAAGCCCACAGTGGCGGTTTGATGGGACACTTTGGGACGCATAAGACCTTGGACATGCTGCGGAGTCACTTCTACTGGCCTAGGATGAGAACTATGGTCGAAGTTTTCTGTGCAAGGTGTTTAACCTGCAAGCGCGCCAAGACCAAGTCCCATCCATACGGACTATACATGCCCCTGCCCATCCCAACCTCCCCATGGATCGACCTATCCATGGACTTTCTGCTAGGATTACCTCCAATCGAAAGAAAGGACTCCGTAATGGTAGTGGTCGACCGTTTTTCCAAAATGGCCCATTTCATGCCCTGTTCCAAGGCGTGGGACGCTACGGCCATTGCCGACCTTTTCTTCAGGGACGTGGTCAAACTTCACGGCCTACCCCAAACCATTGTCTCTGATCGAGACCCAAAATTCCTCAGTCATTTCTGGAGGACCTTGTGGAGGCGCATGGGGACCAAACTCCTTTTCTCCACTGCCGCGCATCCCCAAACTGATGGACAAACTGAAGTCGTTAACCGTACCTTGGGAGCTTTGCTCAGGACGGCCGTGGACTCCAACAAAGCCAACTGGCTCCAAAGCCTACCTTATGTGGAGTTTGCCTACAACCGGGCAACTCACTCAACTACCGGCCTCTCCCCGTTTGAGATATGCTACGGGTTCAATCCATGTACACCGCTCGACATGATTCCATTGCCCCCTGAAAGGATGGAAGACCAAAATGGGGTAGCCAAGGCTGAATATGTCCGTAAGCTTCATGAACGGGTCCGCAACCGAATCCTCAAGAAGACGGAACAGTACAAGCAGAAAGCGGACCGAGGAAGACAGCCAATGATCCTACAACCAGGAGAATGGGTTTGGCTACACACCCGAACTGAACGATTCAACAAAACCCGGGAAACAAAGCTACAACCGCGAGGAGATGGTCCCTTCCAAGTCCTAGAGCGCATTAACAACAATGCGTACCGGATAGACATCCCAGGTAAAGGTAACATGTCCACCACTTTCAATGTTGCTGATTTGTCCCGTTTTGATGCAGGAGATCAAGTTTTGAGGACAAAACACTTTCAAGAGGGAGGGCATGATGAGGCCCAAGCCGCATCCGACCCGAAGGATAGCCAGCCGGACGATACCGGTACAGACACGGACGAAAGCCAAGGAACATTGCCAGATATGCCGGTATCGATCATTGACCGTGTGCACTCGCGGCCGTACCAAACAAGAATGAACATGGCGATTGCCCAAGGAATGAAGGAAGGCAAATGGCAACAACCCAAGCTGGCAACCTCGGCAAACACCAAGGACCAAGTCCTTAGCGTTTTCACCTTAACCCGGTGAAAACGCCCCACTAAAGTCGTTTGGGAAAGGAACACTCTTTTTCCCTTGATTGGGTTTTATCCCTAAGTGGTTTTCCCATCAAGGTTTTTAACGAGGTTCACGAACCGGCCGCATTAGGACCGAGTCGATCATCACCTTACCCGTCCATGGTCCGCGTGGTTGTCGTCCGGCCCTAATCTCTATCCCTTCCTGTTTTCTTGTTTTTACCGTTTTACTAAGAACTTAAGTTACTGTTTTATGGGTATGTAAACACCCAAGGACACGCTGGTCCTTTGTAAGGGGCTTGTTGCCCTATTTCTCCCGCCTATATAAAGGCGTGTAACCTCTCCCTTTGAACTCAGATTTGAATGAATGCAATTAGCTTAAGGCTTGCTCTCGAATCTCAAGTAGTTTAAACATCGTTGTCCGGGAAGCTCAGCTCGGACTCCGATCAGTCGTATCACGGCATTGTCCAAATACCGTGTGGCCGGCTTTCGATCCATTGTTACCGATCCGTCTATCCATTCTCATTTCGCTCCATCCTTTTCCACTCTCCAACGCTTATCTCCATCCTCTCCCATCTCTACCTTCATCCAACCTTCCCGCCGTTCAAACCCCGCCGTAATACCACCACTTTACCATCCCGTTTCCCCCATCCGTACCGCCGAGGACCCGTACCGCGGCCCTTCCACCAACCGAGGTACCGTACCGGTACACGTACGACCGCCTCCTTCCCGGTCTCGTCCCGATTCAGCCTGATTCCGAAGCCAACGTTCCTGGAGCGTATCACTCTCGATGGCGGGTGAGGATTTTTCGATGGCCGGTAAGAGTTTCTCAATAGCGGGTGAGGATTCTTCGATGGCCGGTAAGAGTTTCTCGATAGCGGGTAAGGATTCTTCGGTTGCCAGTAAAGGTTTCTCGATAGCAGTAACTTTTACCGAGGTGCGGTAAAAGTTTAGTTATAGAGCGGTAAAGGTTTGCCGATAGGTATGGGTCGCAAGGACTGATGTCAGCGTGCCAGTCTGCGCCTTAGTACATTTGTCGGTAGACGATTTTTGGTGGTATGCCGATGTAAGAGCGGTAAGACCGGGGACAGCCTTGCACAAATAAACAAACGGTTTTAACGTTCAGACAAACAGAATATTAGCAGGGATAAAATTAATAGACACGGATTCAAAGGTTCACAACAATGTCGTGTTGCTAAGCTATGGAGTCAGGACACTTGGTCAAGCCTCTAACACTTAGAAGTACTTTAGAAAATGCAGATTTAATGACGTTTTAACAGTAACCAAGTTTAAACAACAGGTAAATGCAATTAGCAACTTAATCCTTATAGGTTTTCTCAAAGTTATAGTTCGTGAATGCAAGTTAACTATGATGCAGGAAAAGAATTAAAAACTTGTAATAAAGCAAGACGAGCTAAGAACAACATAACCTCTGGGATTTCAGGAGCCTTTAGAGCTCTGATACCAGTTGATACGCTCCAACTAGGCGGTTTTCACCCGCAAGGAGTTCGGTATGGTTGGTGAAGTGGAATAGCAAGTATTAAGCGGATGAAAGGTTAGACAAAGGGGATTGACTTGACCCTAAGGTTACCAAGGGAACAAAAGGGAAATAGAGGTGGTAAGTAAGGAAGTGAAGCCTCACGATACAACTCCTTGGGCGAGTTCCGAGTCAAGACTCAAGAAGAGCTCAAAGGAGGTTCGTTCACAAGCTTAAGCTACTTCTAAGGATTGACTCGACCTAGAAACAACTAAAGGAGTAAACAAGATAGAAAGGTGTTGAAAAGCAAGGGAAATGCCTCACGATTCAGCACCGGGGAGCGAGTTCCTAGCAACAACTCGGAAGAGCTCACTCGGTGGTTCGTTCAACAGCAACTACTTGATGAACTAAGATGGAAACAAGAAGCGATAATGCATTCAATAATCAAAAACTAGTCTACCATTACAAGTGGGGTTCAGCCCTTTAAATAGGCCGCCAAGTAGGGTTCAGAGGTTCACAAAAGGACAAGGCCCAATGCTTAAAGACAAGCGCAATTTGGGCTAAAGGAAAACAAACTAAAACGAGTTGAGTAAAGGAAAAAAAGGAAGGCAAATGTGTTGGGCCTTAATTGGATAAGATCATTATCGTGTTGATTAAGTCCCAGTGACCCGGCAATGATGCACAAGTCTCCTTGCCTCATTAAAAACCCATCCGGTAAACCTCTTTGGGATAAACCCGAATGGGGAAAAAGAGTACAATTCTCTTGGCGTCTTGATGAGGTCCTTACCAAGTGATGGTAAGGTCATTGAAGATAGCTTCAATTGTGTCCTGCTGATCGCTTTGTTGTGGGTCAGGATTCACCATCCACTGCCCATAGATTCCTCGATCCAAAGCATCTTGAAGGTAGGCGTTGAAAAGGGTCCTATAGCGTTTGGCCTTGGTCTGCTTGATGTTGCCGGGCTGGACGGTAGGAATTGTCTGGTCTTGATGAAGTATGCGGCCTAAGTTTGAAATGGGACGAACTGGTTCCATATTGCCATGCGGCCTGGGACAATACCCTATGCCAGACGGAACCTCGGCCTGGACCGCAGTACGATCAGGGTCGGTGTTACCCGGGATGGTGTCAGCGGTACCGGGAGTAGCATTATCTTGACATGATGCCATAGCGGCTGGTTCTCCGGTACATGGGTTCATATCAGTATGGGTCTGTGATGAGGGCCATAACCTTGGATGGGGTCAGGTGGTTTATCGTGTACAGGATGAGCCTCCATTAGGTTGAGGCATTTGGCTATGTGCTGGATCTGTGCCTGGAGGTCGGTAAGAAGGTTACCGACATCAGGTGCTCTGGGCAGTGCCTCCATCAGTTCACATGGGTAGTCAGGTTCCATGACTGTTTGGTAAGGTTTTCTCGATAGACGGTAAGAGTCTCTCGATAGTGGGTGAGGAATCTGTGATGGGCGGTAAGAGTTCCTCGATAGCGGGTGAGGATTCTGAGATGGCCGGTAAGAGTTTATCGGTAGCGTGTGAGGATTCTGCAATGGCCGGTAAGAGTTCCTCGATAGCAGGTGAGAATTCTGTAATGGCCGGTAAGAGTCTCTCGATAGCGGTAACTTTTTGCCAATGCGCGATAAAGGGTTAGTTACTGAGCGGTAAGGTTTTGCCGATAGGTATGGGCTGCACAGATGTGATGTCAGTGTGCCAGTCCGTGCCTGGTGCATTTGTCGGTAGACAACTTTTGGCGTTATGCGGACGTAAGGACGGTATGACCGGGGACAGCCTCGCACAGAACAAACAAACGTATTTAATGCTCAGACAAACAGAATAACAGTGGGAATAATAATAAACACATATTCAAATGTTCACAAAGCAACAAAGATGTTAGAGCCTCTCAAGGGTGGATCCGACCAATCACAAGGCTTGGTTCCTTGGACCGGAATAGGACATGTCTTCCTCACGCTTTGAATGAACAACAATGTTGATTGCTATGCTATGGAGTCTGGACACTTGGTCAAGCCTCTAACACTTAGGAATGCCTTAGAAAATTCAGATCTAAATGGCGTTTTAACAGAAATGGTTCAACAAGATGGGGATAACATAAAAACACAATATTTATAGGTTTACTTAAGGTTTTAGCTCATGAATGCAAGATAACTAAGATGCGGGAAAGAAAAAACTTTTAAAAACCAGCAAACAAGCTAAGAACAATGTAACCTCTGGACTTTCAGGAGCTTTAGAACTCTGATACCAGTTGATATACTCCAAATAGGCTGCTCGACCCGTGAGGAGATCAGTACGGTTGGTGAAGTTCAAGAGCGGTTTTCAAGTGGAAAGATGGAGTTAAACTAAGGGGATTGACTCGACCCAAAGAACAACCAGAGAGAAAATGATGATAGAGGTTGTAAGTAAGGATATGAAGCCTCACGATACAACTCCTTGAGTGAGTTCCGAGTCAAGACTTAAGAAGAGCTCAAAGGAGGTTCGTTCACAAGCTTAAGCTACTTCTAAGAATTTACTCGACCTAGAAACAACTAAGAAGTAAACAAGATAGAAGAGGGTTTGAAAAGCAAGAAAAAGGCCTCACGATTCAACACCAGGGAGTGAGTTCCTAGCAACAACTCGGAAGAGCTCACTCGGTGGTTTATTCAACAGCAACAACTTGAAGAACAAAAGGGAACAACTAAACAGAAATGCATTCAATATTCAATAATAGTCTAACCACTACAAGCAAGGTTCAGCCTCTTTAAATAGGCTGCAACTGTAGGTTACGGTTCACAAAAGACAAGGCCAAATGCTTAAAACACGTGCAATTTAGGCTTAAAGGAGAAGTAAACAAAAAGCGATTAAGAGAAAGGAAAGGAAGGCAATGGTATTGGGCCCTCCTTGGATAAGATCATTGCTGTGATGCTTAAGCCCCACTAATCCGGCAATAATGCACCAAATCTCCTTGCCTCATTAAAAACCCATCCGGTAAACCTCTTTGGGATAAACCCGAATGGGGGAAAAGAGTACAATTGTCTTGGCGTCTTGATGAGGTCCTTACCAAGTAATGGTAAGGACACTGAAGATAGCTTCACTCATGTCCGGCTGACTGCCCTGTTGCGAGTCTTGGTTAAATGTCCATTGTCCATAAACTCCTTGATCCATGGCATCTTGAAGGTAGGCATTGAAAAGCGTCCTTTAGCGTTTGGCCTTGGCCCTCTTAATGTTGTCAGGCTGGATGGTAGGAATTGCCAGGGCTTGACGAAGTATGCTGCCTATGGTTGGGATTGGTTCCATGATGCCATGTGGCCTGAGATCAAACCTCGGCATGGATAGTAGTATGGCCAGGATCCATGGTACGTTGGACGATGCTCTCAACACAACGAATTGTACCATCTAGACCTGATGCCGTACCAGCTGGTTCTTTGTTATGTGGGTCCATATCACGATTGGACTGTTAGTAAAGCTACCATTCCGGGAGCGTGTCAGCTGGTATCAGAGCCAAAACTTCACTCCTGAGGTTGTATCTATCCTAAACGTATTCCCTTTGAATATTTATTGTTTATCTCAACGTTTAAAACTATATTTTAAAATCGTTCTTGCTTTCCTATCTTTTTAAAACCACTTTCAATATATGCCTTACTGCTTTCTAGATTAGATCCGGCTCAACCGTCTTAAAGCCTTGTGCTTGTAGCTGGCCCTTGGTCGTACCGTGCGATAGACTGTCTTAATCCACGGGTCCTCATTGTTGCCCTAGTGAGAAGCGAGGTTGAAGACGAGTACGTGGGGACCTTATCTTGTCAACACGCTTGATTCGTCTGTCCTTAGCCAAGCCAAGTGTGGGATATTCTATCCTTGCCTTATCATTGAAATTTTTCTTATTGGCTGGATGTTAGAAAAACCGTGTGCAAGCTGTCCTTATTTTGTTTGTTTCGACCATTCCTTTGTTTTGCCAAACGTTTGAAAACCGTACATTCCTTTGCTATCTTTTGGCCCTTAATTAAAGGTCCTTTTAAACTTATCCTTTGGTCGTACAACCTTATCACACCACTTTAACCTTACCACGGTAAAACCTTTTGCATTCACTGCTTGTTTGTTTTATGCATAGGTACCGTCCAAAAGCTGTACGACCCACGACCCAACGATCATACTAACCGGACATGGTAGTTCCGATGGCCGTACCCTGCCATTTCCAACTACCTCCATGACCAATCAGTCCCAGTCCGTCCTGACCTCTCAAGACCCAGAACCTCGGAAGGTCCTCTGCCATCTGTACACCGCCACTGTCCATACCGGTCAACCTCGTCGGCTTGACCTTACTAACTCTGACCCCAATGACCTTACACCGTTGTCCGTACCTCGCCATCCATACCAACCGACCATACTGACCATGGCCAAACCAGTAGAAGAACTTGTTGATTTTAGAAGTTTAGGGAGAGATAAGGATGAAGATAAGAGAATTGGCGTAATAAGAGAGAGAGAGATTGCTGAATTTTTCTTCTTATTCATACTCATTCAACCAATACAATGCACAAGTATATATAGACTTTACAAGCATAAGCTAAGGAAAAAATATCTAAGGAAGAGGAAGAGAAGAGGTGTGATGATGGAGTGGTTGAGCTGCTCCAACAGTGCAGCTCGCCCATGCTGTGCCCATACCTTCTCCCTGCAGCGCCCATGCCTCCTTTGCTTCCTCACTTGGTTTAGTTAGATTGTCTAGTTGATATCCAACAGCTTCCTTTTCTTCTAGTTCCTTATAAACTAGCTCTCCTTCTAGTTCCTTCACAACTAGTTCTTTCCTTTTCCCTCCTTTTCTTGAGTTTGAATTCTTCTTCTTGAGATCACATATTTCAACACTCCCCCTCAAGATTGGTCGGTGAATATCCTTTAGACCGATCTTGCCATATATGTGATCCCCAATGATAGAGGATGTTGCCTTGGTAAAGATATCCGCTAGCTGTTCCCCACTTGCTACGAATGCGGGTTTGATGATTCCTTCTTGAATCTTTCCCCTCACAAAGTGACAATCCACTTCTATATGCTTGGTCCTTTCATGGAATACCGGATTGGATGCTATATGTATTGCAGCTTGATTATCACAATACAACAGCATCTCCTCAGCCTCAAGTATCCCAAGATCTTCTAGGAATGCCCTCACCCATATCAATTCTTTTGTCACCTCCTTCATAGCCCTATACTCGGCTTCAGCACTTGATAAGGCTATAACTTTCTGCTTCTTACTTCTCCAAGTGACTAGATTACCTCCCACAAAGGTACAAAAACCGGATGTGGACTTTCTATCTTGCTTATCTCCAGCCCAATCCGCATCACAATATCCTTGAACCTTTGTGTTTCCATTAGCCTTCATCCATATGCCTTTTCCAGGGCTGTTTTTTAAGTACCTTAGCAGCCTCTCAATCATGTTCCAATGATGCATAGTTGGTTTTTGCATATGTTGACTCACACGGTTCACTGCAAAGCAAATATCCGGCCTTGTAATAGTAAGATAGATGAGCTTTCCCACCATCCTCTGGTATCTTTTAATATTCTCCAATGGCTCCCCCTCAGGACTATCTTGGTAGCCTTCTTCTATTGGAGTTTTGGCCGGTTTGGATCCTAACTTCCCGGTTTCTTCCAAGAGATCCAGCACATATTTCCTTTGGGAGATGAACATCCCATCTTCAAACCGTGTCATTTCAATCCCTAGGAAGTATTTAAGCTCTCCTAGATCCTTTATATCAAAAGCAACCTTCAAGAGTTCCTTGATTCGATCTACTCCATCTTTGTCACTTCCTGTGATGATTAGATCATCAACATAGATCAAGACCACCACTACTCCTCCTTTACTTTTCCTTATGAAAAGTGTATGATCAGCTTCCGATCTTATGAACTCCTTCTCCAAAAGACAAGCACTTAGCCTTTGGTACCATGCCCTTGGAGATTGCTTTAGCCCATAGATTGCTTTCTTCAATCTACAAACTTTGTTGCCTTCCTTATGATATCCTTGGGGTGGATCCATATACACTTCCTCTTCCAAATCCCCTTGCAAGAAGGCGTTCTTGACATCCATCTGCCATAGATCCCACTTCAAGTTCACTGCCACCGAGATTAGGATTCTGATGGAATGGAGCTTAGCAACCGGAGCAAATGTCTCGGTATAATCCTCCCCATAGATTTGAGTATACCCTTTTGCTACCAACCTTGCCTTGTATCTTTCTATCCTCCCATCACTTGTGTATTTGATTGTATAAACCCATCTACACCCAACTGGCTTCTTATCCCTTGGTAAATCGGTTAAGTACCAAGTATGATTCCTTTCCATGGACTTCATTTCCTCTTCCATGGCTTTTACCCATACTCCACTCTCACACGCTTCTTCATATGAGTTAGGTATGGATTCCTTGCTGATTTTTCCAAGAAAAGCTTCATGCTCCATAGGTAAGGATGCCAACGAGCAAAAATGCTCAATGGGATATGTAATAGTGCTAGTTTGAGTGTTATCTCCCCCTTGTGATAAGAGAGTGCTGTCGCCAATAGGATCGAGATCTAAGCTCGCCGTACGCTCAGGGCATTCTCTTATCACACAAGGAAGATTACTCGCACTAGACTCTCCTTGGAGCATGGCAGAGTTGTTGTAGCCATAGTAAACACGTTGTCGCCTCTGTCTTGTACTTCTTCTTAGAGGTACTGTTGGCTCAGGTTCTTCTTTGACAATGTCAATGCTTTCTACATTTGGATTAGGTTCACTTTCCTCATCCGTGGCTTCATGATCTGAGGTTGGGTCATTCTCCTCATGTACATCATCCCTTGTTCTTGAATCTTCAAAGAACGGTATCCACTCCATAAATGGTGAGCTCATACCTTGAGGGGTATCATGATTCTTAGCTCCATAGAAGCTCTCCTTTTCATTGAACCTCACCTCTCTTGATACATAGACTCGTCTTGTCTCCGGGTTGTAGACCTTGTATCCTTTTTGTGTTGGTGAATATCCAATGAATACACACTTCATGCTTCTAGGTTCAAGCTTGTTTCTTTGACCTTCTGGTGTGAACATAAAGCAGCTACATCCAAAGGTTTTGAGATGATGTAGGCTTGGTTTCTTGTTGTACAATGCCTCAAATGGTGACTTATTATCCAGGTTCTTGGTTGGAAGACGGTTGATCAAGTAGTTTGAAGTCATCACGGCATCTCCCCAATGAAGTTTAGGTACTCCCTTGGCAATCATGATGGTCCTTGCTACCTCCATTAGGTGTCTATTTTTTCTTTCAGCTACTCCGTTTTGTTGTGGAGTATAGGCGCAAGATGTTTGATGGATGGTGCCAAGGTTGTTGAGTAATTCCTTGAACCGCTTGCTTATATACTCTCCTCCATTATCACTTCTTAAGATCTTGATTGTTGTTTTGAATTGTGTAGACACATAGTTGATGAAGTTGGTGAATGCTTCATAAACTTGATCTTTGGTATGTAGAAGAGTAATCCATGTGTATTTTGAGTAGTCATCTATGAATGAAACAAAATACTTATATTGATCTCTTGAATTACAAGGAGCGGTCCATACATCCGAGTGTACAATGCCAAAAGCTTCATCACAAAATGTAGATGAAGTAGGAAACACTTGTCTACAATGTTTCCCTAGTACACATGCTTCACATACTACTTCTTCTTGAATGAGATTGGGTAAGGCCACTTTGAGAACTGCAGAGCTTGGATGTCCCAACCTTTCATGCCATAGTGGACTATCTCCAATCTCCTTCCTACTAGATACTTCTACATCCGCCTTCATTCCAAGCGCTTTCACATCCGCTTGTTTATTTGTGTGCAAAAGATATACTCCATCATCTACCTTCCCTTCTCCGAGCACTTTGTTTGTTTTAGGGTCCTGAAACTTAACAAAGTCAGTCCCAAACAATGCCACACAATCCAAATCCTTGGTAGCTTTATGAACTGATAGAAGATTAGATGAGAAACTAGGCATGTATAAGGCTTTTGTTCCTTTTTTGAAAAGTTCTAATTCCCCTATCCCTTCAATCGGAACTGAACTCCCATTTGCCACTTGCACATTCCCATGATAAGGCTCAAGATTTTTAAGCATGTCTTGATCCTTAATCATGTGATTAGAAGCCCCTGAATCCACAATCACTTTGTCCTTTTTTATGGAGCTTTTAGAACCGAGGAAGCCCTTACCAGATTCAGTGAGCTTGGCTAGGCTCTTGATGAGGGCTTCGAATTCGGACCTCTTGACCGTATCCTCAACTGGTTGTGCCACACCCATGAAGGCTCTAGGTCCACTTCCATTCTCCTTTAGCCTTTTAGGCCTCAAGTGTGGATGAAGGGTCCAACACTTCTCCTTAGTGTGTCCCTTCATTTTACAATGCTCACATTCCAACACCCTCTTGTCAAATGTAAGATTCTTCCTTGCAAGATGTGCAGCCTCGCTTGGTGCACGAAATAGGTCTCTTGACCCTTCCTCTCTTTGAATCATGCCACATACTTCCGCTAGACTTGGCAGCTTCTCAAATCTAAGTATGTGCTTGATAAGATCTTTGTAGGATGCGTTGAGCGCCAAGAGAAGCCCAAACACTTGATCTTGGTCACGCCTTTCTCCTAACTCCTTGGGGTCCATAGTTTGTGGCCTCAAGATCTCCAGTTCGGCCCACAAGCTTCTATACTCCCCAAACATTTCCTTGAATGGCTTCTCTCCTTGTTGAAGCTCATTCAACGCCCTCTTCACCTCAAATATCCTTGATATATTTGAGATGTTTCCATATACTCCCTTGAGTATATCCCACAACTCCTTGGCGGTATCCGCATATGAGTAGGCCGCCAGGATAGATGGCTCTAGTGAGCTTTGAAGAAGGGAAAGAGTGAACTGCTCTTATTGCTCTTCCTTGTCATTGTATGGTTCGGCTTCTTCCTTAGGTTCAATGAACTTCCAAAGTCCTCTACCTCTTAGAACGGTCTTAGTAGTTTTTGCCCAAAGAAGGTAGTTATCTCCTTTAAGAACAACAGAAATCGCTACTCTATTCATCTCCATTCTCTTGTAGTAATACACAATCCCAGCTCTTTCACAACTTGAAGATCAACCGATCTCAAGGATATTAATCTCAGAGTGAATAGAACTTGGTAAGATGTATTGCTATAGATTAGAAGGTTTTGAAGATAGCTTAAAGGGATTATGAAGAGAGTTTAAGCGGTTGGATAAAGAACCCGCTCTGATACCATGTTGATTTTAGAAGTTTAGGGAGAGATAAGGATGAAGATAAGAGAATTGGCGTAATAAGAGAGAGAGAGATTGCTGAATTTTTCTTCTTATTCATACTCATTCAACCAATACAATGCACAAGTATATATAGACTTTACAAGCATAAGCTAAGGAAAAAATATCTAAGGAAGAGGAAGAGAAGAGGTGTGATGATGGAGTGGTTGAGCTGCTCCAACAGTGCAGCTGCGCCCATGCTGTTCCCATGCTGTGCCCATACCTTCTCCCTCCAGCGCCCATGCCTCCTTTGCTTCCTCACTTGGTTTAGTTAGCTTGTCTAGTTGATATCCAACAGCTTCCTTTTCTTCTAGTTCCTTATAAACTAGCTCTCCTTCTAGTTCCTTCACAACTAGTTCTTTCCTTTTCCCTCCTTTTCTTGAGTTTGAATTCTTCTTCTTGAGATCACATATTTCAACAGAACTACCCCATCCTATCAAGAAAGGCATTGTACTAGCTGCCCTTCAAGGCCAGCTCGAACAGTTTACCAAATGTATGGCATGATACAACCTTTAACCGGAAGATCGATAGCAACCCCCGAACCTACCGAATGACCCTGCCGACCATCCTCCCAAAAGACAATACCAGCTTACCCATGCAATGATGTGTACGATCCATACCAACCCCAACCGGGCCATCCCAGATGAAGGGAACGACCGAACGCCTATGACCGGGATGACCATGCACCTCGACCCGAAACTCCGGTGCGCAAATTGATTCCACCTACCTTTGCAGGAAAGGTCAACCCAGAGGCATACCTCGACTGGGAAATGCACATTGATATGATCCCACGTACAGAGGTCTACAAGCCCACGTCCCGTCGTACAAGCGGTACCATACCAAATATTACAACAGTTCAATGCCTCATCACCAATGCCGTCAATGTCATGTATTGGATTTTTCAACAACAGCAATACTTCAGCAAGCATCAAAAGGAGCTATACAGGATCCCTAAAGGAGCCAAGAGCAATTGACAAAGGAAGTACCCAAGGAGAAGACAACCGCCTAACAAGACAAGTCCCAAGAAGCTCCGGAAGCTTATGATGTCTTCTCCACCATCTATTGAAGTCTCTGGATCCGGATAACTTTGGGAAGCTTTTATTGAGTGTCTCTAACATTAGCCAAGTGTGGAGACTCCCCTAAGTCACCAAGAAAGGTTGCACTCTTTTTCCCTACTTGGGTTTGTCCTTAATAGGTTTACCTAGAGGTTTTTAATGAGGGAATTGATCTAGGTGCCTCTCCACTTTGTCCCACTTGATTATTTGATTTGGAAATAATCAATGACAAGCTTGGATATTAAGGAAGTTGAGATTCTATCTCAAATGCGCTTAACTCCACAAATAAACTTATTTCCCCTTCTTTCTCTTCTTTCCCTTCCTTTAAGTGTTTGTTTGTTTTATTGGCCCAATGTTTAGAGGCCTTGTCCAGCCCACCTGTTTAGGGTTTTCCTTCTGAGCCTATAAAGGCTGAAACAATTCACTGTAATAAGCAGATTTGTTTTAGTAAAGAATTTGAGACATATCTCACTTAGGTTTTCTTTGGGTTGTAGCTCATGAAACTGCCTCCTTCAAGTTTCTATTAGAAGTTGTTACTCATGGATCTTGTTGGATTGATTGATGGTGGAAGCTTACACACTCCCACTTGTTGCATACAATCCATTCCATCTCTTTAGCTTTGCTTAGGATTGAGTCATTTTCTAGGCTAGCTCCATTTCCATCTCTTTAGCTTTGCCTAGAATCGAGTCATCTTCTAGGATAGCTTCATTTTTATCTTTATATCTGTTTTGTGGAACCAAGTAACCCACCTCTTCATCCCTGGTTTACTCACCATTTCTGGTATTCTCAGCTGGTTTCAGAGCTCTAAAAGCTCCTGAAACGAAAAGTTGTATCTTTCCATGTTCCTTTGCATCATTTTTCATCTTTGTAGTTCATCTTCTGTTTATCTGTTGTTCCTTTCATCTTTTCCGTTTATTTACTGTCTTTTATATATTTTATTTGTGTCTTTGAGTTTTGTTATGTGTTAGCTTCATCTTTGTTTATTTTCATCTGCATTCATCCTTTGAAAACCCATAAAAATGTCTTTTGTGCTCTGTTTTGCTAAAATTGTTTGCATCATGTTTTGATCGAGTTTTGTTCCGTTTCGTATTTTTAAAAACTCCTAAAACTCATTTTTATGCTCCCAGATTTAACCGCTTGATTATATTGATTTTTATTGATTTTTAAAACTGGGGTTTTGCCAGTTTTAATGTTCTTGAGTTTTTAAGCTTAGATCCAGTTTTAATCTTGTATTTCTGGGTTGTTTGTTGTTATTTCGTGTTTTATTTAGGCAGTAGTTGAGTCTGCAAGTCCATTTCGCCATTGTTACTGTGTCCAAAGCTTGAGAGGTTGAAGAAGAGCTTGGGCTCCTCACACAGCCCTTGCTTTTGATTTTCTTGTCTTTATCTTCACACTTTTGACTGGCCAAAGTGGTTATAACCTTCATGTGCATCATAAGGTCAGTCTTGTATGTGTCTTAAGCGTGTTGTGAGCTGTAGTGGTCCTCACACGCTCTGGTCATTGTCCTTTGTCCTTGTCCTTGTCCTTTCATCCTTTTGTCTTTTTGTTCTTTTGTCCTTTGTTGTTATTTGAATTGTGTGGTCTTTAGGATAGTTTTTTTTGTTTGTGTGGTCTTAGGGAAATATTCTCTTTTGTGGCTGAGTTTATCGGCATGTGTTTAATATTTTAAAGAATTTAACTTTGGTAAAATTTGCTGTCTATTTAAAGAATTTGCTGTCTATCGGCATGTGTTTAATACTTTATTGGCATGTGTTTACCGTCCTTACCCAACCACCATCGTACCGGTCAATCTCGCTGGCTTGACCTCACTGACATAGACCCCAACGACCTCATGCCGTCGTCCGTACATCGCCGTCCATACCTACCGACCTTACCAACCATGGCTGAACCCATATAAGAACTACCCCGTCTGATACAAACCCATGTACCGGAGAACCAGCCGTTACTGCATCAAGTCAAGATAATGCTACTCCCGGTACCGCTGACACCGTCCTGGGTAACGCCGACCCTGATCGTACCGTGGTCCAGGCCGAGGTTCCGTCTGGCATAGGGTATCGTCCCGGGCCGCATGGCATTATGGAACCAGTTAGTCCCATCTCAACCTTAGGCCGCATACTTCATCAAGACCTGACAATTCCTACCATCCAGCCCGGCAACATCAAGCGGACCAAGGCCAAACGCTATAGAAGACTTTTCAACGCCTACCTTCAAGATGCTTTGGATCGAGGAATCTATGGGCAATGGACGGTGAATCCTGACCCACAATGAAGCGATCAGCAGGACACAAGTGAAGCTATCTTCACTGTCCTTACCATCACTTGGTAAGGATCTCATCAAGATGCCAAGAGAATTATACTCTTTTTCCCCATTTGGGTTTATCCCAAAGAGGTTTACCGGATGGGTTTTTAATGAGGCAAGGAGACTTGGTGCATCATTGCCGGATCGTTTGGACTTAATCAACACGGCAATGATCTTATCCAATAAAGGCCCAACACATTTGCCTTCCTTTTTCCCTTTACTTAACTCGCTTTAGTTTGTTTTCCTTTTAGCCCAAATTGCGCTTGTCTTTAAGCATTGGGCCTTCTCCTTTTTGTGAACCTCTGAACCCTACTTGGCGGCCTATTTAAATGGCTGAACCCCACTTGTAATGGAGACTAGTTTTTGATTATTGAATGCATTATCGTTTCTTGTTTCCTTCTTAGTTCATCAAGTAGTTGCTGTTGAACAAACCACCGAGTGAGCTCTTCCGAGTTGTTGCTAGGAACTCGCTCCCCGGTGCTGAATCGTGAGGCATTTCCCCTTGCTTTTCAACCCTTTCTATCTTGTTTACTCCTTTAATTGTTTCTAGGTCGAGTCAATCCTTAGAAGTAGCTTAAGCTTGTGAACGAACCTCCTTTGAGCTATTCTTGAGTCTTGACTCGGAACTCGCCCAAGGAGTTGTATCATGAGGCTTCACCTCCTTACTTACCACCTCTATCCCCCTTTTGTCCCTCTTGGTAACCTTAGGGTCGAGTCAATCCTCTTCGTCTAAACTCTCATCCGCTTAATACATGCTATTGCGCTTCCCCAACCATACCGATCTCCTTGCAGGTCAAACCGCCTAGTTGGAGCGTATCAACTGGTATCAGAGCTCTAAAGGCTCATGAAATCCCAGACGTTGTGTTGTTCTTAGCTCGTCTTGCTTTCTTACAAGTTTTTAATCCTTTTCCCGCATCATAGTTAACTTGCATTCATGAACTATAACTTTGAGAAAACCTATAAGGATTAAGTTGCTAATTGCATTTACCTCTTGTTAAAAACTTGGTTACTGTCAAAACGTCATTAAATCTGCATTTTCTAAAGTATTTCTAAGTGTTAGAGGCTTGACCGAGTGTCCTGGCTCCATAGCTTAGCAATCGACATTGTTGTTCATTCAAGCTTAAGGAAGACGTGTCCTTTTCCGATCCAAGGAACCAAGCCTTGTGATTGGTTGGATCCGCCCTTAAGAGGTCCCACCATCTTGTTGCTTTGTGAACCTTTGAATCCGTGTCTATTAATTTTATCCCTGCTAATATTCTGTTGGTCTGAACGTTAAAACCGTTTGTTTATCTGTGCGAGGCTGTCCCCGGTCGTACCGCTCTTACGTCCGCATACCGCCAAAAATCATCTACCGACAAACGTACTAAGGCGCAGACTGGCACGCTGACATCAGTCCGTGCGACCCATACCTATCGGCAAACCTTTACCGCTTCATAACTAAACTTTTACCGCACCAAGGTAAAAGTTACTGCTATCGAGAAACCTTTACTAGGCAACCGAGGAATCCCCACCCACTATCGAGAAACTCTTACCGGCCATCGAAGAATCCTCACCCGCTATTGAGAAACTCTTACCGGCCATCAATGAATCCTCACCCCTTATCGAGAAACTCTTACCGGCCATCGAAGAATCCTCACCCGCTATCGAGAAACTCTTACCGGCCAGCGAAGAACCCTCACCCGCTATCGAGAAACTCTTACCGGCCATCGAAAAATCCTCACCCGCCATCGAGAGTCTCGAACGCCCACTTGGATTAATGGACGCCCAGCGCATGGTCGAACGCCTTAACTTAATGGAGGCTCTTCCCGTACCCGATGTGCTGCCTGACCCCATCTCCGGTCCCGGTCCCTTACCCATGCCACCTGCCAACGAGGCCCTGAAGCAGGCTTTATCACCGATGAAGACTTTGAGGACCCTGACTGATACGCTCCAGGAACGTTGGCTTCGGAATCAGGCTGAGTTAGGACGAGACCGGGAGGGAGACGGTCGTACGGGTACCGGTACGGTACCTCGGTTGGTGGAAGGGCCGCGGTACGGGTCCTTGGCGGTACGGATGAAGGGAACGGGATGGTAAAGTGGTGGTGTTATGGCGGGGTTTGGACGGCGGGAAGGATGGATGTAGGTAGAGATGGAAGAGGATGGAGATAAGCGTTTGGAGAGTGGAAAAGATGGAGCGAAGTGAGAATGGATAGATGGATCGGTAACAATGGATCGAAAGCCGGCCACACGGTGTTTGGACAACGCCGTGATACGACTGATCGAAGTCCGAGCCGAGCTTCGAGGACAACGATGTTTAAACTACTTGAGATTCGAGAGCAAGCTTTAAGCTAATTGCATTCATTCAAATCTAAGTTCAAAGGGAGAGGTTACACGCCTTTATATAGGCGGGAGAAATAGGGCAACAAGTACCTTACAAAGGACCAGCGTGCCCTTGGGTGTTTACATACCCATAAAACAGTAACTTAAGTTCTTAGTAAAACGGTAAAAAAAAGAAAACCGGAAGTGATAGAGATTAGGGCCGGACGACAACCACGCGGACCATGGACGGGTAAGGTGATGATTGGCTCGGTCCTAATGCGGCCGGGTCGTGAACCTCGTTAAAAACCTTGATGGGAAAACCACTTAGGGATAAAACCCAATCAAGGAAAAAAGTGTGTTCCTTTCCCAAACGACTTTAGTGGGGCGTTTTCACTGGGTCAAGGTGAAAACGCTAAGGACTTGGTCCTTGGTGTTTGCCGAGGTTGCCAGCTTGGGTTGTTGCCATTTGCCTTCCTTCATTCCTTGGGCAATCGCCATGTTCATTCTTGTTTGGTACGGCCGCGAGTGCGCACGGTCAATGACCGATATCGGCATATCTGGCAACGTTCCTTGGCTTTCGTCCGTGTCTGTACCGGTATCGTCCGGCTGGCTATCCTCCGGGTCGGATGCGGCTTGGGCCTCATCATGCCCTCCCTCTTCAAAGTGTTTTGTCCTCAAAACTTGATCTCCTGCATCAAAACGGGACAAATCAGCAACATTGAAAGTGGTGGACATGTTACCTTTACCTGGGATGTCTATCCGGTACGCATTGTTGTTAATGCGCTCTAGGACTTGGAAGGGACCATCTCCTCGCGGTTGTAGCTTCGTTTGCCGGGTTTTGTTGAATCGTTCAGTTCGGGTGTGTAGCCAAACCCATTCTCCTGGTTGTAGGATCATTGGCTGTCTTCCTCGGTCCGCTTTCTGCTTGTACTGTTCCGTCTTCTTGAGGATTCGGTTGCGGACCCGTTCATGAAGCTTACGGACATATACAGCCTTGGCTACCCCATTTTGGTCTTCTATCCTTTCAGGGGGCAATGGAATCATGTCGAGCGGTGTACACGGATTGAACTCGTAGCATATCTCAAACGGGGAGAGGCCGGTAGTTGAGTGAGTTGCCCGGTTGTAGGCAAACTCCACATAAGGTAGGCTTTGGAGCCAGTTGGCTTTGTTGGAGTCCACGGCCGTCCTGAGCAAAGCTCCCAAGGTACGGTTAACGACTTCAGTTTGTCCATCAGTTTGGGGATGCGCGGCAGTGGAGAAAAGGAGTTTGGTTCCCATGCGCCTCCACAAGGTTCTCCAGAAATGACTGAGGAATTTTGGGTCTCGATCAGAGACAATGGTTTGGGGTAGGCCGTGAAGTTTGACAACGTCCCGGAAGAAAAGGTCGGCAATGGCCGTAGCGTCCCACGCCTTGGAACAGGGCATGAAATGGGCCATTTTGGAAAAACGGTCGTCCACTACCATTACTGAGTCCTTTCTTTCGATTGGAGGCAATCCTAGCAGAAAGTCCATGGATAGGTCGATCCATGGGGAGGTTGGGATGGGCAGGGGCATGTACAGTCCGTATGGATGGGACTTGGTCTTGGCGCGCTTGCAGGTTAAACACCTTGCACAGAAGACTTCGACCATACTTCTCATTCTAGGCCAGTAGAAGTGACTCCGCAGCATGTCAAAGGTCTTATGCGTCCCAAAGTGTCCCATCAAACCGCCACTGTGGGCTTCTTGAACGAGCAGCTCCCGAATAGATCCCTTTGGTATGCACAACCGTTTGCCCTTAAAAAGGAAACCATCGTGGACATGAAAATCTTTGAAGGAGTCCTTCCCATGTTCGGCATAAGGAGTTTTTAGACCGGGATCGTTTTGGTACCGGTCCTTAAGAGGGCCGAAGCCAAGAACCTTGGCTTCCATAGTAGTGATAAGGGCGTGACGGCGGGAAATGGCATCGGCTACCACATTTTCTTTCCCCTTCTTATACTTGATGACATAGGGAAACATCTCAATGAACTCAAGCCACTTGGCGTGCCACTTTTTCAGGTTGGTTTGCCCCCGGAGATGCTTCAAGGTCTCATGATCCGAGTGGATCACGCACTCCTTGGAGAGGAGGTAATGTTGCCAGGTTTCAAGTGCTCGGACCAACGCATAGAGCTCTTTGTCGTAGGTGGGGTAGTTGAGTGTGGCTCCACTGAGCTTCTCACTGAAGTAAGCCACGGGACGCCCTTCTTGTGTCAGCACAGCTCCAATGCCTATACCGGACGCGTCACACTCAATTTCAAAGGTCTTGTTGAAGTCGGGCAAGGCTAGCAAAGGTGCTTGAGTGAGCCGACCCTTGAGCTCTTGGAAGGCCTTCTCTTTGGATTCTTCCCATATAAACCCGGAGGACTTTTTCACCAAAGCCGTTAAGGGAGCGGCAATGGAACTAAAGTCCCGAACGAAACGTCGATAGAAACTGGCCAGGCCATGGAAACTTCGGACTTGGCTGACGTTGGTAGGGGTTGGCCATTCTTGGATGGCCCGGATCTTTTCTTGGTCAACTTTTAGACCCTGACCACTGAGGACAAAGCCCAAGAAGATAAGTTCTCGAGCGCCGAAGGTGCATTTGGCCATGTTGGCGTAGAGCTCCTCTTGTTGCAAGGTTCGTAGGACCGTATCTAGGTGGGAAGCGTGTGCAGTAAGATCCTTGCTGTAGACAAGGATGTCATCAAAGTAAACAACCACGAATTTATTGAGGAACGCTCGGAGAGTATGGTTCATAAATCGCATGAAGGTGGAAGGGCGTTGGAAAGGCCGAACGGCATGACTAGCCACTCGTACAGCCCTTGCTTGGTTTTGAAGGCGGTCTTCCATTCGTCACCTTCTCTCATTCGGACTTGGTGGTAACCACTTTTGAGGTCGATTTTGGAGAAAATGGACGCGCCACTAAGTTCGTCCAACATGTCGTCCAAACGGGGAATTGGGTGCCGGTACTTGACCGTAATGTTGTTGATGGGCCGGCAGTCCACGCACATCCTCCAGCTGCCATCCTTCTTGGGGACCAAAAGGACTGGTACGGCGCACGGACTGAGGCTTTCGCGGACGTATCCCCTGGACAAGAGGTCGGCAACCTGTCGCTCTAATTCTTTGGATTCCTCCGGATTGACACGGTAAGCAGGCCGGTTGGGCAGGGAGGCTCCGGGAATGAAGTCGATTCGGTGTTCAATTCCCCGGAGGGGAGGGAGCCCGTGGGGAATCTCTTCAGGGAAGACGGTCGAATACTTCTGGAGGATCCTTTGGAGCTCTTCCGGGATTGGGTCTTCCCTGGTACCTGCGCTCATCACATCTTTGTAAACCATTAGTACAACTCGGCACTCATTGCCGATGGTTTTACAAGCGTCCCTAATGGATATAAGGAAGTTGTGACGGGAAGATGTGGTTTTGGCTAAGCGAGATAGGAGTTCATGTACTTGAACGGGTGTTAGAGGTGCTAGGGTAACACGCTTAGATTCATGCATAAACGAATAAAAGTTGGAACAGCCGTTGTGGGTGGCGTCCTTGTCAAACTGCCATGGGCGTCCTAAGAGGACGTGGCTAGCTTGCATTGGAACAACATCACATTGGACCGTGTCTCGGTAATGCCCTATACTAAAGGCTAGATCTACCTGTTCGGTAACGGGTATAACAGTTTTATCATTCAGCCATCGCAGTTTATAGGGATGAGGGTGTTTAGAGGTAGGGAGAGAAAGCTTTGTCACGAGGTGGGAGCTGGCCACATTGGTACCGGACCCACCATCAATGATCAAGCCGCAAACCTTGCCGTTGATGGTGCAGCGTGTGTGGAAGATGTTGTCCCGCTGTCCGGTCGGCTCGGGCAAGGTCAAGGTGCTCAGGCTCCTTTGGACGACCAGGAGGTCTCCTACATCCGGATATTCAACCGTGCCTTCTGGTTGAACTGGCTCGGGGTCGTTTTCCTCGACCGGCTCCTCGTCCTGGGATTCATAGTCGCCTTCGGGGATAAGGATCATAGCTCGGTTGTTGGGGCAGTCTCTGGAGTAATGTCCTCTGCCTTGGCATTTGTAGCATATCACATCCCGGCTTCTTCCCGCATTGGCTTCGGGTTGCCTTGGCTTGAAACGGGAGTCAATGGCAATGGCCTTGGATGCAACCGGTGGTTTGGGGCTGGTGGACGTGGCTGTAGGGTTTGTTGAAATATGTGATCTCAAGAAGAAGAATAATTCAAACTTAAGAGAAGGAGGGAAGGAAAAAGAGAACTAGTTGTGAAGAAACAAGAAGGAGAACTAGTTGAGAAGGAACTAGAAGAAAAGGAAGCTGTTGGATCTCAACTAGACAATCTAACTAAACTAAGTGAGGAAGCAAAGAGAGGTATGGGCACAAGCATGGGCGCATCAGAGCAGGGCATGGTGCGCGTCAGAGCAGGGCATGGTGCAACAAGACTATTGGAGCAGCTCACCCATCTCTCTTCCCTTCTTCACGCCCCTCCTCTCCTCTTCCTTGATTCTTCTTCATTTCAATGTAAAAAGTCTATAAATACATGTAATCTCTTGTAAAGAAGTGTGTGTGAATAAGAAGAAATATTCAGCAATCTTTCTCTTCCTTATTACGCCAATTCTCTCATCTCCATCCTTATCTCTTTCTAAACCTCTAAAATCAACATGGTATCAGAGCGGGTTTATCCTTCAACCGCTTAAATCTCACCTTATAACTCTTCTAGCACTCTACAAATCTTCTAATCTATAACAATACATCCTCCTAGTTCTATTCACTCTGAGATTAATATCCTTGGGATCATAGGATCTTCAAGTTGTGAAAGAACTAGAATTGTGTATTGTCACTAGAAAATGGAGACAAATAGAGTAGCAATCTCAGTCATGCTCAAAGGAAACAACTATCTCCTTTGGGCAAAAACCACTAAGACCATCCTTAGAGGAAGAGGACTTTGGCGATATGTTGAGCCAAAAGAGGTAGCGGAAGCTGTAGTGAGAAATGAAAAAGAAGAAGCTAAGGAAGAACAAGAGGAACAATACACGCTCTCTCTTCTTCAAAGCTCACTAGAGTCATCCATCTTGGCGGCCTACTCATATGCCGATTCCGCCAAAGAACTATGGGATATACTCAAGGGAGTATATGGAAATGTCTCAAATATATCAAGAATATTTGAGGTGAAGAGGGCGCTGAATGAGCTTCAACAAGAGGAGAAGCCATTCAAGGAAATGTTTGGGGAGTATAGAAGCTTGTGGGCCGAGTTAGAGATTTTGAGGCCACACACAATCGACCCCAAGGAGTTAGGAGAAAGACGTGACCAAGACCAAGTGTTTGGACTTCTCTTGGCACTCAATGCATCCTACAAAGATCTTATCAAGCACATACTCAGATTTGAGAAGCTGCCAAGTCTAGCTGAAGTATGTGGCATGATACAAAGGGAGGAAGGGTCAAGAGACCTATTCCGTGCACCAAGTGAGGCCGCACATCTTGCAAAGAGGAATCTCACATTCGACAAGAGGGTTTTGGAATGTGAGCATTGTAAGATGAAGGGGCACACTAAGGAGAAGTGTTGGACTCTTTACCCACACTTAAGGCCTAAGCGGCTAAAGGAGAATGGAGGTGGACCTAGAGCCTTCATGGGAGTCACGCAACCTGTTGAAGAGATGGTCAGAAGATCCGAGTTTCAGGCTCTCATCAAGAGTCTATCCAAGCTCACAGAATCCGGTAAGAGCCTATTTAGCTCTAAAAGCTCCATTAAGAAGAATATGATCATTGTGGATTCGGGGGCTTCTCATCACATGATTAAGGATCAAGACATGCTGAAAAATCTTGAGCCTTATCATGGAAATGTACAAATAGCCAATGGAAGCTCAGTTCCGATTGAAGGGATAGGAGAGTTAGAGCTTTTCACAAAAGAAACTAAAGCATTATACATGCCTAGCTTCTCATCCAACCTTTTATCAGTTCATAAAGCAACAAAAGATTTGGATTGTGTGGCAATGTTTGGGACTGACTTTGTGAAGTTTCAGGACCCTAAAACAAATCATGTACTCGGAGAAGGGAAGGTGGAGGATGGAGTGTATCTGTTGGAAACAAATAAACAAGAAAAGCTAAAAGCTCTTGGAGTGAAGGCGGATAAGGAAGTTTTTAACAAGAATGAGATTGGAGATAGCTCATTATGGCATGGAAGGCTAGGACATCCAAGTTCAGCTATCCTCAAGATGGTCTTACCCAATCTCGTTCAAGAAGAAGAAGTTTGTGAAGCATGTGTACTAGGGAAACATTGTAGACAGTTTTTCCCCTCTTCATCTACAACTTGTGATGAAGCTTTTGGCATTGTACACTCGGATGTATGGACCGCCCCATGTAACTCAAGAGATCAATATAAATATTTTGTTTCATTCATTGATGACTACTCAAGATACACATGGATCACACTCTTACATTCAAAGGATCAAGTATATGAAGCGTTTACTAACTTCACCAAATATATCTCTACCCAATTCAAGACCAAAATCAAGATCTTAAGAAGTGATAATGGAGGGGAGTATGTGAGCAAACGATTCAAGGAGTTACTCAATAATCTTGGTATCATACACCAAACATCGTGTGCATACACTCCACAACAAAATGGGGTAGCAGAAAGAAAGAATAGGCATCTCATGGAAGTTGCAAGAACCCTCATGATTGCCAAAGGAGTACCTAAGTTTCATTGGGGAGATGCAGTAATGACTTCAAGTTACTTGATCAACCGGCTTCCAACGAAAAATATGGATAATAAATCACCATTTGAAGTGCTACACAAAAGCAAGCCAAGCGTGAACCATATGAAGACCTTTGGATGTTCTTGTTATATGTTTCTACCGGAGGGACAAAGAAGCAAGCTTGAACCTCGAAGTATGAAGTGTGTGTTCATTGGCTACTCACCAACACAAAAAGGATACAAGGTCTACAATCCGGAGACAAGGAGGGTCTATGTATCTAGAGAGGTGAGATTCAATGAAGAAGAAGGATTTTATGGAAACAAGAACCATGAAGCTCTGGAGGATGTGACTTCATTACCTATGGATTGGATGCGGGTTAATGACGCTCTAATAAATGAAGTACAAGGAGAGAGCGAATCATCTGAAACCAGAGTAGAAGATGAGGCACATGCGGAGCAAGATCAGAATTCTGTTGAAGAAGAAGCGAATGATGGTGAGGGAGAACTTGAGCCAACCGTACCCCTAAGAAGAAGTACAAGACAAAGGCGACAACGTGTTTACTATGGCTACAACAACTCTGCCATGCTCCAAGGGGAGTCTAGTGCGAGTAATCTTCCTTGTGTGATAAGAGAATGTCCTGTGCGTACGGCGAGCTTAGATCTCGATCCTATTGGCGACAGCATTCTCTTATCACAAGGGGGAGATAACACTCAAACTAGCACTATCACATATCCCATTGAGCATTTTTGCTCGTTGGCATCCTTACCTATGGAGCATGAAGCTTTTCTTGGAAGAATCAGCAAGGAATCCATACCTAACTCATATGAAGAAGCGTGTGAGAATGGAGTATGGGTAAAAGCCATGGAAGAGGAAATGAAGTCCATGGAAAAGAACCACACTTGGTACTTGACCGAATTACCAAAGGATAAGAAATCAGTTGGGTGTAGATGGGTTTACACAATCAAGTATACAAGTGATGGGAAAATAGAGAGGTACAAAGCAAGGCTGGTGGCAAAAGGATACACTCAAATCTATGGGGAGGATTATACCGAGACATTTGCTCCGGTTGCTAAGCTCCACTCCATAAGAATCCTAATCTCAGTGGCAGTGAACTTGAAGTGGGATCTATGGCAGATGGATGTCAAGAACGCCTTCTTGCAAGGAGATTTGGAAGAAGAGGTATATATGGATCCACCCCAAGGATATCATAAGGAAGGCAACAAGGTTTGCAGATTGAAGAAAGCAATCTATGGGCTAAAGCAATCTCCAAGAGCATGGTACCAAAGGCTAAGCGCTTGTCTATTGGATAAGGAGTTCATAAGATCTGAAGCTGATCATACCCTCTTCACAAGGCAAAGTGAAGGAGGAGTAGTGGTGGTCTTGATCTATGTTGATGATCTAATCATCACAGGAAGTGATAAAGATGGAGTAGATCAAATCAAGAAACTCTTGAAGATCGCTTTTGATATAAAGGATCTGGGAGAGCTTAAATACTTCCTAGGGATTGAGATGACACGGTTTGAAGATGGGATGTTCATCTCTCAAAGGAAATATGTGCTGGATCTCTTGGAAGAAACTGGCAAGTTAGGATCCAAGCCGGCTAAAACTCCAATAGAAGAAGGCTACCAAGATAATCCTGAGGGGGAGCCATTGGAAGATATTAAGAGGTATCAAAGGATAGTGGGCAAGCTCATCTACCTCACTATCACAAGGCCGGACATTTGCTTTGCAGTGAACCGTGTGAGTCAACATATGCAAAAACCAACTATGCAGCATTGGAACATGATTGAGAGGCTGCTAAGGTACTTAAAAAACAGCCCTGGAAAAGGCATATGGATGAAGGCTAATGGAAACACAAAGGTTCAAGGATATTGTGATGCGGATATGGCTGGAGATAAGCAAGATAGAAAGTCCACATCCGGTTTTTGTACCTTTGTGGGAGGTAATCTAGTCACTTGGAGAAGTAAGAAGCAGAAAGTTATAGCCTTATCAAGTGCTGAAGCCGAGTATAGGGCTATGAAGGAGGTGACAAAAGAATTGATATGGGTGAAGGCATTCCTAGAAGATCTTGGAATACATGAGGCTGAGGAGATGCTGTTGTATTGTGATAATCAAGCTGCAATACATATAGCATCCAATCCGGTATTCCATGAAAGGACCAAGCATATAGAAGTGGATTGTCACTTTGTGAGGGAAAAGATTCAAGAAGGAATCATCAAACCCGCATTTGTAGCAAGTGGGGAACAGCTAGCGGATATCTTCACCAAGGCAACATCCTCTATCATTGGGGATCACATACATGGCAAGATCGGTCTAAAGGATCTTCACCGACCAATCTTGAGGGGGAGTGTTGAAATATGTGATCTCAAGAAGAAGAATAATTCAAACTTAAGAGAAGGAGGGAAGGAAAAAGAGAACTAGTTGTGAAGAAACTAGAAGGAGAACTAGTTGAGAAGGAACTAGAAGAAAAGGAAGCTGTTGGATCTCAACTAGACAATCTAACTAAACTAAATGAGGAAGCAAAGAGAGGTATGGGCACAAGCATGGGCGCATCAGAGCAGGGCATGGTGCGCGTCAGAGCAGGGCATGGTGCAACAAGACTATTGGAGCAGCTCACCCATCTCTCTTCCCTTCTTCACGCCCCTCCTCTCCTCTTCCTTGATTCTTCTTCATTTCAATGTAAAAAGTCTATAAATACATGTAATCTCTTGTAAAGAAGTGTGTGTGAATAAGAAGAAATATTCAGCAATCTTTCTCTTCCTTATTACGCCAATTCTCTCATCTCCATCCTTATCTCTTTCTAAACCTCTAAAATCAACAGGGTTGGGAGACCAGACTTGGTTCGGGGGGGTCTTTCCTCGGAAGGCCGAGGCGGTTTTTCTCTTGATCTGTGCTTCTAGGTGGATGGCCAGGTGCAAGAGCTCATCAAAACCTTGGTAAGACTGCCGCTCTACTTTGCGGGCAATCCGGTCTTGCATGCTGTCCACGAACTGGGCCATTAAGGTCTCTTCACAGTCATTGAGCTGGAGACGGTTTCGCAGATGCTCAAACTCGTCGTAGTACTCTTCAATGGTTCGGGTGCCTTGGTGAAGTTTCCGGAACCGCTTTTGCAAATCACGGTGATAGAGGGGCGGGACGTAGCGCTTCCTCATGACATATTTCATAACGTCCCAAGTAGGGATCAGGCCTTCACGTCGTCGCCTGCGTTCTGCCAAGTCGCGGTCCCACCATGTAAGGGCATGGTCGGTCAGTTGGGCCACGGCATAGGTAACCTTCTTAGGTTCGGAGTAATCGTAACAATCAAACAGATGGTCCATTCGCCTTTCCCAATCGAGGTAGGCTTCCGGGTCAACCTTTCCCGCGAAGGTCGGTGGGACCAGTTTGTGGACCGGGGCCTCGGGTCGAGGTGCACGGTCATCCCGATCGTTTGGTCGCTCTCTGCGCCGGGGTCGACCTGGATGGGGTTGGTATGGTTCGTACCCGTCATCGGATTGGAAGGCCGGGCCGGGTTCTTCAAAGGGTCGGTCGGCGAAATCGGCCGGCAGATTTGGGAGGGGCGGTCGAGCATCAGGTGGAAGATCGTATTGGGCCATTCGCTCGGTGAGGCGCTCTATTTGGGCCTGGATAGTGGCCAGGATGGTACCGATCTCAATAGGACGGGGCAAGTCTTCCACAGGTTCGGCCATGGGTGGTATGGTCGGTACGGACAACGGGGTGAGTTCGTCGGGGTCGGAGTCGGTAAGGTCAAGCCGGCGGGGTTGGCCTGTACGGACGGTGGTCGGGTACGGACGGCGGCGTACGGACGGTGGGAGACTCTCGGAGGTACTCGGTCCGGAAAGGTTAGTCCGCCGTGGTCGTCCGGGTCGAGGGACGGTAGCCCAATAGGGTCGTCCGGTCGTGGTTGGTACTGATGGGGACGGGTCAATCGTAGGATCGATCGGACACGGGGGTGTACGGCTGTTGGAGCTGACGTATCCTGCCAGTACGGGCAATGGAGCGTGGGATTGTGGGATGGACCCTACGCGCATAAAATGACAAAAGATGAAAGCTGGCGGTATGGAGCAAAGATAAGGACTGTTTTGCTAGAGGACAACGGCCGAACGTTTAAAGCAAAAAGGACAAAGGACAGTTTTTAACAAAAATGGGGGAGACAATTAGCACGCAAAATTTCTCGTGTCCTGCCAATGGGACGAATCACAAATAAGGCAAGGACAGGATATTCCTCACGTGGCCGGGTCAGAGAATAGGCGAGTAAGGTGTGTTGACCAGAAATGGTCCCCACTTACTCGTCTTCAACCTCTCGTCTCACTAGGGCAACAATGGTGCTTCGGTGGTACTAAGACTTAGTCTCTCACACGTCGGCGACCAAAGGCTAGCTATAAGCACAAAGCTTTGAGACAATAATGACCGTGGCAAAGACTAGACTGTTAGAGAGTAAGGTGCGAGATAAGAACAAGTTCAAAGCGGTAAACGGTAGAGAAACAATGGAAGATGCTTAATGGAAAGTTACAACCTGACGGATGAAGCTTGGCTCTGATACCAGCTGATACGCTCCAGGAACGTTGGCTTCGGAATCAGGCTGAGTTGGGACGAGACCGGGAGGGAGACGGTCGTACGGGTACCGGTACGGTACCTCGGTTGGTTGAAGGGCCGCGGTACGGGTCCTCGGCGGTACGGATGAAGGGAACGGGATGGTAAAGTGGTGGTGTTATGGCGGGGTTTGGACGGCGGGAAGGATGGATGAAGGTAGAGATGGAAGAGGATGGAGATAAGCGTTTGGAGAGTGGAAAGGATGGAGCGAAGTGAGAATGGATAGATGGATCGAAGTGAGAATGGATAGATGGATCGGTAACAATGGATCGAAAGCCGGCCACACGGTGTTTGGACAACGCCGTGATACGACTGATCGAAGTCCGAGCCGAGCTTCGAGGACAACGATGTTTAAACTACTTGAGATTCGAGAGCAAGCTTTAAGCTAATTGCATTCATTCAAATCTAAGTTCAAAGGGAGAGGTTACACGCCTTTATATAGGCGGGAGAAATAGGGCAACAAGCCCCTTACAAAGGACCAGCGTGCCCTTGGGTGTTTACATACCCATAAAACAGTAACTTAAGTTCTTAGTAAAACGGTAAAAACAAGAAAACCGGAAGGGATAGAGATTAGGGCCGGACGACAACCACGCGGACCATGGACGGGTAAGGTGATGATCGGCTCGGTCCTAATGCGGCCGGGTCGTGAACCTCGTTAAAAACCTTGATGGGAAAACCACTTAGGGATAAAACCCAATCAAGGGAAAAAGAGTGTTCCTTTCCCAAACGACTTTAGTGGGGCGTTTTCACCGGGTCAAGGTGAAAACGCTAAGGACTTGGTCCTTGGTGTTTGCCGAGGTTGCCAGCTTGGGTTGTTGCCATTTGCCTTCCTTCATTCCTTGGGCAATCGCCATGTTCATTCTTGTTTGGTACGGCCGCGAGTGCGCACGGTCAATGACCGATACCGGCATATCTGGCAATGTTCCTTGGCTTTCGTCCGTGTCTGTACCGGTATCGTCCGGCTGGCTATCCTCCGGGTCGGATGCGGCTTGGGCCTCATCACTGACCATAGGCATATCTGGCCCCGCAGACAAATATGGCCGAACAAAGATGGTCAGGATGACAGACACTTACGTCCGCACGTACCCAGCCTCAAACTAACCGCTCCGACCTTTGCCGGCCGAGTAGACCCAGAGGCTTACCTCGACTGGGAAAGGCGCATGGACCACATTGACTTGGTGGGATCACCCATTGACTGACTGACCACGCATTGACTTGGTGGGATCGATATCTGTCAGAAAGAGGCAGGAACCGCGAAGGCCCCGTTCCAACCTGGGCAGTAATGAAGTTTGTAATGAGACATCGGTACGTACCACCTCTTTTCCATAGAGATCTTCAACGACGGTTCCGCCATTTGCCTATGAAGAATTCGAACATCTTCGGAACCGCCTCCAACTGGACGAGACTGAAGAAACTATGATGGCCCAGTTCCTAGATGGGTTACAAGATCATATCGCCCGAAAGGTCGAACGCCAATCTTATGGAGGGTTGGAGGAACTACTTCATCTATCCATCCAAGTGGAGGGTCAAGTCAAAAGAAAAAGCGCTAGTCTCAACCGGCCGCGTCCCCAAGGAGCTCCAAGCTGGGCTCCCAATGTCAAGAACTTTAAACCCCCACCCACGGTGATTTATTCACGTTTCAGACCCCGGCCGCCAGAAGCAAAGCCAATGGTTCCACCAAGGCCAGACCCCAATCCTTTATGCACCAGGGACATCATCTGTTTCAAATGTCAAGGTCATGGCCACTTCGCCAAACACTGCCCGAACAAAAGGGTTATGATCATCACTGCTGAAGGCGAATACGAGTCTCAAGAGGAGGCGGAGGAACCAGCAGAATCCCTGGAAGCCATCACCGAGTACCCTGATGAAGGAGAGCTGCTCGTGATCAGTAGGATCCTTAGTACCACGCCTACCAACGCGGATGACACTCAAAGGGAGACAATTTTCCACACTCGTTGTATGGTAAATGGGAAGATATGTGGGTTAATCATTGATGGAGACTCGTGCACTAACGTGGCAAGCTCTCACATGGTTGCCAAACTTACTCTCCCCACCACTAAACACCCCCATCCCTATAAACTCAAGTGGTTGAACGATAAGTCCCTAATTCAAGTTAATGAACAAGTTATGATTCCGTTTAGTATTGGTTAATACAAGGATCAAGTCCTTTGTGATGTGGTCCTTCTTGGGCGTCCATGGCAGTTTGACAAGGACGCCACTCATAGTGGTCGAACTAACCTTTACTCCTTCACTCATGACCACAAACGGATTAGTCTTGCTCCTCTTAAACCTCATGAGGTGAACGAGTTGCAGCGTAAACTATCCCAGGATCCTAACGCCAAGTCAAACTTCCTCATTAATACTATTGTTGTAAGGAAGTCCTTGAGCCAAGATATCCCTGTGGTGCTAATGGTCTTCAAGGATGTGCAGGATACAGGTACTAATGAGCTCCCATATCAGAGATGGTTCGCGGAATCCTTGGGCAGTACCAGGACGTGTTTGCGGAGGAGATCCCGGATGGATTGCCCCCTCTTCGAGGCATAGAACACCAAATCGACTTCATGCCTGGTGCTCCACTGCCAAACCGTTTAGCTTACCGAGTGAACCCAGAAGAGGCCCGCGAGCTAGAAAACCAAGTACAAGAACTGATGAACAAAGGATACGTGAGAGAAAGTTTAAGTCCTTGCGCCGTGCCAGTTCTCCTAGTACCAAAGAAGGATGGGACTTGGAGGATGTGCGTTGATTGCCGAGACATCAACAACATCACCATCAAGTATAGACACCCAATACTCTGTCTTGATGACATGCTGGATGAACTTAGCGGATTAGAGGTCTTCTCCAAGATCGATCTTAAAAGTGGCTATCACCAAGTTCGAATGAAGGAAGGCGATGAATGGAAGACTGCCTTCAAAACCAAGCAAGGTCTCTATGAATGGCTTGTGATGCCCTTTGGATTGTCTAACGCCCCATCAACCTTCATGCGGCTCATCACCCTTACTCTTCGGCCCTACATCAACAAGTTTGTTGTAGTTTACTTTGATGACATTTTAGTTTACTCCCGGAACATTGAGGATCATTTAGGGCATTTGAAATTGGTTTTGGACACACTTCAGAAAGAAGGCCTATTTGCCAACTTGAAGAAGTGTGTGTTCTGTGCTAACGAGTTAGTCTTTCTAGGTTTTGTTGTGAGTTCTCAGGGTCTCAAAGTGGATAGTGAGAAGGTTAAGGCCATAGAAGAATGTCCCGTCCCAACTAACACCAGCCAGATCCAGAGCTTCCATGGACTGGCTAGCTTCTACCGCCGCTTTGTAAAGGATTTCAGTTCTATTGCCGCGCCCTTGACCGCCATTCTTAAGAAGGCCGAGACCTTCAAATGGGGTTCAGAACAGACTAAGGCATTTGAAGAACTAAGGAAGAGACTGACCGAAGCCCCACTTCTGGTCTTGCCCGATTTCAAAAGGACCTTTGAGGTCGAATGTGATGCATCCGGGGTCGGCATAGGCGCCGTCCTCACGCAAGGTGGCCGCCCGGTAGCCTACTTCAGTGAAAAGCTAGGAGGAGCCACACTCAACTATACAACCTATGACAAGGAGCTGTACGCCTTGGTTAGGGCTTTAGAAGAATGGCAACACAACCTCCTTGCCAAGGAGTTTGTCATCCATACCGATCATGAGACGCTCAAACATCTAAGGGGCCAAACCAACCTGAAAAGAAGGCATGCCAAATGGTTGGAGTATATAGAAAACTTTCCCTACAGCATCGAGTATAAGAAAGGCAAGAAAAATATCGTGGCTGATGCCCTGTCGAGGCGCCATACTCTGATCACCACGGTTGAAGCCAAAGTCCTTGGCTTTGAAGGAATCAAGGACCAATATCCCACGGATCTTGACTTGGGTGATAAGTACCTCAACCGAGGTAAAGGCGAGTACAAGGAATATTACACTCATGAAAGTTTTCTATTCAAGGGAAAACGGCTCTGCGTCCCCAACGGCTCCATCCGTGACCTCTTAATCCAAGAAGCACATGGAGGAGGGCTTATGGGGCACTTTGGTATCCACAAAACATTGGCAGTACTGAGAGGCCATTTCTGATACGCTCCAGGAACGTTGGCTTCGGAATCAGGCTGAGTTGGGACGAGACCGGGACGGAGGCGGTCGTACGGGTACCGGTACGGTACCTCGGTTGGAGGAAGAGCCGCGGTACGGGTCCTCGGCGGTACGGATGGGAGAAACGGGATGGTAAAGTGGTGGTGTTACGGCGGGGGTTGGACGGCGGAAAGGTTGGATGAAGGTAGAGATGGAAGAGGATTGAGATAAGTGTTTGGAGAGCGGAAAGGGATGGAGCGAAGTGAGAATGGATAGATGGATCGGTAACAATGGATTGAAAGCCGGCCACACGGTGTTTGGACAACGCCGTGATACGACTGATCGAAGTCCGAGCCGAGCTTCGAGGACAATGATGTTTAAACTACTTGAGATTCGAGAGCAAGCTTTAAGCTAATTGCATTCATTCAAATCTGCCTTCAAAGGGAGAGGTTACACGCCTTTATATAGGCGGGAGAAATAGGGCAACAAGCCCCTTACAAAAGACCAACGTGTCCTTGAGTGTTTACATACCCATAAAACAGTAACTTAAGTTCTTAGTAAAACGGTAAAAACAAGAAAACAGGAAGGGATAGAGATTAGGGCCGGACGACAACCACGCGGACCATGGACGGGTAAGGTGATGATCGGCTCGGTCCTAATGCGGCCGGGTCGTGAACCTCGTTAAAAACCTTGATGGGAAAACCACTTAGGGATAAAACCCATCAAGGGAAAAAGAGTGTTCCTTTCCCAAACGACTTTAGTGGGGCGTTTTCACCGAGTCAAGGTGAAAACGCTAAGGACTTGGTCCTTGGTGTTTGCCGAGGTTGCCAGCTTGGGTTGTGGCCATTTGCCTTTCTTCATTCCTTGGGCAATCGCCATGTTCATTCTTGTTTGGTACGGCCACGAGTGCGCACGGTCAATGGCCGATACCGGCATAACTGGCAACGTTCCTTGGCTTTCGTCCGTGTCTGTACCGGTATCGTCCGGCTGGCTATCCTCCGGGTCGGAGACGTCTTGGGCCTCATCATGCCCTCCCTCTTGAAAGTGTTTTGTCCTCAAAACTTGATCTCCTGCATCAAAACGGGACAAATCAGCAACATTGAAAGTGGTGGACATGTTACCTTTACCTGGGATGTCTATCCGGTACGCATTGTTGTTAATGCGCTCTAGGTTACAATGCCTACCTTATGTGGAATTTGCTTACAACCACTGTCCACTCTGCGACCAAGGCATCACCGTTCGAAATTGTTTATGGGTTTAACCCCTTTACCCCACTTGACCTATTGCCCTTGCCGGCCAAAGATAAAGACAGCATGCTGGGCACCAACAAGGTCAGGTTCATCAAGGAGTTACACCAGAAGGTCCGGGAAAACATAAAGAGGAGGACAGAGCTATATGCCAAGCACCGGGTTTGGTTTGGTTGCACTTCCGGCCAGAACGGTTTCCCAAGCACCGGAAGGACAAGCTCGCCCCAAGAGGGGATGAGCCGTTCCGCATCCTCGAAAAGATCAACGACAACGCCTACCATCTCAAACTTCCCGGTAAGTATGGGGTTTCACCCTCCTTCAATGTTACTAATTTAGCCCCTTTTCTTGCAGAAGACGAAACAGTTTTGAGGACAAAACCTTTACAAGAGGGAGGGGATGATAGGAACCCATGTATCGGAGAACCAGCCGCTACGGCATCAAGTCAAGATAATGCTACTCCCGGTACCGCTGACACCATCCTGGGTAATGCCGACCCTGATCGTACCGCGGTCCAGGCCGAGGTTCCGTCTGGCATAGGGTATCATCCCGGGCCGCATGGCATTATGGAACCAGTTCGTCCCATCTCAACCTTAGGCCGCATACTTCATCAAGACCTGACAATTCCTACCGTCCAGCCGGCAACATCAAGCGGACCAAGGCCAAACGCTATAGGACCCTTTTCAATGCCTACCGTCAAGCTGCTTTGGATCGAGGAATCTATGGGCAATGGACGGTGAATCCTTACCCACAACAAAGCGATCAGCAGGACACAAGTGAAGCTATCTTCACTGTCCTTACCATCACTTGGTAAGGATCTCATCAAGACGCCAAGAGAATTGTACTCTTTTTCCCCATTCGGGTTTATCCCAAAGAGGTTTACCCGATGGGTTTTTAATGAGGCAAGGAGACTTGGTGCATCATTGCCGGATCGTTTGGACTTAATCAACACGGCAATAAACTTATCCAATAAAGGCCCAACACCATTGCCTTCCTTTTTCCCTTTACTTAACTCGCTTTAGTTTGTTTTCCTTTTAGCCCAAATTGCGCTTGTCTTTAAGCATTGGGCCTTCTCCTTTTTGTGAACCTCTGAACCCTACTTGGTGGCCTATTTAAAGGGCTGAACCCCACTTGTAATGGAGACTAGTTTTTGATTATTGAATGCATTATTGCTTCTTGTTTCCTTCTTAGTTCATCAAGTAGTTGCTGTTGAACGAACCACCGAGTGAGCTCTTCCGAGTTGTTGCTAGGAACTCACTCCCTGGTGCTGAATCGTGAGGCATTTCCCCTTGCTTTTCAACACTTTCTATCTTGTTTACTCCTTTAGTTGTTTCTAGGTCGAGTCAATCCTTAGAAGTAGCTTAAGCTTGGTAACCTTAGGGTCTAGTCAATCCCCTTCGTCTAACTTCTCATCCGCTTAATACTTGCTATTGCGCTTCCCCAACCATACCGATCTCCTTGCAGGTCAAACCGCCTAGTTGGAGCCTATCAAGGCTTTGATGAGCTTCTCCACCTGGCCATTCCCTTGGAGGCTCAGATCCTGAGGAAGGCCACTATAATTCCCCAAGTTAGGGCTCCCCCGAACCAAAGTTGGACTCCTAACCCCACTAGTTCATCTACCGCTCCCAAGCCACACGATGGTCCCAAGGCCAATGCCGTAGACTTCTGTTTTAAACACTGACAACCCGAAGCACCTAAACCTGGCCGACCCACCCAAAGACAAGAAGCCAATACCGGAAGGAGCCAGGACGTGATCTGTTACAAGTGCCAGAGCCAAGGGCACTACTCCAGGGATTGCCCGAACAACCGAGCAATGATCCTCACTCTAGAGGGCAACTATCGGTCCCAAGACGAGGAGCCGGTCGAGGAGAACGATCCCAAACCAGCTCAGCCAGATGAAGTGATTGAATACCTGGACATTGGAGACTTGCTGGTCATCCAGAGGAGCCTGAGTACCCTTACTCTTCTCAAACCAGCCGGACAGCGAGACAACATCTTCCACACTCGCTGCACCATCAATGGCAAGGTTTGCGGTTTAATCATTGATGGTGGGTCCTGTACCAATGTGGCTAGTTCCCACCTAATGACCAAACTCTCTCTCCCTACTTCTAAGCATCCTCACCATTATAAACTGTGCTGGTTGAATAACAAAACTGTCATACCTGTTACCAAACAAGTACAACTAGCTTTTAGTATAGGGCAATACCAGGACACGGTCCAATTTGATATAGTTCCAATGCAAGCTAGCCACGTCCTTTTGGGATGTCCATGGCAGTTTGATAAGGACGCCACCCATAATGGCCGGTGCAACTTGTACTCATTCATGCATGACTTTAAGGGCATTAACCTAGCTCTTTTATCACCCGTTCAAGTGCATGAATTACAATCCCAACTGTCTAAGAACACTACTTCCCGACCTAACTTCCTTATATCTATTTAGTGCATGTACCATGGAAGACCCGATCCCGGATGAGCTCCAAAGGATCCTACAGAACTATTCAGCCATCTTCCCTGAAGAGATCCCGCACGGATTGCGGCCCCTCAGAGGCATTGAGCACTGGATTGACGTTGTTCCCAGAGCCTCTTTGCCCAACCATCCCATTTACCACGTCAACCCGAAGGAGGCTAAAGTGCTAGAGAAGCAGGTCGCCGACTTCATGGCCAAGGATTATGTCCGGGAGAGCCTCAGTTCATGTGCTGTGCTGGTCCTTTTAATTTCCAAGAAGGACAGTAGCTGGAGGATGTGCATGGACTGCCTACCCATCAATAACATCATGGTCAAGTACCAGCACCCAATTCCCCACCTGGATGACATGCTGGACGAGCTCAGTGGTGCGTCCATCTTCTCAAAAGTCGACCGAATGGGAGAAGGCGACGAGTGGAAGACTGCCTTCAAAACCAAGCAAGGGCTGTACGAGTGGCTCGTCATGCCCTTCGGCTATCCAACACCCCCTCCACCTTCATGGGATTGATGAACCACACTCTCTGGACTTTCATCAACAAATTAGTGGTCGAGCACGTGTCTCACCTAGATGCTGTCTTACGAACCCTTCAACAGGAAGAACTATACGCTAACATGGCAAAATGCACTATTGGTGCTAAAGAATTGGTCTTGTTGGGCTTTGTTATTAGCGGTCACGGTCTGAAGGTGGACCAAGAGAAGATCCAGGCTATCCAGTAATGGCCAACCCCAACCAACATCAGCCAAGTTTGAAGTTTTCACAGCCTGGCCAGTTTCTACCAACGATTCGTTCAAGACATCAGCTTAATTGCCGCTCCCCTGACAGCTCGAGTCAAGAGGTTTACCGATTTCACTTGGGAAGAGCCCCAAGAAAAAGCCTTCCAAGTTTACCGGCTCATCCAAGCCCCATTGCTGGCATTACCTGACTTTAGCAAAACCTTCGAGATAAAATGTGATGCATCCGGCAAAGGCATTGAAGCCATGCTGACACAAGGAGGACGGCCAATTGCCTACTTCAGTGAGAAGCTCAGTGGGGCCATGCTCAACTATCCCACCTACGATAAGGAGCTCTACGCTTTGGTCCGAGCTCTTGAGACTTGGCAACACTACCTCCTCTCCAAAGAATGTGTGATCCACTCGGATCATGAAACGTTGAAACATCTTCGGGGCTAAACCAACTTGAAGAGGCAACACGCCAAGTGGCTGGAGTTCATCGAGATATTCCCTATGTCATTAAGTATAAGAAAGGGAAAGAAAACATGGTGGCCGATGTCCTGTCCTGGCGACACCCCCTCATTACCACTGTCGAGGCCAAGGTCCTCGGTTTCTCCCACCTCAAGGACCAGTACTAGGATAATCCAGGTCTGAAGGATCCCTATGTCAGACGTGCCAAGGAATCCTACAAGGATTTCCACCTCCACAAAGGGTTCCTCATCAAAGGCAGGCAGCTGTGTATCTCGGAAGGATCCGTCCGAGAACTCCTCATTTAAGAGGCTCATAGTGGCAGCTTGATGGGCATTTTGGGACACACACGTTTCTGGATATGCTGCGAAGTCATTTCTATTGGCCCAAGATGCGGAGTATAGTTGATGCTTTCTGGGCAAGGGTTTAACCTGAAAGCGTGCCAAGACCAAGGCCCACCCGTACGGCCTATATATTCCTCTATAATATACGGCAAATAGGCGGTTTGACCCGCAAGAAGATCAGTATGGTTGATGAAGGTTAAGAGCAGTTTCTGAGTGGTTGATGGGGTTAAGGATATGAAGCCTCGCAATACCACTCCTTGAGCGAGTTCTGAGTCAAGACTCAAGAAGAGCTCAAAGGAGGTTCGTTCACAAGCTTAAGCTACTTCTAAGGATCTACTCAACCTAGAAACAACTAAAGGAGTAAACAGGATAGAAAAGGTTTGAAAAGCAAGGTAAATGCCTCATGATTCAGCACCGGGGAGCGAGTTCCTAGCAACAACATGGAAGAGCTCACTCGGTGTTTCGTTCAACAACAACAACTTGAAGAACTATAAGGAAACAACTAAGCAAAAATGCATTCAATATTCATTAAAATGTTTGAGGTTACAAACGAGGTTCAGACTCTTTAAATAGGCAGCCAAGGTAGGTTAAGGTTCACAAAAAGACAAGGCCCGATGCTAAACAACACGCGCAATTTAGATTAAAGGAGAAATAAGCAAAAGCGAGTAAGGGAAAAGGAAGGAAGGCAAATGGGTTGGGCCTTCCCTGAATAGGATCATTGCCTTGATGTTTAAGTCCATCCAATCCACCAATGATGCACCAAGTCTCCTTGCCTCATTAAAAGCCATCCGGTAAACCTCTATGGAATAAACCCGAATGGGGAAAAAGAGTACAATTTTCTTGGCATCTTGATGAGGTCCTTACCAAGTGATGGTAAGGACATTGAAGATGAGTTCTCTTGTGTCATGGTTTTGGTCGTGGTTCACCATCAATTGTCCATAAGTTCCTCGTTCCAAGGCATCTTGAAGGTAGGCATTGAAGAGCGTCCTATACCTTTTGGCTTTGGTCCGCTTGTTTCCTCCTGTTTGGATGGTGGGAATGGCCAAACCTTGATGAAGTCTGCATCCTACAGTTAGGTCAAGCCTGACTGGCTCCATGATGCCATGTGGTCCAGGACGGTAGCCGGTATCAGATAGAACCTCGGTACGGATAGCGGTACGGCCAGGATCTATGGTGATGAGGCCCAAGACGTCTCCGACCCGGAGGATAGCCAGCCGGACGATACCGGTACAGACACGGACGAAAGCCAAGGAACGTTGCCAGTTATGCCGGTATCGGCCATTGACCGTGCGCACTCGCGGCCGTACCAAACAAGAATGAACATGGCGATTGCCCAAGGAATGAAGAAAGGCAAATGGCCACAACCCAAGCTGGCAACCTCGGCAAACACCAAGGACCAAGTCCTTAGCGTTTTCACCTTGACCCGGTGAAAACGCCCCACTAAAGTCGTTTGGGAAAGGAACACTCTTTTTCCCTTGATGGGTTTTATCCCTAAGTGGTTTTCCCATCAAGGTTTTTAACGAGGTTCACGACCCGGCCGCATTAGGACCGAGCCAATCATCACCTTACCCGTCCATGGTCCGCGTGGTTGTCGTCCGGCCCTAATCTCTATCCCTTCCTGTTTTCTTGTTTTTACCGTTTTACTAAGAACTTAAGTTACTGTTTTATGGGTATGTAAACACCCAAGGACACGTTGGTCTTTTGTAAGGGGCTTGTTGCCCTATTTCTCCCGCCTATATAAAGGCGTGTAACCTCTCCCTTTGAAGGCAGATTTGAATGAATGCAATTAGCTTAAAGCTTGCTCTCGAATCTCAAGTAGTTTAAACATCGTTGTCCTAGAAGCTCGGCTCGGACTTCGATCAGTCGTATCACGGCGTTGTCCAAACACCGTGTGGCCGGCTTTCGATCCATTGTTACCGATCCATCTATCCATTCTCACTTCGCTCCATCCCTTCCCACTCTCCAAACACTTATCTCCATCCTCTTCCATCTCTACCTTCATCCAACCCTTCCGCCGTCCAACCCTCGCCGTAACACCACCGCTTTACCATCTCGTTTCTCCCATCCGTACCGCCGAGGACCCGTACCGCGGCCCTTCCACCAACCGAGGTACCGTACCGGTACCCGTACGACCACCTCCGTCCCGGTCTCGTCCCAACTCAGCCTGTTTCCGAAGCCAACGTTCCTGGAGCGTATCAGCTGGTATCAGAGCCAAGCTTCATCCGTCAGGTTGTAACTTTCCATTAAAACATCTTCCATTGTTTCTCTACCGTTTACCGCTTTGAACTTGTTCTTATTTCGCACCTTACTTTCTAACAGTCTAGTCTTTGCCACGGTCATTATTGTCTCAAAGCTTTGTGCTTATAGCTAGCCTTTGGTCGCCGACGTGTGAAAGACTAAGTCTTAGTACCACCGAAGCACCATTGTTGCCCTAGTGAGACGAGAGGTTGAAGACGAGTAAGTGGGGACCATTTCTGGTCAACACACTTTACTCGCCTATTCTCTGACCCGGCCACGTGAGGAACATCCTGTCCGTGCCTTATTTGTGATCCGTCCCTTTGGCAGGACATGAGAAATCCGCGTGCTAGTTGTCTTTGCCGTTTTTGTTAATAACTGGCCTTTGTCCTTTTTGCTTTAAACGTTCGGCAGTTGTCCTCTACCAAAACAATCCTCTATCTTTGCACCATACTGCCAGCTTTCATCTTTTGTCATTTTATGCGCGTAGGGTCCATCCCACAATCCCACGCTCCATTGCCCGTACTGGCAGGTTACGTCAGCTCCAACAGCCGTACACCCCCTTGTCCGATCGATTCTACGATTTACCCGTCCCCATCAGTACCAACCACGACCGGACGACCCTATTGGGCTACCGTCCCTCGACCCGGACGACCACGGCGGACTAACCTTTCCGGACCGAGTACCTCCGAGAGTCTCCCACCGTCCGTACGCCGCCGTCCGTACCCGACCACCGTCCGTACAGGCCAACCCCGCCGGCTTGACCTTACCGACTCCGACCCCGACAAACTCACCCCGTTGTCCGTACCGCGCCGTCCGTACGACCCATCCGTACCGACCATACCGCCCATGGCCGAACCCGTGGAAGACTTGCCCCGTCCTATTGAGATCGGTACCATCCTGGCCACCATCCAGGCCCAAATAGAGCGCCTCACCGAGCGAATGGCCCGATACGATCTTCCACCTGATGCTCGACCACCCCTCCCAAATCCGCCGGCCGACCCCTTGAAGAACCCGGCCCGGCCTACCAATCCAATGATGGGTACGATCCATACTTACCCCGTCCAGGTCGACCCCGGCGCAGAGAGCGACCAAACGATCGGGATGACCGTGCACCTCGACCCGAGGCCCCGGTCCACAAACTGGTTCCACCGACCTTCGCGGGAAAGGTTGACCAGGAAGCCTACCTCGATTGGGAAAGGCGAATGGACCATCTGTTTGATTGTTACGATTACTCCGAACCCAAGAAGGTTACCTATGCAGCGGCCCAACTGACCGACCATGCCCTTACATGGTGGGACCACGACTTGGCAGAACGCAGGCGACGACGTGAAGGCCTAATCCCTACTTGGGACGTTATGAAATATGTCATGAGGAAACGCTACGTCCCGCCCCTCTATCACCGTGACTTGCAAAAGCGGTTCCGGAAACTTCACCAAGGCACCCGAACCATTGAAGAGTACTACGACGAGTTTGAGCATCTGCGAAACCGTCTCCAGCTCAATGACTGTGAAGAGACCTTAATGGCCCAGTTCGTGGACGGCATGCAAGACCGGATTGCCCGCAAAGTAGAGCGGCAGTCTTACCAAGGTTTTGATGAGCTCTTGCACCTGGCCATCCACTTAGAAGCACAGATCAAGAAGAAAACCGCCTCGGCCTTCCGAGGAAAGACCTCCCCGAACCAAGTCTGGTCTCCCAACCCTACAACCACGTCCACTAGCCCCAAACCACCGGTTGCATCCAAGGCCATTGCCATTGATTCCCGTTTCAAGCCAAGGCAACCCGAAGCCAATGCGGGAAGAAGCCGGGATGTGATATGCTACAAATGCCAAGGCAGAGGACATTACTCAAGAGACTGCCCCAACAACCGAGCCATGATCCTTACCCCCGAAGGCGACTATGAATCCCAGGACGAGGAGCCGGTCGAGGAAAACGACCCCGAGCCAGTTCAACCAGAGGGCACGGTTGAATATCCGGATGTAGGAGACCTCCTGGTCGTCCAAAGGAGCCTGAGCACCTTGACCTTGCCCGAGCCGACCGGACAGCGGGACAACATCTTCCACACACGCTGCACCATCAACGGCAAGGTTTGCGGCTTAATCATTGATGGTGGGTCCTGTACCAATGTGGCCAGCTCCCACCTCGTGACCAAGCTTTCTCTCCCTACCTCTAAACACCCTCATCCCTATAAACTGCGATGGCTGAATGATAAAACTGTTATACCCGTTACCGAACAGGTAGATCTAGCCTTTAGTATAGGGCATTACCGGGACACGGTCCAATGTGATGTTGTTCCAATGCAAGCTAGCCACGTCCTCTTAGGACGCCCATGGCAGTTTGACAAGGACGCCACCCACAACGGCCGTTCCAACTTTTATTCGTTTATGCATGAATCTAAGCGTGTTACCCTAGCACCTCTAACACCCGTTCAAGTACATGAACTCCAATCTCGCTTAGCCAAAACCACATCTTCCCGTCCCAACTTCCTAATATCCATTAGGGACGCTTGTAAAACCATCGGCAATGAGTGCCGAGTTGTACTAATGGTTTACAAAGATGTGATGAGCGCAGGTACCAGGGAAGATCCCATCCCGGCTGAGCTCCAAAGGATCCTGCAGAAGTATTCGACCGTCTTCCCTGAAGAGATTCCCCACGGGCTCCCTCCCCTCCGGGGAATTGAACACCGAATCGACTTTATTCCCGGAGCCTCCCTGCCCAACCGACCTGCTTACCGCGTCAATCCGGAGGAATCCAAAGAATTAGAGCGACAGGTTGCCGACCTCTTGTCCAGGGGATACGTCCGCGAAAGCCTCAGTCCGTGCACCGTACCAGTCCTTTTGGTCCCCAAGAAGGATGGCAGCTGGAGGATGTGCGTAGACTGCCGGCCCATCAACAACATTACGGTCAAATACCGGCACCCAATTCCCCGTTTGGACGACATGTTGGACGAACTTAGTGGCGCGTCCATTTTCTCCAAAATCGATCTCAAAAGTGGTTACTACCAAGTCCGAATGAGAGAAGGTGACGAATGGAAGACCGCCTTCAAAACCAAGCAAGGGCTGTACGAGTGGCTAGTCATGCCGTTCGGCCTTTCCAACGCCCCTTCCACCTTCATGCGACTGATGAACCATACTCTCCGAGCGTTCCTCAATAAATTTGTGGTTGTCTACTTTGACGACATCCTTGTCTACAGCAAGGATCTTACTGCACATGCTTCCCACCTAGATACGGTTCTACGAACCTTGCAACAAGAGGAGCTCTACGCCAACATGGCCAAGTGTACCTTCGGCGCTCGAGAACTTATCTTCTTGGGCTTTGTCCTCAGTGGTCAGGGTCTAAAAGTTGACCAAGAGAAGATCTGGGCCATCCAAGAATGGCCAACCCCTACCAACGTCAGCCAAGTCCAAAGTTTCCATGGCCTGGCCAGTTTCTACCGACGTTTCGTTCGGGACTTTAGTTCCATTGCCGCTCCCTTAACGGCTTTGGTGAAAAAGTCCTCCGGGTTTATATGGGAAGAACCCCAAGAGAAGGCCTTCCAAGAGCTCAAGGGTCGGCTCACTCAAGCACCTTTGCTAGCCTTGCCCGACTTCAACAAGACCTTCGAAATTGAGTGTGACGCGTCCGGTATAGGCATTGGAGCTGTGCTGACACAAGAAGGGCGTCCCGTGGCTTACTTCAGTGAGAAGCTCAGTGGAGCCACACTCAACTACCCCACCTACGACAAAGAGCTCTATGCGTTGGTCCGAGCACTTGAAACTTGGCAACATTACCTCCTCTCCAAGGAATGCGTGATCCACTCGGATCATGAGACCTTGAAGCATCTCCGGGGGCAAACCAACTTGAAGAAGCGGCACGCCAAATGGCTCGAGTTCATCGAGATGTTTCCCTATGTCATCAAGTATAAGAAGGGAAAGGAGAATGTGGTCGCTGATGCTCTTTCCCGTCGCCACGCCCTTATCACTACTGTTGAGGCCAAGGTTCTAGGCTTCGGCCCTCTTAAGGACCGGTACCAAGATGATCCCGGTCTAAAACTTCCCTATGCAGAACACGGGAAAGACTCCTTCAAAGATTTTCATGTCCACGACGGTTTCCTTTTTAAGGGCAAACGGTTGTGCATACCAGAGGGATCTATTCGAGAGCTGCTCGTTCAGAAAGCCCACAGTGGCGGTTTGATGGGACACTTTGGGACGCATAAGACCTTAGACATGCTGCGAAGTCACTTCTACTGGCCTAGGATGAGAAGCATGGTCGAAGTCTTCCCCATCCATACGGACTATACATGCCCCTGCCCATCCCAACCTCCCCATGGATCGACCTATCCATGGACTTTCTGCTAGGATTGCCTCCAATCGAAAGAAAGGACTCAATAATGGTAGTGGTCGACCGTTTTTCCAAAATGGCCCATTTCATGCCCTGTTCCAAGGCATGGGACGCTACGGCCATTGCCGACCTCTTCTTCCGGGACGTTGTCAAACTTCACGGCCTACCCCAAACCATTGTCTCTGATCGAGACCCCAAATTTCTCAGTCATTTCTGGAGAACCTTGTGGAGGCGCATGGGAACCAAACTCCTTTTCTCCACTGCCGCGCATCCCCAAACTGATGGACAAACTGAAGTCGTTAACCGTACCTTGGGAGCTTTGCTCAGGACGGCCGTGGACTCCAACAAAGCCAACTGGCTCCAAAGCCTACCTTATGTGGAGTTTGCCTACAACCGGGCAACTCACTCAACTACCGGCCTCTCCCCGTTTGAGATATGCTACGGGTTCAATCCGTGTACACCGCTCGACATGATTCCATTGCCCCCTGAGAGGATGGAAGACCAAAATGGGGTAGCCAAGGCTGAATATGTCCGTAAGCTTCATGAACGTGTCCGCAGCCGAATCCTCAAGAAGACGGAACAGTACAAGCAGAAAGCGGACCGAGGGAGACAGCCAATGATCCTACAACCAGGGGAATGGGTTTGGCTACACACCCGAACTGAACGATTCAACAAAACCCGGCAGACGAAGCTACAACCGCGAGGAGATGGTCCCTTCCAAGTCCTAGAGCGCATTAACAACAATGCGTACCGGATAGACATTCCAGGTAAAGGTAACATGTCCACCACTTTCAATGTCGCTGATTTATCCCGTTTTGATGCAGGAGATCAAGTTTTGAGGACAAAACACTTTCAAGAGGGAGGGCATGATGAGGCCCAAGACGTCTCCGACCCGGAGGATAGCCAGCCGGACGATACCGGTATAGACACGGACGAAAGCCAAGGAACGTTGCCAGTTATGCAGGTATCGGCCATTGACCGTGCGCACTCGCGGCCGTACCAAACAAGAATGAACATGGCGATTGCCCAAGGAATGAAGAAAGGCAAATGGCCACAACCCAAGCTGGCAACCTCGGCAAACACCAAGGACCAAGTCCTTAGCGTTTTCACCTTGACCCGGTGAAAACGCCCCACTAAAGTCGTTTGGGAAAGGAACACTCTTTTTCCCTTGATGGGTTTTATCCCTAAGTGGTTTTCCCATCAAGGTTTTTAACGAGGTTCACGACCCGGCCGCATTAGGACCGAGCCGATCATCACCTTACCCGTCCATGGTCCGCGTGGTTGTCGTCCGGCCCTAATCTCTATCCCTTCCTGTTTTCTTGTTTTTACCGTTTTACTAAGAACTTAAGTTACTGTTTTATGGGTATGTAAACACCCAAGGACACGTTGGTCTTTTGTAAGGGGCTTGTTGCCCTATTTCTCCCGCCTATATAAAGGCGTGTAACCTCTCCCTTTGAAGGCAGATTTGAATGAATGCAATTAGCTTAAAGCTTGCTCTCGAATCTCAAGTAGTTTAAACATCGTTGTCCTAGAAGCTCGGCTCGGACTTCGATCAGTCGTATCACGGCGTTGTCCAAACACCGTGTGGCCGGCTTTCGATCCATTGTTACCGATCCATCTATCCATTCTCACTTCGCTCCATCCCTTCCCACTCTCCAAACACTTATCTCCATCCTCTTCCATCTCTACCTTCATCCAACCCTTCCGCCGTCCAACCCTCGCCGTAACACCACCGCTTTACCATCTCGTTTCTCCCATCCGTACCGCCGAGGACCCGTACCGCGGCCCTTCCACCAACCGAGGTACCGTACCGGTACCCGTACGACCACCTCCGTCCCGGTCTCGTCCCAACTCAGCCTGTTTCCGAAGCCAACGTTCCTGGAGCGTATCATATGGTCTGGGGGACGGTGTCCTTGGTGCTTCTGTTTGTACCATCCTGACCTGGTGCCATACCGGCTGGTTCCTCGGTTCGTGGATTCATATTACTCTGCCTATCCCGACCTCTCCTTGAGTCGATCTATCAATGAACTTCCTCTTAGGACTACCCCTAATCAAACGTAAGGACTCTGTAGTGGTGGTGGTCGACTTCTCCAAGATGGCCCATTTCATGCCCTACTCCAAGGCATGGGATGCTACCGCCATAGCCGATCTCTTCTTCAGGGATGTTATGAAGCTACATGGCTTACCCTAAACCATTGTCTCCGACAGGGACCACAAGTTCCCCGGCCACTTCTGGAGAACTCTGTGGAAGCGCATGGGAACAAAACTTCTCTTCTATACAGCAGCCAGCCCTCAGACAGACGGACAGACCAAAGTAATCAACCGAACTTTGGGAGCTTTGCTCAGGTCAGCCCTCGATTCTAACGGAGCCAACTGGCTCCAAAGCCTACTATATGTGGAGTTTGCCTACAACCGAGCGACTCACTCAACCACCGGCCTCTCCCCATTTGAAATCTGTTATGGATTCAATCCGCCCCCGTTGGACATGGTTCCATTGCCCCCTGTTCGAATAGAAGAACAGAACAGGGTTACCAAGGCCGAATATATACGGAAGCTTCATGAAAGGGTCCGCAACCGTATACTTAAGAAGACGGAGCAGTATAAGAAGAAGGCAGACTGTGGAAGGCAACCTAAGATACTACAACCAGGGAAATGGGTTTGGCTACATACCCGAACTGAACGTTTCAACAAGCACCGTCAAACGAAGCTGCAACCTCGAGGAGATGGCAACATGTCCACCACTTTCAATGTTGCTGACTTGTCCCATTTTGATGTAGGCGACCAAGTTTTGAGGACAAAACATCCTCAAGAGGGAGGGCATGATGGGGCCCAAGCCTCCTCCGATCCCGAGGATAGCCAGCTGGACGATACAGAGTCGGATATGGATGAGAGCCAAGGGTCATTGCCCAACATGTGGTTTCGGCCATTGACCATGAGCATTCTCAATACTATCAAACGAGGTTGAACAGACTAATCAGCCAAGGACTGAAGAGGGATGCATGGACCAGACCCAAGATGCCAAATATCACCAAGGACCAAGTCCTTAGTATTTTCACCTTGACCTGGTGAATACGTGCAACTAAAGTCGTTTAGGGTCAGGATACTCTTGTTCACTTGTTGGGTTTTATCCCTAAGAGGTTTTCCCAGCAAGGTTTTCCCAGTACGGTCGATGAAGCGCAATAGCAGTCTCAAAAGGTCGTGAGGTTAAGCTAAGAGGATTTACTCGACCAAAAGGTAACCGAAATAGAAGAAAGGGAGGATAGAGTTTGTAAGTAAGGATATGAAGACTCACAATACAACTCCTTGAGCAAGTTCCGAGTCAAGACATTAGAAGAGCTGAAAGGAGGGTCGTTCACAAGCTTAAGCTACTTCTAAGATCTACTCGACCTAGAAACAACTAAAGGAGTAAACAAGATAGAAGAGGGTTGAAAAGCAAGGGAAATGCCTCACGATTCCACACCGGGGAGCGAGTTCCTAGCAACAACTAGGAAGAGCTCACTCGGTGGTTCGTTCAACAGCAACAACTTGAAGAAATAAAGAGAAATAACTAAACGCAAATGCATTTAAAGTTCAATAATAATCTGCTTGTTACAAGCGAGGTTCAGACTCTTTAAATAGGCTGCCAATGTAGGTTTAAGGTTCACAAAAGACAAGGCCCAATGCTTAAGACACCCACAATTTGGGCTTAAAGGAAAAGTAAATAAAAGCGAGTAAGGGAAAGGAAGGAAGGAAATGGTACTGGGCCCTCTTTGGATAAGATCATTTCTGTGATGCTTAAGTCCCACTAATCCAGCAATGATCCACCAAGTCTCCTTGCCTCATTAAAAACTCATTCGGTAAATCTCTTTGTGATAAACCCGAATGGGGAAAAGAGTATAATTCTCTTGGCGTCTTGATGAGGTCCTTACCAAGTGATGTTAAGGACACTGAAGATGACTTCTCTTGCATCCTGGTAGTCATTGAAGAGCGTCCTATAACGTTTGGCTTTGGTCCTCTTGATGTTGCCCGGCCAGATGGTAGGAATGGCTGGGCCTTGATGAAATATACGACCAATAGTATGGATTGGTTACATGATACCATGTGATCCGAGATGGTAACCGGTACCAGATGGAACCTCAGTCCAGATAGTAATATGGTCGGGGTCTATGGTACGGGAAACGGTTTCCTCGGTGCATGGGACAGCATCATCCTGACCTGGGGCTATACCGGTTGGTTCCTTGGTACGTGGATCCATATCATTCCATCCCTCTTCTAAAGGTTTTGCCCTCAAAACTGATTCATCTTCTGCAAGAAAAGGAGCTAAGTCAGTGACATTGAAAGAGGGAGAAACCTTATACTTACCTGGGAGCTCTAGGTGGTAGGCATTATCGTTGATCTTTTCAAGGATGCGAAACGGGCCATCTCCTCTTGGGGGGGGAGCTTATCCTTCTGGTGTTTGGGGAACCATTCTGGCCAGAAGTGCAACCAAACCCAATAGCCAACTTCATAAGAAACCCTCCTCCAATGCTTGTTGGCTTGTTTGGCGTATTGCTCGGTTCTCCTTTTGATGTTCTCCTGGACCTTCTGGTGCAACTCTAAAATGAACCGGGCTTTGTTGGTTCCAAGCATGATATCCTTGTCTTCAGCTGGCAGGGACAATAGGTCAAGCGGGGTGAGAGTTAAACCTATAGACAATCTCGAATGGAGACGCCTTAGTTGCGGAGTGGACGGAGTGATTGTATGCAAATTGCACGTAGGGTAGACATTGTAGCCATGTATGCTTGTTGCGGTTCCGCACGGCCCTCAGTAGTGCACCCAAAGTTCTATTAACAACTTTGGTCTGTCCATCAGTCTGAGGATGACACGTAGTTAAGTAAAGCAGCTTGGTTCTAAATTTTCTCCATAAGGTCTTCCAAAAGTGGCAAGGAACCAGGGCTCTCAGTCAGAGACAATGGTTCGTGGGATTCCATGCAGCCGGATGATCTCTTTAGAAAAGGTAACGGCCGTTTTGGGGGCATTCAAGGTCTTGGAACATAGAATGAAATGGGCCATTTTAGAGAAGCGGTCGACCACTACCATAATGGAGTCGTTGCCATCAAGCATTGGCATGCCCATGATATAGTCCATAGATGGGTCGACCCATGGTTCAGTTGGTATGGGTAATGGTATGTGGGGGCCATGCGGTTGGGCTCGAGATTTGGCTACTCGGAAGGCAATGCATCGAACACAGAGGCGTTCCACCATTCTTTTCATCTTAGGCCAATAGAAGTGGCCTCTTAGTACCGCCAAGGTTTTTTGGACTCCAAAGTGTCCCATGAGTCCTCCTCTATGCGTTTCTTGGACCAGGAGGTCACGGATGGAGTTGTGGGGAATGCAAAGCCGTTTTCCTTTGAAGAGGAATCCTTCATGAGTGTAGTATTCCTTGTACTCGCCTTTTCCTCGGTTGAGGTACTTGTCACTCAGACCAGAATCTGTGGAGTACTGGTCCTTGATTCCCTCAAAGCCAAGGACCTTAGCTTCAACTGTGGTGATCAAGGTATGGCGCCTTGACAGGGCATCAGCTACAATGTTTTCTTTGCCCTTCTTGTACTTGATGCTGTAGGGAAAGGTTTCTATATACTTCAACCATTTGGCGTGCCTTCTCTTGAGGTTGGTTTGTCCCCTCAAATCTTTGAGCGTCTCATGATCGGTATGGATGACAAATTCTTTGGCAAGGAGGTAGTGCTACCATTCTTCTAGGGATCTAACCAAGGCGTACAGCTCCTTATCGTAGAGGGGATAGTTGAGCGTGGCTCCTCCTAGTTTTTCACTGAAATACGCTACCCACCGACCTCCTTGAGTGAGAACCGTGCCAATGCCGATTCTGGACTCATCGTACTCAACTTCAAAAGTCCTTTGAAATTCTGGTCAGGTCAGGAGTAGAGCTTGAGTTAGTCTCTTCTTCAGTTCTTCAAACGCTCCATCTTGTGCGGTGCCCCATTTGAAGGTCTCTGCCTTCTTTAGTATGGTGGTCAAGGGCACTGCAATGGAGCTAAAGTCTTTGACAAATTGGCAGTAGAAGCTTGCCAATCCATGGAAGCTCCGGACTTGGCTGATGTTGGTTCGGACCGGCCATCCTTCTATGGCCTTAATCTTTTCTTGATCTACCTTAAGTCCCTGCGATTTTACAACAAAACCTAGGAAAATTAATTCCTTAGCACAAAAGACACACTTCTTTAAGTTGGCATATAAGCCTTCTTGCGGAAGTGTGTTTAAAACCAAATCCAAATGACCTAAGTGGTCATCAATGTTCCAAGAATAAATCAAAATATCATCAAAGTAAACTGCAACAAACTTGTTGATGTAGGGTCGGAGGGTATGATTCATCAGCCGCATAAAAGTTGAGGGGGCATTGGATAAACCGAATGGCATCACAAGCCATTCATAGAGGCCTTCCTTGGTCTTGAAGGCGGTCTTCCATTCATCTCCCTCCTTCATTCAGACTTGGTGATAGCTGCTCTTAAGATCGATTTTGAAGAAGACCTTTGACCCACTAAGCTCATCTAGCATATCATGAAGCTGCGGTATGGGGTGTCGATACTTGATGGTGATATTGTTGATAGCTCGGCAATCAACACACATCCTCCATGTCCCATCCTTCTTAAGTACCAAGAGAACTGGAACCGCTCAGGGGCTTAGGCTTTCTCGCACATATCCCTTGTTCATCAGCCCTTGTACTTGCTTTTCTAGTTCATGGGCCTCTTCAGGGTTAATTCGGTAGGTGGGGCGGATTGGGAGTGGAGCACCAGGGATGAAGTCGATTTGGTGCTCTATGCCTCTCAGGGGGGAAAGTCATCCGGGATCTCTTCAGGAAACACGTCCTGGTAGCATCCTATGGGCCCTTTGCCTCTTCCGGTATGGGGGTATCCAGGTCACCTGCATTCTGAACATCTTTAAAACCATTAGTACCACAAGGTTGCCCTGGCTTAAGGATTTCCTCACAACACTTGTGTTGATTAGGAAATTTGACTTGGCGTTAGGATCCTTGGATAGCTTATTCTGCAACTCATTCACCTCATTTGGCTTAAGAGGAGCAAGACTATTCTGTTTGTGGTTATGACTGAAAGAATAAAGATTAGTTCAGCCATTATGCGTAGCATCCTTATCAAACTGCCATGGACATCCAAGGAGAATGTTGCTTGCTTGCATTAGGACCACATCACAAAGGACTTGATCATTGTATTGACCGATACTAAAAGGAATTATAACTCGCTTGTTAACTTGAATAAGAGACTTATCGTTCAACCATTTGAGATTGTAGGGATGAGGATGTTTGCTGGTGGGAAGGTTGAGTTTGGCAACTATGTGTGTGCTTGTCACGTTAGTGCAAGAGCCTCATAAATAATCAGACCACATATCTTCCCATTTATCATACATCGAGTATGGAAGATCGTCTGTCTTTGGGTTTTGTCAGCGCTTGAAGGTGTGGTACTGAGGATTCGCCTGATTTCGAGCAACTCCCCTTTATCCGGGTATTCCGTGATGGCTTCAGGGGCCTCCGCTAGCTCTTCCTCTGGCTCCTCAGTCTCCTCCTGAGACTCATACTCGCCCTCGGCTGTGATGATCATGACTCTCTGGTTCGGGCAATGCTTTGAGAAGTGACCGTGACCTTGGCACATGAAAATGATATCTCTTGTTCATAAGGGATTGGGATCAGTCCTTGGTGGAATGGCCGGCTTGGCTTCTGCTGGCTGGGGTTTGAAATGGGTATCAATCACTGCGGCAGGTGGTTTAAAGTTCCTGACGTTAGGAGTCCAACTTGTTACTCCTTAGGGACGCGGCCGGTTGAGACTGACGCTCTTTTTCTTGACCTGGCTCTCGACTTGAATGGCCAAGTGGAGCAGCTCCTCAAATCCACTGTAGGATTGGCGTTCGACCTTTTGTATGATACGGTCTTGTAGACCATCTAGGAACTGGGCCATCAAGGTTTCTTCGGTCTCGTCCAGTTAGCTTCTCGTAGTACTCTTCCACGGATTTGCCCCCTAGGGTTAAACGGCAGAATCATCGTTGAAGATCTCGGTGGAAGAGAGGCGGCACGTACCGGCTTCTCATAGCAAACTTCATCACTTCCCAAGTTGGGATGGGGCCTTCTCGGTTCCTACGCCTTTATGACTGGTCTCGATCCCACCAAGTTAAGGCATGGTCGGTTAGTTGAGCGGCGGCGTAGTCGATCTTTCTTTGCTTGTCATAGGCGTAAAAACTGAAAATACGGTCCATACGTCGTTCCCAACCGAGGTAAGCCTTTAGGTCCACTCGGCTGGCAAAGGTCAGAGCCATCAGCTTGAGGCTGGGTACGTGTGGATGTAAGTGTCAGTCATCCTGTCCATCTCCATTTGGTCGCATGCGTCCTAGGGATCGGATCAGTCTATGGTTAGGATCCTCAATGTCTTCATCGGTATTTAATCCTGGGTCAGGGCCTCATCGTGCTGGAGGTACGGGTATAGGACCGGGATGAGGGCCATATCCTTGGATGGGCTACAGAGGGTGGCAGGTACAGGATGAGCGTCCATTAGGTTGAGGCTCTGGCAGTCGGGTTTTGGGATCGTTCGGGAAGATTTCCTCAAGGACCGGTGAGGATTTATAGTTAGGCGGTAAGGATTCCTTGGTGCCCGATAAGGATTTCTCGGCAGTCGGTAAGGGTTCCTTGGTCAGCGGTAAGGATTCCTCGGTAGCCAGTAAGGGTTCCTCAGTCAGCGGTAAGGATTCCTTGGTAGCCGGTAAGGAGTCCTTAATACCCGGTAACTTTTGCCGATGAGCGGTAAAGGTTTAGTTACCGCACGGTAAGGTTTGCCGATAGGTATAAGGCAGTACGAACGTGATGTCAGCGGTCAGTCTGCACCTGGTACATCTGTCAGTAGATGATTTTTGGCGGTACGCGGACGTAAGGATGGTATGACCGGGGACAGCCTCGCACAGAGAAAACAAATAAATTTAATGCTCGGAAAAACAGATATCAATAGGAATAATAATAATGCAGATTCCAGTGTTCACAAAGCAACAAAATAATGGGTCCCTCAAGGGCGGATCCAACCAATCACAAGGCTTTGTTCCTTGGACCGGAATAGGACTCTTCTTCCTCAAGCTTGAATGAATAACAATGTCGATTTCTAAGTTATGGAGTCTGACACTTGTTCAAGCCCCTAACACTTAGAAATATTTTAAGAGATGCAGATCTAATGACATTTTGACAGAAACTAAGTTTAACAAGAGGCGGATGCAATAATAACTCAATTTTTATAGGTTTTCTCAAAGTTTTAGTTCATGAATGCAAGATAACTAGGGTGCGGAAGGATTAAAACTTATAAGAAGGCAAAACGAGCTAAGAACAACACCACCTTTGGGTTTTTAGGAGCCTTTAGAGCTCTGATACCAGCTGATAAACTCCAAATGGGTGGTTAAACCCGCAAGGAGATCAGTACGGTCGGTGAAGCGCAATAGCATGTCAAACGGTCGTGAGGTTAAGCTAAAGGGATTGACTCGACCCAAAGGTAACCAAAAGAGAAGAAAGGTACGATAAAGGTTGTAAGTAAGGATATGAAGCCTCACGATACAACTCCTTGAGCGAGTTCTGAGATAAGACTCAAGAAGAGCTCAAAGGAGGGTCGTTCACAAGCTTAAGCTACTTCTAAGGATCTACTCGACCTAGAAACAACTAAAGGAGTAAACAAGATAGAAGAGGGTTGAAAAGCATGGGAAATGCCTCACGATTCAGCACTGGGGAGCGAGTTCCTAGCAACAACTCAGAAGAGCTCACTCGGTGGTTTGTTCAACAGCAACAACCTGAAGAACTAAAGGGAAATATCTAAACGGAAATGCATTCATAGTTCAATAATAATCTGCCTGTTACAATCGAGGTTCAGCCTCTTTAAATAAGCTGCCAATGAAGGTTTAAGGTTAACAAAAGATAAGGCCCAATGCTTAAGACACGCGCAATTTGGGCTTAAAGGAATAGTAAACAAAAGCGAGTAAGGGAAAGGAAGGAAGGCAATGGTACTGGGCCCTCCTTGGATAGGATCATTGCCGTGATGCTTAAGTCCCATTAATCCGGTAATGATGCACCAAGTCTCCATGCCACATTAAAAACCCATTCGGTAAACCTCTTTGGGATAAACCCGTATTGGAAAAAGAGTACATTTCTCTTGGCATCTTGATGAGGTCCTTACCAAGTGATGGTAAGGACACTGAAGATGACTTCTCTTGCATCTGGTTTAGGTCGTGGTTCAGCGTCCATTGCCCATAAGTCCCTCGTTCCAAAGCATCTTGAAGGTAGTCATTGAAAAGCGTCCTATAATGTTTGGTCTTGGTCCTCTTGATGTTGCCCAGCTGGATGGTAGGAATGGCCGGGCCTTGATGAAATATATGACCAATAGTTGGGAATTGTTCCATGTTACCATGTGGTCTGGGATGGTAACCGGTACCAGATGGAACCTCTGTCCGGATAGTGATATGGTCGGCGTCTATGGTATGGGGAACGGTTTCCTCGGTGCATGGGACAGCATCATCCATACCAGTTGGTTCCTCGGTACGTGGATCCATATCACCATACCATTCACTGTCCCACATCCCATGTCCCGTGATACACCCCAAATGAGCGGTTTGACCAGCAAGGAGATTAATACGGTTGGTCAAGCGCAAGAGCAGTTTTCGAACGAACGATAGGTTAAGCTAAGGGGATTGACTCGACCCAAAGACAACCAGGAGAGGGAAAGGAAGGATAGAGGTTGTAAGCAAGGATAATAAGCCTCACGATTCAACTCCTTGAGCGAGTTCCGAGTTAAGACTCAAGAAGAGCTCTAAGGAGGTTTGTTCACAAGGTTAAGCTACTTCTAAGTATTTACTCGACCTAGAAACAACAAAAAGAGTAAACAGGATAGATGAGGATTGAAAAGTAAGGGAAATGCCTCATGATTCAGCTACGGGGAGCGAGTTCTTAGCAACAACTCGGAAGAGCTCACTCGGTGGTTCGTTCAACAGCAACAACTTGAAGAACTATGGAGAAATAACAAACAAATGCATTCAATGTTTAATAATAATATAAAGATTACAAGCCGGGGTTCAGCCATTTAAATAGGCTGCCAAGGTAGGTTAAAGGGTTCACAAAATGACAAGGCCCAATGCTAGACAACACGCACAATTTGGGCTAAAGGAAAGAAACAACTAAAGCGAGTTAAATAAAAGGGAAGGAAGAGAGGTGGTACGAACTGGTGTCTCATAACAAACTTCATCACTTCCCAAGTTGGGACGGGGCCTTCTCGGTTCCTATGCCTTTCTGACTGCTCTCAATCCCACCAAGTTAAGGCATGGTCAGTTAATTGAGCAGCAGCGTAGTCGATCTTTCTCTGCTCGTTGTAGCCATAGCAACTGAAGATATAGTCCATACATTGTTCCCAATCTAGGTAAGCCTCTGTGATGAGGTCCAAGCCGCATCCGACCCGGAGGATAGCCAGCCGGATGATACCGGTACAGACACGGACGAAAGCCAAGGAACGTTGCCAGATATGCCGGTATCGATCATTGACCGTGCGCACTCGCGGCCGTACCAAACAAGAATGAACATGGCGATTGCCCAAGGAATGAAGGAAGGCAAATGGCAACAACCCAAGCTGGCAACCTCGGCAAACACCAAGGACCAAGTCCTTAGCGTTTTCACCTTGACCCGGTGAAAACGCCCCACTAAAGTCGTTTGGGAAAGGAACACTCTTTTTCCCTTGATTGGGTTTTATCCCTAAGTGGTTTTCCCATCAAGGTTTTTAACGAGGTTCACGACCCGGCCGCATTAGGACCGAGTCGATCATCACCTTACCCGTCCATGGTCCGCGTGGTTGTCGTCCGGCCCTAATCTCTATCCCTTCCTGTTTTCTTGTTTTTACCGTTTTACTAAGAACTTAAGTTACTGTTTTATGGGTATGTAAACACCCAAGGACACGCTGGTCCTTTGTAAGGGGCTTGTTGCCCTATTTATCCCGCCTATATAAAGGCGTGTAACCTCTCCCTTTGAACTCAGATTTGAATGAATGCAATTAGCTTAAGGCTTGCTCTCGAATCTCAAGTAGCTTAAACATCGTTGTCCTGGAAGCTCAGCTCGGACTCCGATCAGTCGTATCACGGCATTGTCCAAATACCGTGTGGCCGGCTTTTGATCCATTGTTACCGATCCGTCTATCCATTCTCATTTCGCTCCATCCTTTTCCACTCTCCAACGCTTATCTCCATCCTCTCCCATCTCTACCTTCATCCAACCTTCCCGCCGTTCAAACCCCGCCGTAATACCACCACTTTACCATCCCGTTTCCCCCATCCGTACCGCCGAGGACCCGTACCGCGGCCCTTCCACCAACCGAGGTACCGTACCGGTGCACGTACGACCGCCTCCTTCCCGGTCTCGTCCCGATTCAGCCTGATTCCGAAGCCAACGTTCCTGGAGCGTATCAGCTGGTATCAGAGCCAAGCTTCATCCGTCAGGTTGTAACTTTCCATTAAACATCTTTCATTGTTTCTCTACCGTTACCGCTTTGAACTTGCTCTTATCTCGCACCTTACTCTCTAACAGTCTAGTCTTTGCCACGGTCATTATTGTCTCAAAGCTTTGTGCTTATAGCTAGCCTTTGGTCGCCGACGTGTGAAAGACTAAGTCTTAGTACCACCGAAGCACCATTGTTGCCCTAGTGAGACGAGAGGTTGAAGACCAGTAAGTGGGGACCATTTCTGGTCAACACACCTTACTCGCCTATTCTCTGACCCGGCCACGTGAGGAGTATCCTGTCCTTGCCTTATTTGTGATCCGTCCCATTGGCAGGACACGAGAAATCCGCGTGCTAATTGTCTCCCCCATTTTTGTTAATAACTGTCCTTTGTCCTTTTTGCTTTAAACGTTCGGCAGTTGTCCTCTAGCAAAACAATCCTTTATCTTTGCCCCATACCGCCAGCTTTCATCTTTTGTCATTTTATGCGCGTAGGGTCCATCCCACAATCCCACGCTCCATTGCCCGTACTGGCAGGATACGTCAGCTCCAACAGCCGTACACCCCCGTGTCCGATCGATCCTACGATTGACCCGTCCCCATCAGTACCAACCACGACCGGACGACCCTATTGGGCTACCGTCCCTCGACCCGGACAACCCCGGCGGACAAACCTTTCAGGACCGAGTACCTCCGAGAGTCTCCCACCGTCCGTACGCCGCCGTCCATACCCGACCACCGTCCGTACAGGCTAACCCCGCCGGCTTAACCTTACCGACTCCGACCCCGACGAACGTACGCCGTTGTCCGTACCGCGCCGTCCGTACGACCCATCCGTACCGACCATACCACCAATGGCCGAACCCGTGGAAGACTTGCCCCGTCCTATTGAGATCGGTACCATCCTGGCCACTATCCAGGCCCAAATAGAGCGCCTAACCGAGCGAATGGCCCGATACGATCTTCCACCTGATGCTCGACCGCCCCTCCCGAATCCGCCGGCCGATTTCGCCGACCAACCCCTTGAAGAACCCGGCCCGGCCTACCAATCCAATGACGGGTACGATCCATACCAACCCCGTCCAGGTCGACCCCGGCGCAGAGAGCGACCAAACGATCGGGATGATCGTGCACCTCGACCCGAGGCCCCGGTCCACAAACTGGTTCCACCGACCTTCGCGGGAAAGGTTGACCCGGAAGCCTACCTCGATTGGGAAAGGCGAATGGACCATCTGTTTGATTGTTACGATTACTCCGAACCTAAGAAGGTTACCTATGCAGCGGCCCAACTGACCGACCATGCCCTTACATGGTGGGACCGCGACTTGGCAGAACGCAGGCGACGACGTGAAGGCCTAATCCCTACTTGGGACGTTATGAAATATGTCATGAGGAAACGCTACGTCCCGCCCCTCTATCACCGTGATTTGCAAAAGCGGTTCCGGAAACTTCACCAAGGCACCCGAACCATTGAAGAGTACTACGACGAGTTTGAGCATCTGCGAAACCGTCTCCAGCTCAATGACTGTGAAGAGACCTTAATGGCCCAGTTCGTGGATGGCATGCAAGACCGGATTGCCCGCAAAGTAGAGCGGCAGTCTTACCAGGGTTTTGATGAGCTCTTGCACCTGGCCATCCACTTAGAAGCACAGATCAAGAAGAAAACCGCCTCGGCCTTCCGAGGAAAGACCTCCCCGAACCAAGTCTGGCCTCCCAACCCTACAGCCACGTCCACTAGCCCTAAACCACCGGTTGCATCCAAGGCCATTGCCATTGATTCCCGTTTCAAGCCAAGGCAACCCGAAGCCAATGCGGGAAGAAGCCGGGATGTGATATGCTACAAATGCCAAGGCAGAGGACATTACTCCAGAGACTGCCCCAACAACCGAGCCATGATCCTTACCCCCGAAGGCGACTATGAATCCCAGGACAAGGAGCCGGTCGAGGAAAACGACCCCGAGCCAGTTCAACCAGAGGGCACGGTTGAATATCCGGATGTAGGAGACCTCCTGGTCGTCCAAAGGAGCCTGAGCACCTTGACCTTGCCCGAGCCGACCGGACAGCGGGACAACATCTTCCACACACGCTGCACCATCAACGGCAAGGTTTGCGGCTTGATCATTGATGGTGGGTCCTGTACCAATGTGGCCAGCTCCCACCTCGTGACAAAGCTTTCTCTCCCTACCTCTAAACACCCTCATCCCTATAAACTGCGATGGCTGAATGATAAAACTGTTATACCCGTTACCGAACAGGTAGATCTAGCCTTTAGTATAGGGCATTACCGGGACACGGTCCAGTGTGATGTTGTTCCAATGCAAGCTAGCCACGTCCTCTTAGGACGCCCATGGCAGTTTGACAAGGACGCCACCCACAACGGCCGTTCCAACTTTTATTCGTTTATGCATGAATCTAAGCGTGTTACCCTAGCACCTCTAACACCTGTTCAAGTACATGAACTCCAATCTCGTTTAGCCAAAACCACATCTTCCCGTCCCAACTTCCTTATATCCATTAGGGACGCTTGTAAAACCATCGGCAATGAGTGCCGAGTTGTACTAATGGTTTACAAAGATGTGATGAGCGCAGGTACCAGGGAAGATCCAATCCCGGATGAGCTCCAAAGGATCCTCCAGAAGTATTCGTCCGTCTTCCCTGAAGAGATTCCCCACGGGCTCCCTCCCCTCCGGGGAATTGAACACCGAATCGACTTCATTCCCGGAGCCTCCCTGCCCAACCGGCCTGCTTACCGCGTCAATCCGGAGGAATCCAGAGAACTAGAGCGACAGATTGCCGACCTCTTGTCCAAGGGATACGTCCGCGAAAGCCTCAGTCCGTGCGCCGTGCCAGTCCTTTTGGTTCCCAAGAAGGATGGCAGCTGGAGGATGTGCGTGGACTGCCGGCCCATCAACAACATTACGGTCAAGTACCGGCACCCAATTCCCCGTTTGGACGACATGTTGGACGAACTTAGTGGCGCGTCCATTTTCTCCAAAATCGACCTCAAAAGTGGTTACCACCAAGTCCGAATGAGAGAAGGTGACGAATGGAAGACCGCCTTCAAAACCAAGCAAGGGCTGTACGAGTGGCTGGTCATGCCGTTCGGCCTTTCCAACGCCCCTTCCACCTTCATGCGACTGATGAACCATACTCTCCGAGCGTTCCTCAATAAATTCGTGGTTGTCTACTTTGACGACATCCTTGTCTACAGCAAAGATCTTACTGCACACGCTTCCCACCTAGATACGGTCCTACGAACCTTGCAACAAGAGGAGCTCTACGCCAACATGGCCAAATGCACCTTCGGCGCTCGAAAACTTATCTTCTTGGGCGTTGTCCTCAGTGGTCAGGGTCTAAAAGTTGACCAAGAGAAGATCCGGGCCATCCAAGAATGGCCAACCCCTACCAACGTCAGCCAAGTCCGAAGTTTCCATGGCCTGGCCAGTTTCAATCGGCGTTTCGTTCGGGACTTTAGTTCCATTGCCGCTCCCTTAACGGCTTTGGTGAAAAAGTCCTCCGGGTTTATATGGGAAGACTCCCAAGAGAAGGCCTTCCAAGAGCTCAAGGGTCGGCTCACTCAAGCACCTTTGCTAGCCTTGCCCGACTTCAACAAGACCTTCGAAATTGAATGTGACGCGTCCGGTATAGGCATTGGAGCTGTGCTGACACAAGGAGGGCGTCCCGTGACATACTTCAGTGAGAAGCTCAGTGGTGCCACACTCAACTACCCCACCTACGACAAAGAGCTCTATGCGTTGGTCCGAGCACTTGAAACCTGGCAACATTACCTCCTCTCCAAGGAGTGCGTGATCCACTCGGATCATGAGACCTTGAAGCATCTCCGGGGGCAAACCAACCTGAAAAAGCGGCATGCCAAGTGGCTTGAGTTCATTGAGATGTTTCCCTATGTCATTAAGTATAAGAAGGGGAAAGAAAATGTGGTAGCCGATGCCCTTTCCCGCCGTCACGCCCTTATCACTACAATGGAAGCCAAGGTTTTTTGTTTCGGCCCTCTTAAGGACCGGTACCAAAACGATCCCGGTCTAAAAACTCCCTATGCCGAACATGGGAAGGACTCCTTCAAGGATTTTCATGTCCACGATGGTTTCCTTTTTAAGGGCAAACGGTTGTGCATACCAGAGGGATCTATTCGGGAGCTGCTCGTTCAAGAAGCCCACAGTGGCGGTTTGATGGGACACTTTGGGACGCATAAGACCTTGGACATGCTGCGGAGTCACTTCTACTGGCCTAGGATGAGAAGTATGGTCGAAGTTTTCTGTGCAAGGTGTTTAACCTGCAAGCGTGCCAAGACCAAGTCCCATCCATACGTACTATACATGCCCCTGCCCATCCCAACCTCCCCATGGATCGACCTATCCATGGACTTTCTGCTAGGATTACCTCCAATCGAAAGAAAGGACTCCGTAATGGTAGTGGTAGACCGTTTTTTCTAAAATGGCCCATTTCATGCCCTGTTCCAAGGCGTGGGACGCTACGGCCATTGCCGACCTTTTCTTCAGGGACGTGGTCAAACTTCACGGCCTACCCCAAACCATTGTCTCTGATCGAGACCCAAAATTCCTCAGTCATTTCTGGAGGACCTTGTGGAGGCGCATGGGGACCAAACTCCTTTTCTCCACTGCCGCGCATCCCCAAACTGATGGACAAACTGAAGTCGTTAACCGTACCTTGGGAGCTTTGCTCAGGACGGCCGTGGACTCCAACAAAGCCAACTGGCTCCAAAGCCTACCTTATGTGGAGTTTGCCTACAACCGGGCAACTCACTCAACTACCGGCCTCTCCCCGTTTGAGATATGCTACGGGTTCAATCCATGTACACCGCTCGACATGATTCCATTGCCCCCTGAAAGGATGGAACACCAAAATGGGGTAGCCAAGGCTGAATATGTCCGTAAGCTTCATGAACGGGTCCGCAACCGAATCCTCAAGAAGACGGAACAGTACAAGCAGAAAGCGGACCGAGGAAGACAGCCAATGATCCTACAACCAGGAGAATGGGTTTGGCTACACACCCGAACTGAACGATTCAACAAAACCCGGCAAACGAAGCTTCAACCGCGAGGAGATGGTCCCTTCCAAGTCCTAGAGCGCATTAACAACAATGCGTACCGGATAGACATCCCAGGTAAAGGTAACATGTCCACCACTTTCAATGTTGCTGATTTGTCCCGTTTTGATGCAGGAGATCAAGTTTTGAGGACAAAACACTTTCAAGAGGGAGGGCATGATGAGGTCCAAGCCTCATCCGACCCGGAGGATAGCCAGCCGGACGATACCGGTACAGACACGGACGAAAGCCAAGGAACGTTGCCAGATATGCCGGTATCGATCATTGACCGTGCGCACTCGCGGCCGTACCAAACAAGAATGAACATGGCGATTGCCCAAGGAATGAAGGAAGGCAAATGGCAACAACCCAAGCTGGCAACCTCGGCAAACACCAAGGACCAAGTCCTTAGCGTTTTCACCGGGTCATTTGGGAAAGGAACACTCTTTTTCCCTTGATTGGGTTTTATCCCTAAGTGGTTTTCCCATCAAGGTTTTTAACGAGGTTCACGACCCGGCCGCATTAGGACCGAGTCGATCATCACCTTACCCGTCCATGGTCCGCGTGGTTGTCGTCCGGCCCTAAACTCTATCCCTTCCTGTTTTCTTGTTTTTACCGTTTTACTAAGAACTTAAGTTACTGTTTTATGGGTATGTAAACACCCAAGGACACGCTGGTCCTTTGTAAGGGGCTTGTTGCCCTATTTCTCCCGCCTATATAAAGGCGTGTAACCTCTCCCTTTGAACTCAGATTTGAATGAATGCAATTAGCTTAAGGCTTGCTCTCGAATCTCAAGTAGTTTAAACATCGTTGTCCTGGAAGCTCAGCTCGGACTCCGATCAGTCGTATCACGGCATTGTCCAAATACCATGTGGCTGGCTTTCGATCCATTGTTACCGATCCGTCTATCCATTCTCATTTCGCTCCATCCTTTTCCACTCTCCAACGCTTATCTCCATCCTCTCCCATCTCTACCTTCATCCAACCTTCCCGCCGTTCAAACCCCGCCGTAATACCACCACTTTACCATCCCGTTTCCCCCATCCGTACCGCCGAGGACCCGTACCGCGGCCCTTCCACCAACCGAGGTACCGTACCGGTGCACGTACGACCGCCTCCTTCCCGGTCTCGTCCCGATTCAGCCTGATTCCGAAGCCAACGTTCCTGGAGCGTATCACTCTGGGTCCACTCGGCCGCAAAGGTCGGAGCAGTCATCTTAAGGCTGGGTACGTGCGGATGTAAGTGTCGCTCATCCTGTATATCTTCATTCAGTCGCATGCATCTTTGGGGTCAGATCCATCTATGGTTGGGATCCTCGATGTCTTCTTCATTAATGAAACCTACATTGGGGCCTCGTCGTGCCAGAGGTATGGGTATAGGGCCGGGATGAAGGCCATATCCTCGGACGGGTTCCAGAGGGAGGTCGGGTATGGGATGAGCCTCCATTAGGTTGAGGCGCTCGGTCATGTGCTGGATCTGCGCCTGGAGGTTGGTAAGAAGATTACCTATATCGGGTGCTCTGGGAGGTGCTTCTGGCAGTTGAGTTTTGGGATCATTTGGTAAAATTTTCTTGATGGCCAGTAAGGATCTATCGGTAGGCGGTAAGGATTCTTTGATACCCGGTAAGGGTCTCTCGGTAGCCGGAAAGGATTTCTCGAGGCCTGGTAAGGTTTCTTTGGTAGCCGGTAAGGACTTCTCGACGCCCAGTAAGTTTTTGCCGATGCGCGGTAAGGGGTTAGTTACTGCATGGTAAGTTTTGCCAATAGGTATAGGGCAGTATGAACGTGATGTCAGCGGTCAGTCTGCGCCTGGTGCGTTTGTTGGTATGCGGAGGTAAGAACAGTACGACTAGGGACAGCCTCGCACAGAGCAAACAAACGAATTTAATGCTCAGACAAACAGAATATCAGTGGGAATAACAATAATAACACAGATTCAAAACTTCACAAAGCAACAAAATAGTGGGGCCTCTCAAGGGCGAATCCAACCAATCACAAGGCTTGGTTCCTTGGATCGAAATAGGACACGTCTACCTCAAGCTCAAATGAACAACAATTTCGATTGCTAAGTTATGGAGTCTGGACACTTGGTCAGGTCTCTAACACTCAGGAATACTTTAGGAGATCCATATCTAATGATGTTTTGACAGAATTAGGTTTAGCAAAGTGCGGATGCAATAAAAACTCAATTTTTATATGGTTTCCCAAGGTTTTAGTTCATGAATGCAAGATAACTAAGACGCAAAAAAGATTAAAACTTATAAAGCAAGCAAAATAAGCTAAGAACAACACAAGCTTAAGCTACTTGTAAGTATTTACTCGACCTAGAAACAACTAAAGGAGTAAACAGGATAGAAGAGGGTTGAAAAGTAAGGGAAATGCCTCACGATTCAGCACCAGGGAGCAAGTTCCTAGCAACAACATGGAAGAGCTCACTCGGTATTTCGTTCAATAGCAACAACTTAAAGAACTATAAGGAAACAACTAAGCAGAAATGCATTCAATATTCATTAAAATGTCTGAGGTTACAAGCGAGGTTTAGACTCTTTAAATAGGCAGCAACAACTCGGAAGAGCTCACTCGGTGGTTCGTTCAACAGCAATAACATGAAGAACTATAGAGAAATAACAAACAAATGCATTCAAAGTTCAATAATAATCTAAAGATTATAAGCGCGGGTTCAGCCATTTAAATAGGCTGCCAAGGTAGGTTAAAGGGTTCACAAAATGACAAGGCCTAATGCTAGACAACACGCCCAATTTGGGCTAAAAGAAAGAAACAACTAAAGCGAGTTAAATAAAAGGGAAAGGAGGCAACTGTGTTGGGCCTTCCTTGGATAGGATCATTGCCGTGAGGTTTTAATCCAATCATTCTGGTAATGATGCACCAAGTCTCCTTGCCTCATTAAAAACCCATTCGGTAAACCTCTTTAAGATATACTCGAATGGGGGAAAAGAGTACAATTCTCTTGGCGTCTTGATTAGGTCCTTACCAAGTGATGGTAAGGACACTGAAGATGACTTCTCTTGCATCCTGGTTTGGGTGGTGGTTCACCGTCCATTGCCCATGAGTTCCTCGTTCCAAAGCGTGTTGAAGGTAGTTATTGAAGAGCGTCCTATAACATTTGGCCTTGGTCCACTTGATGTTGCCCGGCTGGATGGTAGGAATGGCCAGGCCTTTATGAAATATACAACCAATTGTTGGAATTTGTTCCATGATACCATGTTGTCCGGGATGGTAACCTGTACCAGATCGAACCTCAGCCCGAATAGCGATATGGTCAGGGTCTATTGTACAGGGGAGGGTTTCCTCGGTGCATGGGATGGTATCATCCTGACCTGGTGTTGTACCGGTTGGTTCCTCGGTACATGGATCCATATTATCCCGCATACCATGTCCCACATCCCGTGTACCGCATCCCACATACTGCAGCCCACATACCACGTCCCGTTTTCCATGTTCCGCTACACCATACCATCCCATATTCTGCGGCACCATACCGTTCCTCATCCCGCATCCCGTGACCCATCAACCATGTCCAACATCCCGCAACCCAAGGAAATTGTCCCGCATACAGCGTCCCATGGCACCATGCCATCCTGCATCCTCCGACACCGTACCATCCCACGTCCCATGCCTGTATAAGCCCGCATACCGCCAGCCGGCAGTCCATCCCGCTTACCACCAGACTGCAGTACGTCCCATGTTCCGCCGTTCATCCTACATCAGTACTGTCCCATGTCAGCACCAACCTGCATCCCACCAAACCACAGCACCATCCCATGTCCCACCCATACCATCCCGTGGTCCGTACCATCCTGTGGTCCGCACCATCCTGTGGTCCACACCATCCCATCCAACCAAACCCCTGTTCTGGTTGTACCTCTAACCACTGGCCGTACCACCAACCACCGCATGGCAATACCTCTGGCCACCGCCTGGCCGTACCTCTGGCCACCATCTGGTCTACCTCTTGCCAATTTTCCGGTCAACTTTCTGGCCACTTTCCGGCAGATTTCCGGTGAATGTTTTGGCCTACTTACACTAAACATTTGTTAAGGATCACCAAGGCCATCAGCTTTAATCCTGGGTTATATCTGATCCTTTTCCCACACCTATCGTTTCCTTTTTGTCCTTAGTTTAATTTCATATTTTAAATTTGATCTTTGTTTAGCATAGTGTTAGTTTGTTGTTGTTGTTGTTGTTTTGTTTCTTTAGTAACTTAATCTTGCATCATTACTGGTATTGTGGCTTAATCCTATTTGTTACCTCCTTGCAAGGTACATATGGATACCAAGGCCAAACCACCAAGTCTAGGAAGCTTTAATCAATGTCCACGCCTAACTCCAAGTTTTGGAAGAAAGGCTGTTCCGAATTGAAGCTTCCCCAAGGCAAGTCTCATTTCCCACATCAATGCCTTATCCACATCACAAGTTGTGCCGAGAATACTTGCCCAAAGAAGAGTTTGATGATGGGTATATTGAGGAAGCTCCAATACCTCATGGCTCATGTCCCAAGCCCATGACCTTTGTCGGAAGGGAGGATCCGGATGTTTACCTCACTTAGGAGAGGATCATGGAGTATGTCTGATACACTCCAACTAGGCGGTTTGTCCCGCATGGAGATCTGTATGGTTGGTGAAGCGCAATAGCAAGTGTTAAGCGGACAAGAGGTTAGACGAAGGGGATTGACTCAACCCTAAGGTTACCAAAGAGGGATAATGGGAGATAGAGATGGTAAGTAAGGAAGTGAAGCCTCACGATACAACTGCTTGGGCGAGTTCCGAGTCAAGACTCAAGAAGAGCTCAAAGGAGGTTCGTTCACAAGCTTAAGCTACTTCTAAGGATTGACTCGACCTAGAAACAACTAAAGGAGTAAACAAGATAGTAAAGGGGTTGAAAAGCAAGGGAAATGCCTCACGATTCAGCACCGGGGAGCGAGTTCCTAGCAACAACTCGGAAGAGCTCACTCGGTGTTTCGTTCAACAGCAACTACTTGAAGAACTAAGAAAGAAACAATAAGCAACAATGCATTCAATAATCAAAACTAGCTGCAAATACAAGTGGGGATCAGCCCTTTAAATAGGCTGCCAAGTAGGGTTCAGAGGTTCACCAAAGGACAAGGCCCAATGCTTAAAAACAAGCGCAATTTGGGCTAAAAGGAAAACGAACTAAAGCGAGTTAAATAAAGGGAAAAGGAAGGCAAATGTGTTGGGCCTTTATTGGATAGGATCATTGCCATGTTGATTAAATCCAATCGATCCGACAATGATGCACAAAGTCTCCTTGCCTCATTAAAAACCCATCCGGTAAACCTCTTTGGGATAAACCCGAATGGGGAAAAAGAGTACAATTCTCTTGGCATCTTGATGAGGTCCTTACCAAGTGATGGTAAGGACAGTGAAGATAGCTTCACTTGTGTCCTGCTGATCGCTTTGTTGTGGGTCTGGATTCACCGTCCATTGCTCATAGATTCCTCGACTCAAAGCATCTTGAAGGTAGGCGTTAAAAAGGGTCCTATAGTGTTTGGCCTTGGTTCGCTTGATATTGCCAAGCTGGACGGTAGGAATTGTCCGGTCTTGATGAAGTATGCGGCCTAAGTTGGGATGGGATGAACTGGTTCCATGATGCCATGCAGCCCGGGACAATACCCAATGCTAGACGGAACTGCCTGAACTGCGGTACGATCAGGGTCGGTGTGACATGGGACGGTGTCACAATACCGGGAGTAGCATTATCTCGACTTGATGGCGCAATGGCTGGTTCTCCGGTACGTGGGTTCGTATCATCTCCTCCCTCTTCTAAAGGTTTTGTCCTCAAAACTTGTTTGTCTACTGCAAGAAAAGGGGCTAAGTCAGTAACATTGAAGGAGGGTGAAACCTTATACTTACCGGGAAGTTCGAGACGGTAGGCATTATTGTTGATCTTTTCGAGGATGTGGAACGGCCCATACCCTCTTGGGGTGAGCTTGTCCTTCCGGTGCTTGGGAAACTGTTCTGGTCGGAAGTGCAACCAAACCCAATCGCCTACTTCATAAGAAGCTCTTCTCCGATGTTTGTTAGCTTGCTTGGCATAAAGCTCTGTCCTCCTCTTTTTGTTTTCCCGGACCTTCTGGTGTAACTCCTTGATAAACCTGGCCTTGTTGGTGCCAAGCATGATGTCTTTCTCTTCGGCCGGTAAGGCAATAGGTCAAGCGGGGTAAGAGGGTTAAACCTATAAACAATCTCGAACGGAGTGGTTGTAAGCAAATTCCACATAAGGTAGGCATTGTAACCATGTGTGCTTATTGCGATTTAGCACAGCCCTTAGTAGCGCACCCAAGGTTCTGTTGACGACTTCTGTCTGTCCATCAGTTTGAGGATGACATGTGGTAGAATATAGAAGTTTGGTTCCAAATTTTCTCCATAAAGTCTTCCAAAAGTGGGCAAGGAACCGAGGCTCTCGATCGGAAACAATGGTTCTTGGGATTCCATGGAGCCGGACGATCTCCTTGAAGAATGTATCAGCCGTTTTGGGGGCGTCCAAGGTCTTGGAGCAAGGAATGAATTGGGCCATCTTGGAGAAGCGGTCGACCATTACCATCATGGAATCATTGCTGTCAAGCATGGGCATTCCCATGATGTAGTCCATTTATAAGTCGACCCAAGGTTCGGTTGGTATGGGTAATGGCATGTATAGACCATGTGGTTGGGATCTGGACTTGGCTACTCGGCAGGCAATGCAACGTGCACAGAATCTCTCCACCATCCGCTTCATCTTAGGCCAATAGAAGTGGCCTCTCAGCACTGCCAATGTCTTCTGGATACCAAAGTGCCCCATGAGCCCTCCTCCATGTGCTTCTTGGATCAAGAGGTCACGGATGGAGCCGTTGGGAATGTAGAGCCATTTTCCCTTGAAGAGGAAACCTTCATGAGTGTAGTATTCCTTGTACTCGCCTTTACCTTGGTTGAGGTACTTATCGCCCAAGTCGGAATCCATGGGATATTGGTCCTTGATTCCTTCAAAGCCAAGGACTTTTGCTTCAACCATGGTGATCCGAGTATGGTGCCTCGACAGGGTGTCAACCACGATATTTTCCTTGCCTTTCTTGTACTTGATGCTGTAGGGGAAGGTTTCTATATACTCCAACCATTTGGCATGCCTTCTTTTGAGGTTGGTTTGGCTCCTTAGATGTTTGATCGTCTCATGATCGGTGACACGATCTCGGTCACGCCCAAGATTTAACTTTCTCGTTGGTAGATTGGAATGATAGACAGAAGGATAGAAGAAGACATAAGGCCGAGTTAATGATGAAATGGACCGGTTGAAGGATATTCTTTGAAGCGGCCGAATGGTTCTTTGGATAGATATGGGATAGATCCTTGCCTTAGCAAATCAATGACTCAAACTGGACACGGTGATGGATTAATGCGGGACACAAGAAGTTGCAGAAGGCTCCTTGATACTCCTTGAGGTTTATTTTGGATATTACACACCTAATAAACACTCAACAATGTCTCTCCAAGATATGACACACTCGGGGAAGACAAAGGTTGATTTTCTGGATATGACACACCAGAGAACCGAGGTTGATTGTTGGATATGACACACCAAACAATCGGAAATGTTCTAAAAGAACTTAGAGAATTTTCTCTGAAAAGAAGTTGATTAAAAAGTTGGATGATTGCCGAGTGAGGCATACAATCGACTTATAAAGAGAGGTGACTTGAACAGACTCAAGTTCCTCGTGATTACTACTTCTTGAGACTCTAAACAATCACCTAAGACTTTGAACAAAGACTAGAAGTCGACTAGACAAGAAATAAAAGAGTTTGCGGAATAGACAAGATGAAATAAAACAATAATCTAAGTTATATCATAAAGTTGATGCTTGAGTCGGTCCATAGCTTCATGAAATCATCCAAGGCATCAAAGAAGCTCCTAAGCTAATCATCTAAGAGATATAAGTGAACTTGATGCCTCATTAAAAACCTTAGCCGGAAAACCCATTGGGATAAACCGAGCTTAAGGGAAAAAGAACACACTCAAGTTACTTTGAAGATGATTTAACTTAGAGCGACTTGAATGGAAGTGAGCATGTCTTGGTGTTGTTTTTCCTTAGCTTCTTCATGCTTCCATGTGATCCTTAAGATATTTCTTACAGCTTCTTGAAGTTTTCTTGATCTTGCCCGGGTCATAGGACCTTTGGGAATGGCCATGGTTCCTTCTTCTTTTCCTCCAAGTGTTGGCGTTTCCATTCTTATATCAATCGGTATGGATGACAAACTCCTTGGCAAGGAGGTAGTGTTGCAATTCTTCTAAGGCCCTAACCAAGGCGTACAGCTCCTTGACATAGGTTGGATAGTTGAGTGTGGCTCCTCCTAGCTTTTCACTGAAGTAGGCTACCGGGCGGCCACCTTGTGTGAGAACGGCGCCTATGCCGACCCCGGATGCATCACATTCGACCTCAAAGGTCCTTTTGAAATCGGGCAAGGCCAGAAGCGGGGCTTGGGTCAGTCTCTTCTTTAGTTTTTCAAATGCTTCAGTCTGTTCTGATCCCCATTTGAAGGTCTCGGCCTTCTTAAGAATGGCGGTCAAGGGCGCGTCAATAGAACTGAAATCCTTTACAAAACGGTGGTAGAAGCTAGCCAATCCATGGAAGCTCCGGATTTGGCTTGTGTTTGTTGGGACGGGCCATTCCTCTATGGCCTTAACCTTCTCATTATCGACCTTGAGGCCCTGAGAACTCACAACAAAACCTAGGAAAACTAACTCGTTAGCACATAATACACAATTCTTCAAGTTGGAGAATAGGCCTTCTTTCCGAAGTGTGTCCAAAACCAATCTCAAATGCCCTAAATGATCCTCAATGTTCCGGGAGTAAACTAAAATATCATCAAAGTAAACTACAACAAACTTATTGATGTAGGGCCGAAGGGTATGTGATGTGCTGCAGTACATGGAACCAGCTCTGCACGGAGATCAGAACGTCCCAATCAGTTCATCCGAGGTTCACCATTCTGATCCTACCGACCGAGCCATCTATTGGATAGACCTGCTTACGTCTGGAAAGGAGCTAAGGATGGATCAACGACCTGAAGACCAATTTGGCCGTACCACAGAGCGTATTTCCTGGCCAACTCGTCAAGCTAAGACTAACAGTCAAGTCAGAGCCAACTTGGATCGAGAGGATTTTGATTTGGATCACAACCTATCTGTTCTGGCCCGTTTTGTCCATACCGCAGGACATATTCATAATCCGACCGACCATTTTGATCCATTAATGGATTTTGATGTTCTTAATTTCTCTAAGGCAAGACTTCTTAAGCTTTCTGAAGACTTGGGTCAAGTAGAGATGCATCCTGTATGTGAAAGTCACCTGAACCATCCCGCGGACAGCCTTCTGTTCGTCCATCTCCTTACGGCGGTTCCTAAAGCAGGATACATCAAATCTGGACAAGTAGCTGAAGGGTCAGATTGACCAGTCTTCCTTGTTTTCCCCCACCATTTACTGACCTTCAAAATTCTAGTCAATGTTGTCATTTTCTATGCATTATTTTCCGCACAATCTCTTATGTCTCTTTGACTACTAAGTAGTATAAATATGTAAACTCTGCAGTTCATTCAATCAATCCAACTTTCCTTTCATTTTTGAGTTTATCTCTCTGTTCTTTGCTGAATATTTCGTGGTTTACTTGCTGAGTTATATCCAAGCAAACAAACTCTCTATCTCTTTGGACCTGTGCGTCAGATCAGGCAACAGATCGAGAACGCTTCTTTGTTGGACTGGTGCGTCACATCCAGCAACATCTAAGCATGGGAATATTAAAGGCTCTTCCACAACCTTTGTGTGACCCTTCAATTCATCAGTTCTTCCTTTGAAGTTCATATCATATCATTACCGGTTGAGTGATCCTATCAAAGGGTTCTTCACGTGGTATCAGAGCCACTCTTCCGGTATTTCATTTCCATCTTTCTCATCTTCCATTTTCTTCAATCACTTCTTCTTCTACCTATCTTAAATCTGGGCCCCTCATTACCATCCATATATAAAAAAAAAAAAAAAGAAAGCTCTACGAAATTTAAAAAAAAAAAGAGAGAGAAAAGAAGTTCAAAAGTTGAATTGAGTGGATTGGTGGTGGAAGAGAAATCCTGCTGGCTGAGGAGAAATCCAGCCTTTGAGGTGGTTAATACGGATTTTTCACATCTAATCTCTTATCTTTCTATCTTAAAAAATCTCTTGTTTGCTTGGATTAACCATTGGGTTACTTGATTTGATCACTTAGAACTTGAGAGAAACTTGTTGAGTGACCAATAGAATTCTGAGAGAAACACTTGAGGGGGTGAGATCAAACACTTGAGAGAGTGAGGATTTTTATCTACTAATCTTTTTGTTTAAGCTTTTCAGGAAGCCATGAGTAGTGAAGATGAAATGAGCCGACCAGGAAACTCTTATGCTGGTTTATCTAATTGCAGATGCGAGCTTTGAATGATAATATTACTAACCTTGTGAATGCAGGTTTGGAACAAATCCATCAACGACTTGATGAGATGCAGGTTAGTCAACAAACCCAAGCCAGAACTGGAGCACGACGAGCATCCAAGGAGGAACCATCGCAGCCATGATAATGAGGAATACCAAGAGAATGATACTCGTTCCATCAACCGACCTAGGAGAGGTCTGCGAAACCAAGATCCAGGTGATGACAATCCTTTTGCTAGGGAAGAAAGAGTTGATAATGGCTTAGGAGGTTTGAAAGTTAAAATCCCAACTTTTAATGGTAAAAATGATCCTGATGCTTTCCTTGAATGAGAAAGAAAAATAGAACTTGTGTTTGATTGCCAAAATTTCTCTGAACTTAAAAAGGTTAGATTGGCTGCTACTGAATTTACTGGTTATACTATTAATTGGTATTATCAAGTTGTGACTAGCAGGAGAAGGAATGGAGGCCAACCAATAGCTTCATGGGATGAACTAACAACCTTGATGAGGAGACGGTTTGTTCCAGAACACTACCATCATGACCTTCACCAGAGGCTGAGACATTTGCTACAAGGAACCAAGTCCGTAGAAGACTACTTCCAGGAAATGGAGATCCTGATGATCAAGGCTGATGTAGATGAGACATTGGAAGCAACCATGGCCAGATTTCTTGTTGGACTCAACCGGGACATCCAAGATCGAATGGAGCTTCAAGACTATGAAAGTCTAAAACAAATGTTGCACAAAGCCATTCTGATTGAGCAACAAACCAAGAGAAAGAGCTACTCCAAACCAGTCTTTACTCCCAAAGCTATCTATCAAGATAAAGGTAAGTCTTCAAACATAACAAATTCGTTTAAAACTGATGTTTCTGCGCGTGTTGAAAAAGGAAAAACAGTGGAGACTTCCAGCCGTGCTAGAGACATCAAGTGCTTCAAGTGTCATGGACTAGGACACTATGCCAACAAATGTCCTAACCAACGAGTGATGATTCTCATGGAGAATGGTGAGATGGAGTCTGAGGAAGACATAGAGGAGAAGGAGGATCTTGGACCAATCTTTGATGAGGAAGAACCATTTGAATATCCACATCATTGGCCACTTCTTGTTGCTAGGAAGCCTTTGGATGACACACATGGTCCCATATTCGATGAGGAGAATGAGATCAAGCCAGTAACTTAGGATCCATCTTTGAAGCTGATTATGGTCCGATCTTTGATGAAGAGGACAGCCTTGATTATCCAGCTCACGGTCCCCTACTTGTCACCAGAAGATCCTTGAGTGTTCAGCCCAAAACCAACAAAAGAGAACAAAGGGAGAATCTCTTTCATTCTCGTTGTCTAATCTCTGAAAAAGTTTGTTCTTTGATCATTGATGGTGGTAGTTGCACTAATGTTGCTAGTGACATTCTTGTCAGGAAACTAGGGCTTGTGACAAGGCCACTGACTTGACCTTTCAGGTTGGAATGGTTAAATGAAGACGGTGAGCAGTATGTGAAGGAAAAAGTCACAGTCCCTCTTACCATCGGTCGATATGAGGATGAGGTCGTTTGTAATGTCCTTCCCATGGATGCATGCCATATACTTTTGGGTCGACCATGGCAGTTTGACAAAAAGGCCATACATGATGGGTTCACCAACCGACATTCTTTTGATCATAAAGGAAAGAAGATCACCCTAGTTCCGTTGACTCCTATGGAGATCCACCAAGATCAGGTCCAGCTTAAGAGCAGTTGAGACAAAACAACTAAATTGGTCCAACCTGAAGCATCCTAAAGAAACTCCAACTTCTTTATCATAGAAAGTCAGGTAAGAAAATCTCTTTTCTCTCAAAAGCCATTTCTTTTACTTGTTTACAAAGAATCTCTTATGGCTTCTTCTTCTTCTGACCGTGCACCGGAGATTCCGAGTGAGTTGCTAGATGTTTTGCAGGATTTTTCTGATGTTTTTCCAGATGAGAATCCCAAGGGATTACCACCAATACGAGGCATTGAACATCAAATAGATTTTGTTCCGGGTGCATCTCTACCGAACCGGCCAGCTTATCGTACCAATCCAATGGAGACCAAGGAACTACAGAAACAGATTGGAGATCTTCTTGAGAAGGGCTATATCCGGGAAAGTCTCAGCCCCTGTGCCATGCCTGTTCTGCTTGTGCCAAAAAAGGATGGTTCATGGTGTATGTGTGTGGACTGCCGTGCCATCAACAATATCACAGTAAAGTATAGGCATCCCATTCCTAGGCTTGATGACATGCTAGACGAATTGCATGGTTCTACTATCTTTTCTAAAATTGATTTGAAAAGTGGTTATCATCAAATTCGCATGAAAGAAGGAGTTGAATGGAAAACTACATTCAAAACGAAACTAGGTTTGTATGAGTGGCTAGTCATGCCCTTTGGTCTCACTAATGCACCTAGCACCTTCATGCGTTTGATGAAAAATGTTTTGAGGTCTTTTATTGGACATTTTGTTGATGTTTATTTTGATGATATTCTAGTTTACAGCAAAAGCCTTGATGAACATAAAGTGCATTTAAGGTCTGTTCTTGAAATCCTTAGGAAGGAACGCCTGTTTGCTAATCTTGGAAAGTGTTCTTTTGGAACAGATAACGTGGTCTTCTTAGGCTTTGTTGTAGGTGCAGATGGACTTAGAGTGGAAAGAGAAGATCAAAGCCATTCGAGATTGGCCTAGTCCATCAACTATTGGTGAGGTGAGGAGCTTTCATGGCCTTGCTGGTTTCTACCGAAGGTTTGTGCCCAATTTCAGTACTATATCAGCTCCACTCACTGAGGTGATCAAGAAAAATGTTGGGTTCAAATGGGAACAAGCTCAAGAAGAGGCATTTCAGATCCTTAAAGGGAAGTTAACTCAAGTCCCTTTACTTGTTCTTCCAGATTTCACTAAAACTTTTGAGATTGAATGTGATGCTTCCGAAGTGGGTATTGGTGCTTTCTGATGCAGGATAGGAAACCCATTGCTTACTTCAGTGAGAAGCTTGGAGGTGCCACACTCAACTATCCCACTTATGATCAGGAGCTGTATGCTTTGGTGAGGGCTCTCCAAACGTGGCAGCATTACCTTTGGCCGAAAGAGTTTGTGATTCACACCGACCACCAATCATTGAAACACCTTAAGGGCCAGCAGAAGTTGAACAAGAGACATGCGCGTTGGCTCGAGTTTATTAAGACTTTTCCTTATGTAATCAAGTACAAGCAAGGTAAGGAAAATGTGGTGGCTGACGCTTTATCCCGTAGGTATGCTCTTCTCTCAGCCCTTGAAACAAAGTTGCTTGGTTTTGAATTTATTAAAGATTTATATGCAACTGATCAGGATTTCAAAGAGGTTTTTCAAACATGTTTCAAGGTGGCTTATGGAAAATAATATCAAAACTCTGGATTTCTGTTCTATGATAACCGTTTGTGTGTGCCCCAATGTTCTTTGAGGGAGTTGTTTCTCAGGGAAGCTCATGGAGGAGGCCTTATGGGACACTTTGGAGTTAAGAAAACATACAAGGCAGTTCATGATCACTTCTATTGGCCAAGTTTGATGAAGGATGTAGAAAGGATCTGTGGCCGATGTGTAATTTGCAAGAAATCCAAGGCTAAGGCATCCAACCAAGGTTTGTATTCAACTCTACCCATTCCCTCTCATCTTTGGGTAGACATTTCTATGGATTTTGTACTTGGTTTGCCTAGGACTAAATCTGGACGAGATTCCATTTTTGTGGTGGTTGATAGCTTCTCAAAAATGGTACATTTCATACCTTGTCATAAGTCTGATGATGCTGTACAAGTTGCTAAATTATTCTTTAGGGAAATTGTTAGGTTGCACGGAATGCCTAAGACAATTGTCTCTGATCGTGATGTTAAGTTCCTTAGTTATTTCTGGAGAACTTTGTGGTCTAAGTTAGGAACAAGATTGATGTTTTCCACAACTTGTCATCCACAGACAGATGGTCAAACTGAGGTTGTGAACCGAACTTTGTCTGCATTGCTAAGATCATTAGTAAAGAAAAATCTTAGGGTTTGGGAAGAATGTTTGCCTCATGTTGAGTTTGCTTATAATCATGCATTACATTCTACTACCAAGTTCTCACCTTTTGAAGTTGTCTATGGTTTCAATCCCTTATCTCCACTTGATCTTTTGCCTTTGCCTTTGAGTGAAAGAGTTAGTACAGATGGCAAGAGGAAGGTTGATACAATCAAGAAGTTGCATGAACAGGTTCGAGCAAATATTGAAGCCAAGACCAAAGTTTACAAAAGATATGCCAACCAGAAACGAAAGAAGGTTATTTTTGAGGAAGGAGATCTTGTTTGGGTTCACCTAAGGAAGGAACGATTTCCGGAGGAAAGAAAATCCAAACTCATACCCCGGGTCGATGGTCCATTCTAGATCCTTAGAAAAATCAGTGACAATGGTTATCAGCTTGATTTGCAAGGTAAGTATAACATTTCTTCAAGGTTTAATGTTGCTGATCATTCTCCTTTTCTTGTAGATGATCCGGATTTCTGGACAAATCCTTTTGAAGAAGGAGGGAATGATGTGCCACACTACATGGAACCAGCTCAGCATGGAGATCAGAATGTCCCAATCAGTTCATCCGAGGTTCACCATTCTGATCCTACCGACCGAGCCATCAATCGGATCAACCCGCGTACATCTAGAAAGGAGCTAAGGATGGATCCACGACCTGAAGACCAATTTGGCCGTACCACAGAGCGTATTTCCTGGCCAATTCATCAAGTTAAGACAAACAGTCAAGTCAGAGCCAACTTGGATCGAGAGGATTTTAATTTGGATCACAACCAATCTCTTCTGGCCCGTTTAGTCCATACCGCATGACATATTCATAATCGGACCGACCCTTTTGATCCATTAATGGATTTTGATGTTCTTAATTTTTCTAAGGCAAGACGTCTTAAGCTTTCTGAAGACTTGGGTCAAGTAGATATGCATCATGTACGTCAAAGTCACCTGAACCATCCCGCGGACAGCCTTCTGTTCGTCCATCTCCTTACGGCGGTTCCTACAGCAGGATACATCGAATCTGGACAAGTAGCTGAAGAGTCAGATTGACCAGTCTTCCTTGTTTTTCCCCACCATTTACTGACCTTCAAAATTCTAGTCAATGTTGTCATTTTCTATGCCTTATTTTCCGCACAATCTCTTATGTCTCTTTGACTGCTAAGTAGTATAAATATGTAAACTCTGCAGTTCATTCAATGAATCCAACTTTCCTTTCATTTTTGAGTTTATCTCTCTGTTCTTTGCTGAACATTTCGTGGTTTACTTGCTGAGTTATATCCAAGCAAACAAACTCTCTATCTCGTTGGACCTGTGCGTCAGATCAGGCAACAGATCGAGAACGCTTCTTTGTTGGACTGGTGCATCACATCCAGCAACATCTAAGCATGGGAATATCAAAGGCTCTTCGGCAACCTTTGTGTGACCCTTCAATTCATCAGTTCTTCCTTTGAAGTTCATATCAAATCCTTACCGGTTGAGTGATCCTATCAAAGGGTTCTTCAGTATGGTTCATGAGCCGCATGAAGGTTGATGGGGGGTTGGACAATCCAAAGGGCATCACAAGCCATTCATAGAGACCTTGGTTGGTTTTGGAGGCAGTCTTCCATTCATCGCCTTCCTTCATTCGAACTTGGTGATAGCCACTTTTAAGATCGATCTTGGAGAAGACCTCTGATCCGCTAAGTTCATCCAGCATGTCATCAAGCCGGGGTATTGGGTGTCTAAACTTGATGGTGATGTTGTTGATGGCTTGGCAATCAACGCACATCCTCCAAGTTCCATCCTTCTTTGGTACTAGGAGAACTGGCACGGCGCAAGGACTTAAACTTTCTCTCACGTATCCTTTGTTCATCAGTTCTTGTACTTGGTTTTCTAGCTCGCGGGCCTCTTCTGGGTTCACTCGGTAAGCTGGACGGTTTGGCAGTGGAGCACCAGGTATGAAGTCGATTTGGTGTTCTATGCCTCGAAGAGGGGGCAATCCATCTGGGATCTTCTCCGGAAACACGTCCTGGTACTGCCCAATGATTCCGCGAACCTTCTCTGGTATTGGGAGCTCAATAGTACATGTATCCTCCACATCCTTGAAGACCATTAGCACCACAGGGATATCCTGGCTCAAGAAATTCCTTACAACATTAGTGTTGATGAGGAAGTTGGACTTGGCGTTGGGATCCTTGGATAGTTTACGCTGCAACTCGTTCACCTCATGAGGTCTAAGAGGAGCAAGACTAATCCGTTTGTGGTCATGAGTGAAGGAGTAAAGGTTAGTTCGGCCACTATGAGTGGCATCCTTGTCAAACTGCCATGGACGCCCAAAAAGGACGTGGCTAGCTTGCATTGGGACCACATCACAAAGGACTTGATCCTTGTATTGACCGATACGAAATGGAATGATAACTTGTTCATTAACTTGAATTAGGGACTTATCGTTCAACCACTTGAGTTTATAGGGATGGGGGTGTTTAGTGGTGTGGAGATTAAGTTTGGCAACCATGTTCGAAATTTTCATAGTACTTTTCAACGGACTTGCCTCCTTGGGTCAAGCTGCGGAACCGTCGTTGAAGATCTCTATGGAAAAGAGGTGGTACGTACCGACGTCTCATTACAAACTTCATTACTTCCCAGGTTTGGACGGGGCCTTCGCGGTTCCTGTGTCTTTCCGACTGATCTAGATCCCACCAAGTCAATGCGTGGTCAGTCAGTTGGGCGGTTACGTAGTCAATCTTTCTCTGTTCATCGTAGGCATAGCAGCTGAAGATGTGGTCCATGCGCCTTTCCCAGTCGAGGTAAGCCTCTGGATCTACTCAGCCGGCAAAGGTCAGAGCGGTTAGTTTGAGGCTGGCTACGTGCGGACGAAAGTGTTTATTATCCTGACCATCTTCGTTCGGTCGTATTCGTCTGTGGGGCCGGATACGCCTATGGTTGGGGTCCTCAAAATCTTCGTCGGTGATAAAGCCTGCTTTGGGGCCTCATCGTGCGGGTGGTAAGGGTAAGGGACCAGGACCGGGGAAGGGGTCAGGCAGCACATCGGGTATGGGATGAGCCTCCATTAAGTTGAGGCATTCGGCCATGCGCTGGATCTGCGCTTGGAGGTCGGTAAGAAGGTTACCGATATCAGGTGCGCCAGGCGGTACATCCATTAATCCAAGTGGGCGTTCGATTCCGGGTCGGTTCCGTAAGGTTTCCTTGGTGGTCGGTACGAGACTCTCGATAGCGGGTGAGGATTTTTCGATGGCCGGTAAAGGTTTCTTGATAGCAGTAACTTTTACCGAGGTGCGGTAAAAGTTTAGTTACGGAGCGGTAAGATTTGCCGATATGTATGTGTTGCACGGACGTGATGTCAGAATGCTAGTCTGTGCCTAGTACGTTTGCTGGTAGATGATTTTTTGGCGGTATGCGGACGTAAGGGCGGTACGACCAGGGACAGCCTCGCACAGATAAACAAACGGTTTTAACGTTCAGACAAACAGAATATTAGCAGGAATAAAATTAATAGACACGGATTCAAATGTTCACAAAGCAACAAAGATGGTGGGACCTCTCAATGGCAGATCCAACCAATCACAAGGCTTGTTTCCTTGGATCGGAAAAGGACACGTCTTCCTTAAGCTTCAATGAACAACAATGTCGATTGCAAAGCTATGGAGCCAGGACACTTGGTCAAGCCTCTAACACTTAGAAATACTTTAGAAAATGCATATTTAATGATGTTTTGACAGAAACCAAGTTTTAACAAGAGGTAGATGCAATTAACAACTCAGTCCTTATAGGTTTTCTCAAAGTTATAGTTCCTGAATGCAAGTTAACTATGATGCGGGAAAAGGATTAAAACTTGTAAGAAAGCAAGACGAGCTAAGAACAACACAACCTCTGGGATTTCAGGAGCCTTTAGAGCTCTGATACCAGTTGATACACTCCAACTAGGCAGTTTGACCTGCAAGGAGATCGGTATGGTTGGTGAAGCGCAATAGCAAGTGTTAAGCGGACCAGAGGTTAGATGAAGGGGATTGAATCGACCCTAAGGTTACCAAAGAGGGACAATAGGAGATAGAGATTGTAAGTAAGGAAGTGAAGCCTCACGGTACAACTCCTTGGGCGAGTTCCGAGTCAAAACTCAAGAAGAGCTCAAAGGAGGTTCGTTCACAAGCTTAAGCTACTTCTAAGGATTGACTCGACCTAGAAATAACTAAAGGAGTAAACAAGATAGTAAAGGGGTTGAAAAGCAAGGGAAATGCCTTACGATTCAGCACCGGTTAGCGAGTTCCTAGCAACAACTCGGAAGAGCTCACTCGGTGGTTCGTTCAACAGCAACTACTTGAAGAACTAAGAAAGAAACAATAAGCAACAATGCATTCAATAATCAAAACTTGTCTGCGAATACAAGTGGGGTTCAGCCCTTTAAATATGCCGCCAAGTAGGGTTCAGAGGTTCATAAAAGGACAAGGCCCAATGCTTAAAGACAAGCGCAATTTGGGCTAAAAGGAAAACGAACTAAAGCGAGTTAAATAAAGGGAAAAGGAAGGCAAATGTGTTGGGCCTTTATTGGATAGGATCATTACCTGTTGATTAAGTCCAAACGATCTGGCAATGATGCACCAAGTCTCCTTGCCTCATTAAAAACCCATCCGGTAAACCTCTTTGGGATAAACCCGAATGGGGAAAAAGAGTACAATTCTCTTGGCGTCTTGATGAGGTCCTTACCAAGTGATGATAAGGACAGTGAAGATAGCTTCACTTGTGTCTTGCTGATCGCTTCGTTGTGGGTCTGGATTCACCGTCCATTGCCCATAGATTCCTCTATCCAAAGCATCTTGAAGGTAGGCGTTGAAAAGGGTCCTATAGCGTTTGGCCTTGGTCCGCTTGATGTTGCCGGGCTGGACGGTAGGAATTGTCCGGTTTTGATGAAGTATGTGGCCTAAGGTTGGGATGGGACGAACTGGTTCCATGATGCCATGCGGCCCGGGATGATACCCAATGCCGGATGGAACCGCAGCCTGGACCACGGTACGATCAGGGTCGGTGTTACATGGGACGGTGTCAGCGGTACCAGGAGTAGCATTATCTCGACTTGATGCCATAGCGGCTGGTTCTCCGGTACATAGGTTCGTATCAATGGCTTTGAGTGTTATGAGTTCAGTGAACCAAGTAACGTTGCTTATGCCACATCTTGGTTTACAAGGCAAGCCATCATTTGGTGGAATCAAGACGTGTCCGAAAGAAGAAGAAGACATGAACGGTTGGTTCCTTCATGGGATGTGTTGAGGTATATAATGAGGAAGCGGTTTGTGCCCAAGAATTACCCTTATGAGATGCCAGTACAAACCAGGGAATCCATCCCCAAAACACAAGCTAGTGTCCTAGGATTGATTTTCCCTCAACAAATCTATCCTAAGAAGACTGCTGCCCCCGAAGAAATCCTCCAGGTCAACCGTAAAGATGCCCAAGCAAGTCCATGTGGAGACAAGCCGCAAGAGGATGGGAAGACCAGACCAAGTTCTATGTGTTTTCTCAGCTCCAGCTCCAATAATCACCAGCAAAGTGTCTATAAGGAAGGTTCGATCTAAGAAATTCAAGCTTAGGTCGTGTGTTTTACAAAGATGCACAAGACTTACCCCACGAATGTGCACCACGGAAAGGAGAACTTACCAGATTGGACATTACACGTTCTTTTGCCTCCAGCTCCAGTTTCCATCAGCAAAACACTTATAAAAGAGTGTTTGATCACAAAAAATCAGGGCCTGACCAGACATGTTGGAGAGATGGCACCAAAGGGCCCCGTTTGCTAGCCACCGGCCAAACCAATGCGGTTCCTTGGAAACAAAACGTCGTATGGGTTGTTGGTATTCAAATAAAGACTTCCAGTTCTCTCCAACATCCTAAACCTATGATCATGGAGCTTCTAGTTCCCATGTACCAAGGTCTACAAGCCCACGTCCCGCGGTACAAGCGTTACCATACAGAACCTTGGGTTGACCTGTCCATGGACTACATCATGGGAATGCCCGTACTTGATGGCAACGACTCCATCATGGTAGTGGTTGATCGCTTCTCCAAGATGGCCCATTTCATTCCTTGTTCCAAGACCTTGGACGCCCCCAAAACGGGTGATACCTTCTTCAAGGAGATCGTCCAGCTGCATGGAATCCCAAGAACCATTGTTTCCGATCGAGAGCCTCGGTTCCTTGCCCACTTTTGGAAGACTTTATGGAGAAAATTTAGAACCAAACTGCTATATTCTACCACCTGTCATCCGCAAACTGATGGACAGACCGAAGTCTTCAACAGAACCTTGGGAGCGCTACTAAGGGCCATGCTAAATCGCAATAAGCACACATGGTTACAATGCCTACCCTATGTGGAATTTGCTTACAACCACTCCGTCCACTCTGCGACCAACGCATCACCATTCGAAATTGTTTATGGGTTTAACCCCTTACCCCACTTGATCTATTGCCCTTGCCGGCCGAAGATAAAGACAGCATGATGGGCACCAATAAGGCCAGGTTCATCAAGGAGTTACACCAGAAGGTTCGGGAAAACATAAAGAGGAGGACAGAGCTATATGCCAAACAAGCTAACAAACATCAGAGAAGAGCTTCTTCTGAAGTAGGCGATTGGCTTTGGTAGCACTTCTGGCCAGAACGTTTTCCCAAGCACCGGAAGGACAAGCTCGCCCCAAGAGGGGATGGGCCGTTCCGCATCCTCGAAAAGATCAATGACAACGCCTACCATCTTGAACTTCCCGGTAAGTATAAGGTTTCACCCTCCTTTAATGTTACTGACTTAGCCCCTTTTCTTGCAGAAGACGAAACAGTTTTGAGGACAAAACATTTACAAGAGGGAGGGGATGATACGAACCCATGTACCGGAGAACCAGCCACTATGGCATCATGTCAAGATAATGCTACTCCCGGTACCGCTGACACCGTCCTGGGTAACACCGACCCTGATCGTACCGCGGTCCAGGCCGAGGTTCTGTTTGGCATAGGGTATCGTCCCGGGCCGCATGGCAATATGGAACCAGTTCGTCCCATCAAGACCAGACAACTCCTACCATCCAGCCCGGAAACATCAAGCGGACCAAGGCCAAAACGCTATAGGACCCTTTTCAACGCCTACCTTCAAGATGCTTTAGATCGAGGAATCTATGGGCAGTGGACGGTGAATCCTGACCCACAACAAAGCGATCAGCAGGACACAATTGAAGCTATCTTCAATGTCCTTACCATCACTTGGTAAGGACCTCATCAAGACGCCAAGAGAATTGTACTCTTTTTCCCCATTCGGGTTTATCCCAAAGAGGTTTACCAGATGGGTTTTTGATGAGGCAAGGAGACTTGGTGCATCATTGCCAGGTCGCTGGGACTTAATCAACACGGCAATGATCTTATCCAATTAAGGCCCAACACATTTGCTTTCCTTTTTTCCTTTACTCAACTTGTTTTAGTTTGTTTTCCTTTAGCCCAAATTGCGCTTGTCTTTAAGCATTGGGTCTTGTCCTTTTGTGTACCTCTGAACCCTACTTGGTGGCCTATTTAAAGGGCTGAACCCCACTTGTAATGGTAGACTAGTTTTTGATTATTGAATGCATTTTCGCTTCTTATTTCCTTCTTAGTTCATCAAGTAGTTGCTGTTGAACGAACCACCGAGTGAGCTCTTCCGAGTTGTTGCTAGGAACTCGCTCCCCGATGCTGAATCATGAGGCATTTCCCTTGCTTTTCAACCCCTTTGAGCTATTCTTGAGTCTTGACTCGGAACTCGCCCAAGGAGTTGTATCGTGAGGCTTCACCTCCTTACTTACCACCTCTATTTCCCTTTTGTTCCCTTGGTAACCTTAGGGTCGAGTCAATCCCCTTCGTCTAACCTTTCATCCGCTTAATACTTGCTATTGCACTTCACCAACCATATCGATCTCCTTGCGGGTCAAACCCCCTAGTTAGAGCGTATCATATACCCATACCGCCAGCACGACAAGGCCCAATGTAGGCTTTATTACCGATGAAGACATCGAGGATCCCGTCCATAATCGGATCCGACACCAAAGATGCATGCGACCTAACGAATATAGTCAGGATGACTGACACCTACGTCCGCATGTGCCCAACCTCAAACTGACTGCTCTAACCTTTGTCGGCCAAGTAGACCAAGAAGCTTACCTCTACAGGGAGCAACGTATGGACCATATCTTCAGTTGCTATGCTACGGCGAACAGAGGAAGATTGACTATGCCACCGCACTACTGACAGACCATGCCTTAAATTGGTGGGATCATGATTAATCAGAAAGATAAAAGAACCGCAAAGGCCCCGTCCCAACCTAGGAAGTAATGAAGCTTGTCATGAGATGCCGGTACGTACCGCCTCTCTTCCATTGAGACCTTCAATGACGGTTCTGCCGTTTGACCCAAGGAGGCAAATCAATTAAAGAACACTACGAGGAATTCGAACATCTCCAGAACCGGCTCCAACTGGATGGGACCAAAGAAACTTTGATGGCCCAGTTCCTAGATGGCTTACAAGACCAAGGAGCGTCAAGGACCGTCTTTTTCCCTTGTTGGGTTTTATCCCTAAGTAGTTTTCCTAACAAGATTTTTAATGAGGTTCAGGACCCGGATGCATTACTCCCGAGCTAGTCATCACTTTGCCAATCCATGGCTCTTGTGATTATCACTCGGCCCTAATCCCTATCCCTTCCTCTTTTATTGTTTTTACCTTTTTAACTAAAGGACTTGATTTACAGTTTTAACGGGCATGTAAAACACCCAAGGACACACTGGTCCTTTGTAAGGGTTAGATGTCCTAAGATTGCTGCCTATTTTATAACTTGTAACCTCGTCATTTGAAGGCAGATTTGAATAAATGCATTTGCTTAAAGCTTGATCTCAAATCTCAAGTAGTTTAAACATCGTTGTTCTTGAAGCTCAGCTCGGACTCCAATCAATCATATCACAGAGTTGTCCAAACACGGTGTGGCTGGCTATCAATTCATTGTTCTTACATTTTTCCACCTTTCCTTTTCTGTCTTTCACTTTGTTCCACCTTCATATTATTCCTGCAATCCTTAGTTACTTTCATCATCATCCCCCATCGCCCCGATTCCATCGCATCCACAGTTATCCTTACCAGCCTGATTCCTCACCGAGGATCCTGTACCGGCATCACCATCCTGTCACCAAAGAGTCCTTACCGCATTGGTAACTCGCTACCGAGGAACCCATACTGGCATCAAGACCTTGTTGCTGAGGAATCCTGACCGCATCGGCATCTCACTACTGAGAGATCTATACTGGCATCGAGATCCTATCACCGAGGAGATCCTACAGCACCTGCACTCGCTAACGAGAGATCTCACCGGCATCAAGAAGCTATCATCGAGAGAACCTTACCGCAACCCGACACATATCCATAACCTTGTAGGTTCCACATGCGACCTCCCGGCCGTCCGTACCATCCCGATTGGGCTGATAGTGAAGCTACTATTTCGGGCATGTATCAGCTGGTATCAGAGCCAAAAGTTCACTCATCAGGTTATTTCTTTCCGTTCAACTTGTTCCTTCAACTCGCTATTGTTCCCACGTGTTCAAACTTCTCTTATTTGCATTTTCTCGTACAAACCATTTTGTTAAAAAAAACACTTATCGCTTTAAGCTTAGCTCCGGCTTAACCGTCTCTAAGCCTTGCGCTTGTAGCTAGCCATTAGCCGCAATGTGCGATAGACTCAGTCTTATTTCACAAACCGTCATTGTTGTCCTAGTGAAACTTAACGTTGAAGACGATTATGTGGCGAACTTTACTGGTTCACACGCTTGAGTCTTTTGTTCTCTAGCAGGCTGCGTGTCAAGTATTTCGTCCTTAGCCTTATCCTTGGGTTTGTCCCATTGGCGGGATGATAGAAAAGCCACATGCAAGCTGTTATTTCCCTTTGTTCGCTTCTACCATTTCCTTTTTTTTGCCGAACGTTGTACCTGTACGACCCCATGCTGTCTTTTGTCCCCTAGCAAACGGTCCTTTCTTTTCAAAAATCTTATCCTTATCCCATTAAAATCTTGTTAAAGTAACCACGATAAACTTGAGCATTCACTGCCTGTGTGTTTTTACACGTAGGTCCAGTCCAAAAACTGCAGGACCCACAACCCATCGATTGTACTGGTCGAACACTGTAGATTCAATGGCTGTACCCCACTGTTCCCAACTACCTCCATGACCGACCGGTCTTATTCCATGCCGATCATAAGTTGGACCAGACATCCCTACTGGGCCACCATCCCTTGACCAAGACACGTACCCTGCTGCCATCGTACCAGCCAACCTCGCTGGTTAGACCTAGCTGACTCTGACCCCGACAACCTTACTCCATCGTCTGTACCTCGGCATCCGTACCGATCGACCGTACCACCCATGGCCAAATCAGCAGAAGACCTGCCTTAACCAGTCGAGATAGGGACTGTTCTGGCAGCAATCCAGGCTCAGATCGAGCAACTGGCCGAATGTATGGCCCGATTTGACCTTTAATACGAGGATCATCCTCAGGCCCCAAACCGACCGAACGAAAGGCGCATGGACCATCTGTTTGACTTCTACAACTATGCCAAACCCAAGAAAGTTGCCTATACCACGACCCAACTTACCGACCATGCTCTCACATGATGGGACCGTGATCTGTCCGAACAAAGGTGACACCGTGAAGGCATGATCCCCACCTGGGAGGTTATGAAGCATGTAATGAGGAGGCGCTATGCTCCTCCTCTCTATCACCGCGTGATTTACATAAGCATTTCCGGAAGCTCCACCAAGGCACCCAGACCATAGAATAGTATTTTGAGGACTTTGAGCATCTTCGGAACCGCTTACAACTTGACGATTGTGAAGAAACCTTGATGGCCCAGTTCATGGATGGGATGCAAGACCGGATTGCCCGCAAGGTTGAGCGGCAATCCTACCAAAGCTTTGACAAACTTCTCCACCTAGCCATTCACTTAGAGGCCTAGATCCGAAGGAAGGCCGCAACTGTTTCCCGAGGAAGGGCTCCCCCGAACCAAGGCTGGCCTCCTAACCCCACTGGTTCGTCTACCCCTCTCAAACCACACAATGGTCCTAAGACCATTGCCATAAACTCCCGTTTCAAGCCCCGGCAACGCGAAGCACCTAAGCCTGGCCGACCCGCCGAAAGACAGAAGGCCAATACTGGCAGAAGCCGGGACGTGATCTGTTACAAGTGCCAGGGATGAGAGCACTACTCCAGAGATTGCCCCAACAACTGGGCAATGATCCTCACTCCAAAAGGCGATTATGAGTCCCAAAACGAGGAGCTGGTCAAGGAGAATAATCCCAAACCCGCTCAGCCAAATGAAGTGATTCAGTACCCAGATGTAAGGGACTTGTTGGTCATCCAGAAGGGCCTGAGTACTCTGACCCTTCCCGAACCAGCCGGAGAGTGAAATGACATCTTCCAAACTCGTTGCACCATCAATGGCAAGGTTTTCGGTTTAGTCATTGATTGTGGGTCCTGCACCAATGTGGCCAGCTTCCACCTCGTGACCAAACTCTCTCTCTGATGAGGCCCAAGACGTCTCCGACCCGGAGGATAGCCAGCCGGACGATACCGGTACAGACATGGACGAAAGCCAAGGAACGTTGCCAGTTATGCCGGTATCGGCCATTGACCGTGCGCACTCGCGGCCGTACCAAACAAGAATGAACATGGCGATTGCCCAAGGAATGAAGAAAGGCAAATGGCCACAACCCAAGCTGGCAACCTCGGCAAACACCAAGGACCAAGTCCTTAGCGTTTTCACCTTGACTCGGTGAAAACGCCCCACTAAAGTCGTTTGGGAAAGGAACACTCTTTTTCCCTTGATGGGTTTTATCCCTAAGTGGTTTTCCCATCAAGGTTTTTAACGAGGTTCACGACCCGGCCGCATTAGGACCGAGCCGATCATCACCTTACCTGTCCATGGTCCGCGTGGTTGTCGTCCGTTTTTACTGTTTTACTAAGAACCTAAGTTACTGTTTTATGGGTATGTAAACACCCAAGGACACGTTGGTCTTTTGTAAGGGGCTTGTTGCCCTATTTCTCCCGCCTATATAAATGCGTGTAACCTCTCCCTTTGAAGGCAGATTTGAATGAATGCAATTAGCTTAAAGCTTGCTCTCGAATCTCAAGTAGTTTAAACATCGTTGTCCTCGAAGCTCGGCTCGGACTTCGATCAGTCGTATCACGGCGTTGTCCAAACACCGTGTGGCCGGCTTTCGATCCATTGTTACCGATCCATCTATGCATTCTCACTTCGCTCCATCCCTTTCCGCTCTCCAAACACTTATCTCAATCCTCTTCCATCTCTACCTTCATCCAACCTTTCCGCCGTCCAACCCCCGCCGTAACACCACCACTTTACCATCCCGTTTCTCCCATCCGTACCGCCGAGGACCCGTACCGCGGCCCTTCCACCAACCGAGGTACCGTACCGGTACCCGTACGACCGCCTCCATCCCGGTCTCGTCCCAACTCAGCCTGATTCCGAAGCCAACGTTCCTGGAGCGTATCAGCTGGTATCAGAGCCAAGCTCCATCCGTCAGGTTGTAACTTTCCATTAAAACATCTTCCATTGTTTCTCTACCGTTTACCGCTTTGAACTTGTTCTTATTTCGCACCTTACTTTCTAACAGTCTAGTCTTTGCCACGGTCATTATTGTCTCAAAGCTTTGTGCTTATAGCTAGCCTTTGGTCGCCGACGTCTGAAAGACTAAGTCTTAGTACCACCGAAGCACCATTGTTGCCCTAGTGAGACGAGAGGTTGAAGACGAGTAAGTGGCGACCATTTCTGGTCAACACACTTTACTCGCCTATTCTCTGACCCGGCCACGTGAGGAACATCCTGTCCTTGCCTTATTTGTGATCCGTCCCTTTGGCAGGACATGAGAAATCCGCGTGCTAGTTGTCTTTGCCGTTTTTGTTAATAACTGTCCTTTGTCCTTTTTGCTTTAAACGTTCGGCAGTTGTCCTCTAGCAAAACAATCCTCTATCTTTGCACCATACTGCCAGCTTTCATCTTTTGTCATTTTATGCGCGTAGGGTCCATCCCACAATCCCACGCTCCATTGCCCATACTGGCAGGATACGTCAGCTCCAACAGCCGTACACCCCCGTGTCCGATCGATTCTATGATTGACCCGTCCCCATCAGTGTTGATTTTAGAGGTTTAGAAAGAGATAAGGATGGAGATGAGAGAATTGGCGTAATAAGGAAGAGAAAGATTGCTGAATATTTCTTCTTATTCACACACACTTCTTTACAAGAGATTACATGTATTTATAGACTTTTTACATTGAAATGAAGAAGAATCAAGGAAGAGGAGAGGAGGGGCGTGAAGAAGGGAAGAGAGATGGGTGAGCTGCTCCAATAGTCTTGTTGCACCATGCCCTGCTCTGACGCGCACCATGCCCTGCTCTGATGCGCCCATGCTTGTGCCCATACCTCTCTTTGCTTCCTCACTTAGTTTAGTTAGATTGTCTAGTTGAGATCCAACAGCTTCCTTTTCTTCTAGTTCCTTCTCAACTAGTTCTCCTTCTAGTTTCTTCACAACTAGTTCTCTTTTTCCTTCCCTCCTTCTCTTAAGTTTGAATTATTCTTCTTCTTGAGATCACATATTTCAACACTCCCCCTCAAGATTGGTCGGTGAAGATCCTTTAGACCGATCTTGCCATGTATGTGATCCCCAATGATAGAGGATGTTGCCTTGGTGAAGATATCCGCTAGCTGTTCCCCACTTGCTACAAATGCGGGTTTGATGATTCCTTCTTGAATCTTTGCCCTCACAAAGTGACAATCCACTTCTATATGCTTGGTCCTTTCATGGAATACCGGATTGGATGCTATATGTATTGCAGCTTGATTATCACAATACAACAGCATCTCCTCAGCCTCATGTATTCCAAGATCTTCTAGGAATGCCTTCACCCATATCAATTCTTTTGTCACCTCCTTCATAGCCCTATACTCGGCTTCAGCACTTGATAAGGCTATAACTTTCTGCTTCTTACTTCTCCAAGTGACTAGATTACCTCCCACAAAGGTACAAAAACCGGATGTGGACTTTCTATCTTGCTTATCTCCAGCCCAATCCGCATCACAATATCCTTGAACCTTTGTGTTTCCATTAGCCTTCATCCATATGCCTTTTCCAGGGCTGTTTTTTAAGTACCTTAGCAGCCTCTCAATCATGTTCCAATGCTGCATAGTTGGTTTTTGCATATGTTGACTCACACGGTTCACTGCAAAGCAAATGTCCGGCCTTGTGATAGTGAGGTAGATGAGCTTGCCCACCATCCTTTGATACCTCTTAATATCTTCCAATGGCTCCCCCTCAGGATTATCTTGGTAGCCTTCTTCTATTGGAGTTTTAGCCGGCTTGGATCCTAACTTGCCAGTTTCTTCCAAGAGATCCAGCACATATTTCCTTTGAGAGATGAACATCCCATCTTCAAACCGTGTCATCTCAATCCCTAGGAAGTATTTAAGCTCTCCCAGATCCTTTATATCAAAAGCGATCTTCAAGAGTTTCTTGATTTGATCTACTCCATCTTTATCACTTCCTGTGATGATTAGATCATCAACATAGATCAAGACCACCACTACTCCTCCTTCACTTTGCCTTGTGAAGAGGGTATGATCAGCTTCAGATCTTATGAACTCCTTATCCAATAGACAAGCGCTTAGCCTTTGGTACCATGCTCTTGGAGATTGCTTTAGCCCATAGATTGCTTTCTTCAATCTGCAAACCTTGTTGCCTTCCTTATGATTAGGATTCTTATGGAGTGGAGCTTAGCAAGTTCACTGCCACTGAGATTAGGATTCTTATGGAGTGGAGCTTAGCAACCGGAGCAAATGTCTCGGTATAATCCTCCCCATAGATTTGAGTGTATCCTTTTGCCACCAGCCTTGCTTTGTACCTCTCTATTTTCCCATCACTTGTATACTTGATTGTGTAAACCCATCTACACCCAACTGATTTCTTATCCTTTGGTAATTCGGTCAAGTACCAAGTGTGGTTCTTTTCCATGGACTTCATTTCCTCTTCCATGGCTTTTACCCATACTCCATTCTTCATATGAGTTAGGTATGGATTCCTTGCTGATTCTTCCAAGAAAAGCTTCATGCTCCATAGGTAAGGATGCCAACGAGCAAAAATGCTCAATGGGATATGTGATAGTGCTAGTTTGAGTGTTATCTCCCCCTTGCGATAAGAGAATGCTGTCGCCAATAGGATCGAGATCTAAGCTCGCCGTACGCACAGGACATTCTCTTATCACACAAGGAAGATTACTCGCACTAGACTCCCCTTGGAGCATGGCAGAGTTGTTGTAGCCATAGTAAACATGTTGTCGCCTTTGTCTTGTACTTCTTCTTAGGGGTACGGTTGGCTCAAGTTCTCCCTCACCATCATTCGCTTCTTCTTCAACAGAATTCTGATCTTGCTCCGCATATGCCTCATCTTCTACTCTGGTTTCAGATGATTCGCTCTCTCCTTGTACTTCATTTATTAGAGCGTCATTAACCCGCATCCAATCCATAGGTAATGAAGTCACATCCTCCGGAGCTTCATGGTTCTTGTTTCCATAAAATCCTTCTTCTTCATTGAATCTTACCTCTCTAGATACATAGACCCTCCTTGTCTCCGGATTGTAGACCTTGTATCCTTTTTGTGTTGGTGAGTAGCCAATGAACACACACTTCATACTTCGAGGTTCAAGCTTGCTTCTTTGTCCCTCCGGTAGAAACATATAACAAGAACATCCAAAGGTCTTCATATGGTTCACGCTTGGCTTGCTTTTGTGTAGCACTTCAAATGGTGATTTATTATCCATATTTTTTGTTGGAAGCCGGTTGATCAAGTAACTTGAAGTCATTACTGCATCTCCCCAATGAAACTTAGGTACTCCTTTGGCAATCATGAGGGTTCTTGCAACTTCCATGAGATGCCTATTCTTTCTTTCTGCTACCCCATTTTGTTGTGGAGTGTATGCACACGATGTTTGGTGTATGATACCAAGATTATTGAGTAACTCCTTGAATCGTTTGCTCACATACTCCCCTCCATTATCACTTCTTAAGATCTTGATTTTGGTCTTGAATTGGGTAGAGATATATTTGGTGAAGTTAGTAAACGCTTCATATACTTGATCCTTTGAATGTAAGAGTGTGATCCATGTGTATCTTGAGTAGTCATCAATGAATGAAACAAAATATTTATATTGATCTCTTGAGTTACATGGGGCGGTCCATACACCCGAGTGTACAATGCCAAAAGCTTCATCACAAGTTGTAGATGAAGAGGGGAAAAACTGTCTACAATGTTTCCCTAGTACACATGCTTCACAAACTTCTTCTTCTTGAACGAGATTGGGTAAGACCATCTTGAGGATAGCTGAACTTGGATGTCCTAGCCTTCCATGCCATAATGAGCTATCTCCAATCTCCTTCTTGTTAAAAACTTCCTTATCCGCCTTCACTCCAAGAGCTTTTAGCTTTTCTTGTTTATTTGTTTCCAACAGATACACTCCATCCTCCACCTTCCCTTCTCCGAGTACATGATTTGTTTTAGGGTCCTGAAACTTCACAAAGTCAGTCCCAAACATTGCCACACAATCCAAATCTTTTGTTGCTTTATGAACTGATAAAAGGTTGGATGAGAAGCTAGGCATGTATAATGCTTTAGTTTCTTTTGTGAAAAGCTCTAACTCTCCTATCCCTTCAATCGGAACTGAGCTTCCATTGGCTATTTGTACATTTCCATGATAAGGCTCAAGATTTTTCAGCATGTCTTGATCCTTAATCATGTGATGAGAAGCCCCCGAATCCACAATGATCATATTCTTCTTAATGGAGCTTTTAGAGCTAAATAGGCTCTTACCGGATTCTGTGAGCTTGGATAGACTCTTGATGAGAGCCTCAAACTCGGATCTTCTGACCATCTCTTCAACAGGTTGCGTGACTCCCATGAAGGCTCTAGGTCCACCTCCATTCTCCTTTAGCCGCTTAGGCCTTAAGTGTGGGTAAAGAGTCCAACACTTCTCCTTAGTGTGCCCCTTCATCTTACAATGCTCACATTCCAAAACCCTTTTGTCGAATGTGAGATTCCTCTTTGCAAGATGTGCGGCCTCACTTGGTGCACGGAATAGGTCTCTTGACCCTTCCTCCCTTTGTATCATGCCACATACTTCAGCTAGACTTGGCAGCTTCTCAAATCTGAGTATGTGCTTGATAAGATCTTTGTAGGATGCATTGAGTGCCAAGAGAAGTCCAAACACTTGGTCTTGGTCACGTCTTTCTCCTAACTCCTTGGGGTCGATTGTGTATGGCCTCAAAATCTCTAACTCGGCCCACAAGCTTCTATACTCCCCAAACATTTCCTTGAATGGCTTCTCCTCTTGTTGAAGCTCATTCAGCGCCCTCTTCACCTCAAATATTCTTGATATATTTGAGACATTTCCATATACTCCCTTGAGTATATCCCATAGTTCTTTGGCGGAATCGGCATATGAGTAGGCCGCCAAGATGGATGACTCTAGTGAGCTTTGAAGAAGAGAGAGCGTGTATTGTTCCTCTTGTTCTTCCTTAGCTTCTTCTTTTTCATTTCTCACTACAGCTTCCGCTACCTCTTTTGGCTCAACATATCGCCAAAGTCCTCTTCCTCTAAGGATGGTCTTAGTGGTTTTTGCCCAAAGGAGATAGTTGTTTCCTTTGAGCATGACTGAGATTGCTACTCTATTTGTCTCCATTTTCTAGTGACAATACACAATTCTAGTTCTTTCACAACTTGAAGATCCTATGATCCCAAGGATATTAATCTCAGAGTGAATAGAACTAGGAGGATGTATTGTTATAGATTAGAAGATTTGTAGAGTGCTAGAAGAGTTATAAGGTGAGATTTAAGCGGTTGAAGGATAAACCCGCTCTGATACCATGTTGATTTTAGAGGTTTAGAAAGAGATAAGGATGGAGATGAGAGAATTGGCGTAATAAGGAAGAGAAAGATTGCTGAATATTTCTTCTTATTCACACACACTTCTTTACAAGAGATTACATGTATTTATAGACTTTTTACATTGAAATGAAGAAGAATCAAGGAAGAGGAGAGGAGGGGCGTGAAGAAGGGAAGAGAGATGGGTGAGCTGCTCCAATAGTCTTGTTGCACCATGCCCTGCTCTGACGCGCACCATGCCCTGCTCTGATGTGCCCATGCTTGTGCCCATACCTCTCTTTGCTTCCTCACTTAGTTTAGTTAGATTGTCTAGTTGAGATCCAACAGCTTCCTTTTCTTCTAGTTCCTTCTCAACTAGTTCTCCTTCTAGTTTCTTCACAACTAGTTCTCTTTTTCCTTCCCTCCTTCTCTTAAGTTTGAATTATTCTTCTTCATGAGATCACATATTTCAACAATCAGTACCAACCACGACCGGACGACCCTATTGGGCTACCGTCCCTCAACCCGGACGACCCCGGCGGACTAACCTCTCAGGACCGAGTACCTCCGAGAGTCTCCCACCGTCCGTACGCCGCCGTCCGTACCCGACCACCGTCCGTACAGGCCAACCCCGCCGGCTTGACCTTACCGACTCCGACCCCGACGAACTCACCCCGTTGTCCGTACCGCACCGTGCGTACGACCCATCCGTACCAACCATACCACCCATGGCCGAACCCGTGGAAGACTTGCCCCGTCCTATTGAGATCGGTACCATCCTGGCCACCATCCAGGCCCAAATAGAGCGCCTCACCGAGCGAATGGCCCGATACGATCTTCCACCTAATGCTCGACCGCCCCTCCCAAATCTGCCGGCCGATCTCGCCGACCGACCCCTTGAAGAACCCGGCCCGGCCTACCAATCCGATGATGGGTACGATCCATTCCAACCCCGTCCAGGTTGACCCCGGCGCAGAGAGCGACCAAACGATCGGGATGACCGTGCACCTCGACCCGAGGCCCCGGTCCACAAACTGGTCCCACCGACCTTCGCGGGAAAGGTTGACCCGGAAGCCTACCTCGATTGGAAAAGGCGAATGGACCATCTGTTTGATTGTTACGATTACTCCGAACCCAAGAAGGTTACCTATGCCGCGGCCCAACTGACCGACCATGCCCTTACATGGTGGGACCGCGACTTGGCAGAACGCAGGCGACGACGTGAAGGCCTAATCCCTACTTGGGACGTTATGAAATATGTCATGAGGAAACGCTACGTCCCGCCCGTCTATCACCGTGATTTGCAAAAGCGGTTCCGGAAACTTCACCAAGGCACCCGAACCATTGAAGAGTACTACGACGAGTTTGAGCATCTGCGAAACCGTCTCCAGCTCAATGACTGTGAAGAAACCTTAATGGCCCAGTTCGTGGACGGCATGCAAGACCGGATTGCCCGCAAAGTAGAGCGGCAGTCTTACCAAGGGTTTGATGAGCTCTTGCACCTGGCCATCCACTTAGAAGCACAGATCAAGAGGAAAACCTCCTCGGCCTTCCGAGGAAAGATCTCCCCGAACCAAGTCTGGCCTCCCAACCCCACAGCCACGTCCACTAGCCCCAAACCACCGGTTGCATCCAAGGCCATTGCCATCGATTCACGTTTCAAGCCGAGGCAACCCGAAGCCAATGCGGGAAGAAGCCGGGACGTGATATGCTACAAATGCCAAGGCAGAGGGCATTACTCCAAGGACTGCCCCAACAACCGAGCCATGATCCTTACCCCCGAAGGCGACTATGAATCCCAGGACGAGGAGCCGGTCGAGGAAAACGACCCCGAGCCAGTTCAACCAGAAGGCACGGTTGAATATCCGGATGTAGGAGACCTCCTGGTCGTCCAAAGGAGCCTGAGCACCTTGACCTTGCCCGAGCCGACCGGACAGCGGGACAACATCTTCCACACACGCTGCACCATCAACGGCAAGGTTTGCGGCTTGATCATTGATGGTGGGTCCTGTACCAATGTGGCCAGCTCCCACCTCGTGGCAAAGCTTTCTCTCCCTACCTCTAAACACCCTCATTCCTATAAACTGCGATGGCTGAATGATAAAACTGTTATACCCGTTACCAAACAGGTAGATCTAGCCTTTAGTATAGGGCATTACCGGGACACGGTCCAATGTGATGTTGTTCCAATGCAAGCTAGCCACGTCCTCTTAGGACGTCCATGGCAGTTCTACAAGGACGCCACCCACAACGGCCGTTCCAACTTTTATTCGTTTATACATGAATCTAAGCGTGTTACCCTAGCACCTCTAACACCCGTTCAAGTACATGAACTCCAATCTCGCTTAGCCAAAACCACATCTTCCCGTCCCAACTTCCTTATATCCATTAGGGACGCTTGTAAAACCATCGGCAATGAGTGCCGAGTTGTACTAATGGTTTACAAAGATGTGATGAGCGCAGGTACCAGGGAAGATCCAATACCGGATGAGCTCCAAAGGATCCTCCAGAAGTATTCGACCATCTTCCCTGAAGAGATTCCCCACGGGCTCCCTCCCCTCCGGGGAATTGAACACCGAATAGACTTCATTCCTGGAGCCTCCCTGCCCAACCGGCCTGCTTACCGCGTCAATCCGGAGGAATCCAAAGAATTAGAGCGACAGGTTGCCGACCTCTTGTCCAAGGGATACGTCCGCGAAAGCCTCAGTCCGTGCGTCGTACCAGTCCTTTTGGTCCCCAAGAAGGATGACAGCTGGAGGATGTGCGTGGACTGCCGGCCCATCAACAACATTACGGTCAAATACCGGCACCCAATTCCCCGTTTGGACGACATGTTGGACGAACTTAGTGGCGCGTCCATTTTCTCCAAAATCGACCTCAAAAGTGGTTACCACCAAGTCCGAATGAGAGAAGGTGACGAATGGAAGACCGCCTTCAAAACCAAGCAAGGGCTGTACGAGTGGCTAGTCATGCCGTTCGGCCTTTCCAACGCCCCTTCCACCTTCATGCGACTGATGAACCATACTCTCCGAGCGTTCCTCAATAAATTTGTGGTTGTCTACTTTGACGACATCCTTGTCTACAGCAAGGATCTTACTGCACACGCTTCCCACCTAGATACGGTCCTACGAACCTTGCAACAAGAGGAACTCTACGCCAACATGGCCAAGTGTACCTTCGGCGCTCGAGAACTTATCTTCTTGGGCTTTGTCCTCAGTGGTCAGGGTCTAAAAGTTGACCAAGAGAAGATCCGGGCCATCCAAGAATGGCCAACCCCTACCAACGTCAGCCAAGTCCGAAGTTTCCATGGCCTGGCCAGTTTCTATCGACGTTTCGTTCGGGACTTTAGTTCCATTGCCGCTCCCTTAACGGCTTTGGTGAAAAAGTCCTCCGGGTTTATATGGGAAGAATCCCAAGAGAAGGCCTTCCAAGAGCTCAAGGGTCGGCTCACTCAAGCACCTTTGCTAGCCTTGCCCGACTTCAACAAGACCTTCAAAATTGAGTGTGACGCGTCCGGTATAGGCATTGGAACTGTGCTGACACAAGGAGGGCGTCCCGTGGCCTACTTCAGTGAGAAGCTCAGTGGAGCCACCCTCAACTACCCCACCTACGACAAAGAGCTCTATGCGTTGGTCCGAGCCCTTGAAACCTGGCAACACTACCTCCTTTCCAAGAAGTGTGTGATCCACTCGGATCATGAAACCTTGAAGCATCTCCGGGGGCAAACCAAACTGAAGAAGCGGCACGCCAAATGGCTCGAGTTCATCGAGATGTTTCCCTATGTCATCAAGTATAAGAAGGGAAAGGAGAATGTGGTCGCCGATGCTCTTTCCCGTCGCCACGCCCTTATCACTACTGTTGAGGCCAAGGTTCTAGGCTTCGGCACTCTTAAGGACCGGTACCAAGATGATCCCGGTCTAAAACTTCCCTATGCCGAACACGGGAAGGACTCCTTCAAAGATTTTCATGTCCACGACGGCTTCCTTTTTAAGGGCAAACGGTTGTGCATACCAGAGGGATCTATTCGAGAGCTGCTCGTCAAAGAAGCCCACAGTGGCGGTTTGATGGGACACTTTGGGACGCATAAGACCTTAGACATGCTGCGAAGTCACTTCTACTGGCCTAGGATGAGAAGCATGGTCGAAGTCTTCTGTGCAAGGTGTTTAACCTGCAAGCGCGCCAAGACCAAGTCCCATCCATACGGACTATACATGCCCCTGCCCATCCCAACCTCCCCATGGATCGACCTATCCATGGACTTTCTGCTAGGATTGCCTCCAATCAAAAGAAAGGACTCAGTAATGGTAGTGGTCGACCGTTTTTCCAAAATGGCCCATTTCATGCCCTGTTCCAAGGCATGGGACGCTACGGCCATTGCCGACCTCTTCTTCCGGGACGTTGTCAAACTTCACGGCCTACCCTGAACCATTGTCTCTGATCGAGACCCCAAATTTCTCAGTCATTTCTGGAGAACCTTGTGGAGGCGCATGGGAACCAAACTCCTTTTCTCCACTGCCGCGCATCCCCAAACTGATGGACAAACTGAAGTCGTTAACCGTACCTTGGGAGCTTTGCTCAGGACGGCCGTGGACTCCAACAAAGCCAACTGGCTCCAAAGCCTACCTTATGTGGAGTTTGTCTACAACCGGGCAACTCACTCAACTACCGGCCTCTCCCCGTTTGAGATATGCTACGGGTTCAATCCGTGTAAACCGCTCGACATGATTCCATTGCCCCCTGAGAGGATGGAAGACCAAAATGGGGTAGCCAAGGCTGAATATGTCCGTAAGCTTCATGAACGTGTCCGCAGCCGAATCCTCAAGAAGACGGAACAGTACAAGCAGAAAGCGGACCGAGGGAGACAGCCAATGATCCTACAACCAGGAGAATGGGTTTGGCTACACACCCGAACTGAACGATTCAACAAAACCCGGCAGACGAAGCTACAACCGCGAGGAGATGGTCCCTTCCAAGTCCTAGAGCGCATTAACAACAATGCGTACCGGATAGACATCCTAGATAAAGGTAACATGTCCACCACTTTCAATGTTGCTGATTTGTCCCGTTTTGATGCAGGAGATCAAGTTTTGAGGACAAAACACTTTCAAGAGGGAGGGCATGATGAGGCCCAAGACGTCTCCGACCCGGAGGATAGCCAGCCGGACGATACCGGTACAGACACGGACGAAAGCCAAGGAACGTTGCCAGTTATGCCGGTATCGGCCATTGACCGTGCGCACTAGCGGCTGTACCAAACAAGAATGAACATGGCGATTGCCCAAGGAATGAAGAAAGGCAAATGGCCACAACCCAAGCTGGCAACCTCGGCAAACACCAAGGACCAAGTCCTTAGCGTTTTCACCTTGACTCGGTGAAAACGCCCCACTAAAGTCGTTTGGGAAAGGAACACTCTTTTTCCCTTGATGGGTTTTATCCCTAAGTGGTTTTCCCATCAAGGTTTTTAACGAGGTTCACGACCCGGCCGCATTAGGACCGAGCCGATCATCACCTTACCCGTCCATGGTCCGCGTGGTTGTCGTCCGGCCCTAATCTCTATCCCTTCTTGTTTTCTTGTTTTTACCGTTTTACTAAGAACTTAAGTTACTATTTTATGGGTATGTAAACACCCAAGGACACGTTGGTCTTTTGTAAGGGGTTGTTGCCCTATTTCTCCCGCCTATATAAAGGCAAGTAACCACCCCCTTTGAAGGCAGATTTGAATGAATGCAATTAGCTTAAAGCTTGCTCTCGAATCTCAAGTAGTTTAAACATCGTTGTCCTCGAAGCTCGGCTCGGACGTCGATCAGTCGTATCACGGCGTTGTCCAAACACCGTGTGGCCGGCTTTCGATCCATTGTTACCGATCCATCTATCCATTCTCACTTCGCTCCATCCCTTTCCGCTCTCCAAACACTTATCTCAATCCTCTTCCATCTCTACCTTCATCCAACCTTTCCGCCGTCCAACCCCCGCCGTAACACCACCACTTTACCATCCCGTTTCTCCCATCCGTACCGCCGAGGACCCGTACCGTGGCCCTTCCACCAACCGAGGTACCGTACCGGTACCCGTACGACCGCCTCCGTCCCGGTCTCGTCCCAACTCAGCCTGATTCCGAAGCCAACGTTCCTAAGCCTGGCCGACCCGCCGAAAGACAGAAGGCCAATACTGGTAGAAGCCGGGACATGATCTGTTACAAGTGCCAGGGATGAGAGCACTACTCCAGAGATTGCCCCAACAACTGGGCAATGATCCTCACTCCAAAAGGCGATTATGAGTCCCAAAACGAGGAGCTGGTCAAGGAGAATAATCCCAAACCCGCTCAGCCAAATGAAGTGATTCAGTACCCAGATGTAAGGGACTTGTTGGTCATCCAAAAGGGCCTGAGTACTCTGACCCTTCCCGAACCAGCCGGAGAGTGAAATGACATCTTCCAAACTCGTTGCACCATCAATGGCAAGGTTTTCGGTTTAGTCATTGATTGTGGGTCCTGCACCAATGTGGCCAGCTTCCACCTCGTGACCAAACTCTCTCTCCCTACTTCTAAGCATCCTCACTCTTATAAGCTATGCTGGTTGAATAATAAAACTGTTATACCTGTTACCAAACAAGTAGAACTAGCTTTTAGTATAGGGCTATACCAGGACACGATCTAGTGTGATGTCATTCCAATGCATGCTAGTCATTTCCTCCGTGTCAGTTTGATAAGGACACCACCCTTAATGCCCGGTCCAACTTCTACTCATTTATGCTTGACTCTAAGCGCATTAATCTAGCTCCTTTATCACCCGTTCAAGTGCATGAATTACAATCCCGATTGTCTAAGAATACTACCTCCCGACCCAACTTCCTTATATCTATTCAGAACACTTCTAAAACCATTGGCAATGAGTGCCGAGTTGTACTAATGGTTTACAAAAACATGTTAAGTGCAGGTACTATGGAAGACCTGATCCCAAATGAGCTCCAAGGGATCCTACAGAAGAACACAGCTGTCTTCTCTGAAGAGATCCCGCATGGACTGCCGCCCCTCTGAGGCATTGAGCACAGGATCGACTTTGTTCCCAGAGACTCTCTCCCCAACTGCTCCGCTAACCGCGTCAACCCAGAAGAGGCCAAGGAACTAGAGCAGCAGGTGGCCGACCTCATGGCCAAGGGTTATGTCCAGGAGAACCTCAGCCCATGTCTGTGCCGGTCCTTTTGGTTCTCAAGAAGGACGGTAGCTGGAGAATGTGCGTGGACTGTTGACCCATCAACAACATCACGGTCAAGTACCAGAACCCAATTCCTCGCCTGGATGACATGCTGGACTAGCTCAGTGGCATGTCAATCTTCTCCAAAGTCAACCTAAAGAGCAGATACCACCAGGTCCGAATAAGAGAAAGCGACGAGTGGAAGACCATCTTCAAAACGAAGCAAGCGCTGTTCGAGGGGCTCGTCATGCCCTTAAGCCTATCCAATGCACCCTCAACCATCATGCGGTTGATGAACCACACTCTCTGGGTATTCATCAACAAATTCGTGGTCGTCTACTTTGACGATATCCTTATTTACAGAAAGACTTTGACCGAGCATGCGTATCACCTTGATGCTGTCCTGCGAACCCTCCCACAAGAAGAACTATACACCAACATGGAAAAGTGCACCTTCGGCGCTAAATAACTGATCATCTTGGGCTTTGTTATAAGCAGTCATGGTCTAAAGGTAGAACAGGAGAAGATTCGGGCCATCCAGAAATGGCCGACCCCAGCCAACGTCAGCAAGGTTCAAAGTTTTCATGGCTTGGCCAGTTTCTACCAACGATTCGTTCGAGACTTCAGCTTAATTCCCGGTCCCCTGATGGCCCTAGTCAAGAAGTATACCGGTTTAACTTGGGGGAACCCAAGAAAAGGCCTTCCAAGAGCTCAAGGACCGGCTCACCCAAGCCCCATTGCTGGCATTGCCCGACTTCAGCAAAACCTTCAAGATCGAGTGTGATGCATCCGATATAAGCATTGGAGCCGTGCTAACACAAGGAGGATGGCCTGGTGCCTACCTCAGTGAAAAGCTAAATGGGGCAACGCTCAATAACCTACCTACGATAAGGAGCTCTATGCTTTGGTCTGAGCTCTTGAGACTTTGCAGCACTACCTCCTCTCCATGGAAAACGTGATCCATTCGGATCATGAGACACTAAAGCATCTCCGGGGCCAAACTAATCTAAAGAAGCAACATGCCAAGTGGCTCGAGTTCATCGAGATGTTCCCCTATGTCATTAAGTACAAGAAGGGAAAAGAAAACGTGGTGGTCGATGCCCTGTCCCAGCGACACGCCCTCATCACCACTTTGGAAGCCAAGATCCTCGGCTTCTCCCATCTCAAGGACCAATACCAAGACGATCCAGGCCTAAAGGCTCCCTACAAGGATTTCCACCTCCATGAAGGGTTTCTTTTCAAAGGAAAGCGGCTGTGCATCCTAGGAGGATCCGTCCAAGAACTTCTCATCCAAGTAGCTCATAGTGGCGGCTTGATGGGACATTTTGGGGTGCACAAGACTTTGGACATGCTGCGAAGCCACTTCTACTGGCCCAAGATACGAGGCATGGTTGATGCTTTCTATGCATGGTGCCTAGCATGCAAGCGGGCCAAGACCAAGCCACATCCATACGGCCTGTACATGCCCCTCCCCATCCCAACCATGCCTTAGGTTAGTCTGTCAATGGACTTCCTATTGGGATTGCCCCCCGATTGAATGGAAAGACTCCGTAATGGTGGTAGTCGATCGATTCTCCAAGATGGCACACTTCATGCCTTGTTCCAAAACATGGGACGCTACCGCCATTGCCGACCTCTTCTTCCGCGATGTGGTGAAACCACATGGCTTGCCCCAATCCATTGTCTCTGATCGGGATCCCAAGTTCCTCGGGCACTTCTGGAGGATCTTGTGGAAACAAATGGGAACAAAACTCCTCTTCTCAACCGCAGCCCACCCGCAGACAGACGGACAGACTGAAGTGGTCAGCCGAACGATGGGATCATTACTCCGAATGGCAGTCAATTCAAACCGGAACAACTGGCTCCAGAGCCTACCATACATGGAGTTTGCTTACAAAAGGCTGACCCATTCAACCATCGGCCTCTCCCTGTTTGAAACCTGTTACGGTTTTAACCCGCTTACCCTGGTGGATATGGTACCACTGCCTCCCGAACGGATAGAAGACCAGAATGGAATAACCAAGGCAGAGTACATCCATAAGTTTCATGAGAGGGTTCGCGCCGACATACGTAAGAAGACTGAGCTGTATAAGAAGAAGGTCGACTGAGGAAGGTAACCCATGATACTGCAGCCGGGCGATTAGGTTTAGCTACACACCCAAACTGAACCTTTCAACAAGCACCGGCAAACAAAACTGCAACCTCGAGGAGATGGGCATTCCAAGTGCTGGAACGCATCAACAACAACGGGTACTGGATCGACATTCCAGGTAAGGGCGACATGTCCACCACATTCAACATCGCTGACTTATCCCATTTTGATGCAGGTGATCAAGTTTTGAGGACAAAACATCCTTAAGAGGGAGGGCATGATGAGGCCCAAGCCTCCTCCGATCCAGAGGATAGCCTACCGGACAATACCGAGTCAGATTCAGATGGGACTCAAGGGCCATTGTCCAACATGCCGGTTCTAGCTATTGACTGCGAACACTCTCAACAGTATCAAACGAGGTTGAACCTGGAAATCTGTCAAGGCTTGAAGAAGGGCGTGTAGACCCAACCCAAGCCATCAGCACCAAGGAGCGTCAAGGACCAAGTCCTTAGAGTTTTCACCTTGATACGGTGAAAACGTCCCACTAAAGCCATTTGGGAAAGCAACACTCTTTTTCTCTTGTTGGGTTTTATCCCTAAGTTGTTTTCCCAACAAGGTTTTTAACGAGGTTCACGACCCAGACGCATTGGGCCCGAGCCGGTCATCACCTTGCCAATCCATGGCTCGTGTGATTATCATTCAGCTCTAATCTCTAACCCTTCCTCTTTTATTGTTTTTACCATTTTAACTTAAAGACTTGATTTACAGTTTTAACGGGCATGTAAAATGCCCAAGGATACGCTGGTCCTTTGTAAGGGTTGGATGCCCTAAGAATCCCGCCTATTTAAGAACTTTTAACCTCGCCATTTGAAGGCAGATTTGAATAAACACATTTGCTTAAAGCTTGCTCTCGAATCTCAAGTATTTTAAACATCATTATCCTTGAAGCTCAGCTCAGACTCCGATCAGTCATATCACAGAGTTGTCCAAACACTATGTGGCCGACTATCGATCTGTTGTTCTTACGTATTTGGGCAACATCGTGATATGACTGATCGGAGTCCGAGCAGAGCTTCGATGACAACCATGTTTAAACTAAGCAAGATTTGAGAGCAAGCCTTAAGCAAATGCGTTTATTCAAATCTGCCTTGAAATGGCGAGGTTACAAGTTCTTAAATACGTAGGCTTCTTAGGGCATCCAACCCTTATAAAAGGACCAGCATGTCCTTGGGGGAGAGAAAATAATCATTGGCTCCCATGCGTCTATCTTCAGGATCGGAGGAGGCTTGTGCCTCATTACTTTCTCTCCTCCAAACTTATTATTTTCTCATTCATTTTTTCTCTTTTTGTCTTTTTTTAATAAATCAAAGGTGTAGGCAAATAAAAGCATCACGGAAAATTTTCCTAGCCTCACTTCCAGAATTTGCGTGATCATCGCAATCTTGAGCAAAATAATGAGTTCATTGGAAAATTTCCTATCCCTTTACTCAATTTAGAATCATCTCATCTTTATGCATTTATTTATTTAGAAGTAAGGAGAGAAGTACCATTAATTTAACTCAGGCTGATCTGGTCAAGTTTGAATGTGGAGTCAAGCCCATAAGACATCGATCACATTGATGAGGTAAAAGGAAACAAACTGAAATTAGCTCAGACTTTTGTGGATTTCTGTTGAAAATATGGTGATCTCAAGTCTACTCTTCTGCCATTGATTTTTCCATTAGTCTCGGATGCTACTCATGATCGAAGCAGTAGTCACATAAGCTTATGTAATTATAGTGGTTTCCTAAGAAAAATCATTGTTTCTAGACACTCAATAAAACGAATGACTAACTTATAAGAAAATAAAAGATAACGTCAGTAACTAGCTCTCCCAGACTTAAACAACAATGTCTCCAGTGTTATAAAAACATAGGTTCAGTAGGTAAAAGAAAAAAAATAACAAGAATATATAAATAAATTTATAGAAAACCTGAAAATTATCAAAAGAGGACTTACCTGTGGCTCGGATCGATCGTTCTGAACTCCCGCTTTGGTCGATTAGCTTTCAGAATGGTCATTCTGATAAGGATCGATCGATCCTAATTTTTATTTTTATTTTGTATGGAATTTGCTCGGATCAACCATGCAAAAAAAAAGATCGATCAATCTGTAAACTTACAGTTCTTTTGACCCCCATGGATCGATCATTCCATACATAGATCGATCGTTCTGCTTCCATTTTGTTTTGCACGGAAAATGCTCGGATCGATCTTGCAAAATTAGATTGAATGATCTGAAAACTTATGGCTCTTTTAGCCCCAATGGATCGATCGTTCCTTGTATGGATCGATTGTTCTACCTCCGTTTTTTCACGGAAAAGGCACATAACCGTTTTTTAAAAATAAATCTTAGAAAGAAAGAAAAATGAAAGTATTTACACTTACCAGTGGGTTGCCTCCCACTAAGCACTTATTTTGAGTAATTAGCTTGACTGCTGTGATGCCTAAGTGCGATGAGAATCCGCAGGAGGGTCAGGGAGTGGTGGAGGTGGGTTGAGACGTGGTCCTCTTTATCTATGATCATGTACATTCAGCTCCATAACTTTACTCAGCATATCATTCATAAATGTTTGTCCTTTTCCTGAAACTCTGGGGTTATGATAGCTTAAACTTTAGAGAATGGTCTTGACATACTTTTGTATTTCATCTTGTACTCAATGGTTTTCCCAACACATATTAGTGGTGTCAAAATCATAGTAGAACCTGATACTGTTTCCCTACTCTGCAGTTTGCTCTTCTTCTTGACCTTTTGACATTTTTCTCCTTTAGCCTTCATCTTAATGTCAGGTACTGCATGTAACAGGATATCCAGCTTCTTTTCTTCAATGGCGATATAGGAGCCATATTTGCTATCATTCTCTGGAACTGCATCATAGAAAACATTCTTTTTGATGTTAGAAAGATATATCCTCTTTTTAGATAGATCAAAAAGTGCACCAGTTGTAGCAAGGAATGATTTCTCCAGAATCAAGCGCATGTATGCATTATTACTCATCTCTACAACTTCAAAATCAGTAGGCATCAAACAATTCCCAATCTGCACAAGAAGATGTTTAATCCACCCTTGTGGAGTTGTTAATGAAGCATTAGCAAACCTGAGAGGTATCTTAGAAGGTTGCAGATCAACAATGCCCAGAGAATCTGCTATATCCTTTGACATTACTTTCACAATGGACCCAGAATCACATACAGAGTCCTTAAAATCAAGTCCAAAGATGTAACATGGAACAACAAACCTCCCTGGATCTTCAAGTTTAGGCAATTGAATTATGATCTTATCCTTGGAAAAATCTTCAATCTCCTGCAATTCCACTTTTCAACATGATGTCATTGCATTGATACTTTGGATTAATGTCTGTTCTTCCAGGAAGAATTCCATCTTGCTTCTTCATAGACCAGGCAGTCTCTACAATCTGAGTAACTTGAGTGTTCAGTAGTTTTATGTGAGTAGAGACAGCCTCATACTTGCTATTAAGATCATTGTACATGTTGTCCACCTTCAGATTGATCTCATTAGATGAGCTTTGTTGCTGAAAGAGAAGCTGCTGCATAATAACTTTAAGTTCATCTTGAGAATTATTAGATGAGGTAGCATGAGCTTGGAAAGGGGCTGGAAGTGATGTCTGTAAGTTATGAAATAGTTGTTTCTGCTGGAATCCACTCTGAAATTTGATATGGTCCGAATTTTGCACGAAAATGTTTTTCTGAATTTTTGTGTAAAATTTTTCTGAAACCCAGGATCTTGCACGCCACTCTGTCCTGAAAATCCCTGAGAATCCCTAATGACGCCCGCATTTTGCACAAACGTTTTTCCCTGAAATTGCTGATCTTGGGAGATCACCTGCTGTGGGTAGACTTGATCATGTGGGTTCTCCACATTTGTGCTCCTATAAGATATATTTGGATGATTTTTGTAATTCTGATTAAATACCCTGTTTTGCACAAACCCTTGTCCATTCACAAAATTCCTTTCCTGAAATTCATCAGATTTTTCCTCAATCATTTCCTACTAACAAATTGCCTCTGATCCATCTTCGAACAGCTGAAAATTTCTCTGTTTTGCCTTCATCAACAAGGATACTTTTGTAGTCAACTCTTCTATCTTCTGAGAATCCACATTGTATATACAGCTGGCTCTTTTACCCCGATCATATTCTGAGCACCTAGTACTAGAACTTGAAGCCAAGTTCTCAATTAGTTGATATGCTCCAGTCATGCTCCTAGTCATGAAATCGCCATTGCTCACAGCATTTAAACTGGTTTTAAAATCTCAATCAACTCCATCATAAAAGATGCCAAGGAGTTGTTCATCTGAATATCCATGATGAGGACACCCTCTGCGATATTTCTTAAATCTCTCCCAAGCTTTGCAAAAAGGTTCTCCTGAATGTTGACCAAAAGTAGTGATCCTGCTTTTGAGTGTGGCTGTCTTGGTTTTAGTGTAAAAGTGGTCCACAAAAATAGATATAACCTCATCACAAGTTGTGAGGGACCTATGAGGTAGTGACTTAAGCCATCTTGATGCCTTGTCTGCCAAAGAAAAATGGAAGAGTTTCCACTTAATGTAATCAGCAGGTACTCCATTTACCTTTATGGTGCTGCAAATCTCTTCATCATTTTTATGTGATCCATAGGGTTTTCAAAAAGTAAACAATGGTACGGATGTTGCTTCATCAATGCGATCAACTGAGATTTGATCTCATAGTCTTGTCTTGCTGGTTCAGGCGGACAACTGGCAGCTCTATTCTGATAGAAAGTATAAGGTTTGTCTACATCCTCAATAGCACAATGTGGCTGTTGTTGCAGTAGCCGCTGTAACTGCCTTTGAATATCCTGGAGTTTTGCATCTGTAGCAGCTTGAGCATCGCCAAGTGCTCGGTTGTCGATGTTATCACCCATGTTGGCTTGTTTCGACTTTCCTTTCTTTTTGTTAGTTCATTCTGTTCTTGCCAATTCTTGATTTGTGAGCTGCATGACGTTATCAGAGCCTTCACTTCTCCTCTGCATACACCTGAAACACACACAAGAGAGAAATGCAGAGCTTGTTAGTAAATCTTAGACTAAATTTCAGTCTTAGATTCGAAGGTAATGCAATTGGTCCCCGGCAGAGGTGCTAAAAACTTGATGTGATCAGAGTTTTAACCCAAATAAAAGATTGCAAGTGCACAGACAATCACAGTAGTATAGATGGCATCGAATCTACAGAGACAAGGTTACACTACGATTCTTTAGAAATGAAATTAAGCTAAGATAGAAATAAGAGGTTTGTTTGTAACGTGAATGGAAATAACTAAATAAACGAAGTAACCTATGAATTAAAAGCGCTAGGTCAAGGGTACTTCGCAGGAATTCAGAGATTATGAACCAGACAACTATTCATGGATTAATAAGAACCGTCTAGAACTCAAACAAAAATGTATAATCAATCCACTTCCGTGGCATCAATTACTTTATCTAGCAACCTAAGTAACTAAACTTTCGTTTGAACTTAGAATTCTAAACAAGCATTAAAGTGTAGGTTCAATATGTTCACAGATCGCCTTAACATCAATTTTCGTTGGCTAAGGACAATACGCCCATCTATGTTCTTTCCAGCAACCTATAACACTTTTGGTGAATAGATTAAAACTTGAATCAGAGACTAAGTGATCAATTTAATCTAAGTAATAATATCAACCATAGATGAAAAACCCTAAAATAATTCCCTATCTATGTATGATTCAATGATTCTGAAATTCCCTTGAAATCCTAAACCTAACTAGAAAACTACTCAGACATGGATGCAAAGAAACATGAAAGAGATAGAGAAGAAAACATGATTAAACTAAAAATAAAGATAAAGGGTTTAGAAATTTTTTCCAATTGTCCAGAGTATGAATTCCTTTGCCCCAAGTGCATACAAACTAAAGAACAATGTTTAGAACTAAAAATATGCATAATTCCCAAAAAAAATCAAGTCTAGGGTTTTTAAAACATTAAAAGACAAATTGGGTTGGGCCCAGAGTGATTTGGATCGAAATTAGACCATAAATCCGCGTCAGATGGACATGTCTTCAGTAAAACTATCATAACTTTCTAACCGTCCATCTGAACGACCTCAAACTAGTGCCATATGAAAGCTAACTCCCGTGGATATTTTGTATCTAAATTTCATTCAATTCTGGTTAGGGGAAGATGTTCAACGGATGGAAAACCTCTAACAATTCAGTATGATCTTTCATCTCCAACTGTTTCTTTGCTTATATCCCCACTCCTAACTCATAAACTTCAATTCAAACAGTTAATCACCTGAAAAGACTTTAAAACTATAATTAAGAATTATCAAATATTGCATGTATCAATTCCCCCAGACTTGAACCCTTGCTTGTCCTCAAGTAAGAATAAACAAAGAAATCAAACTTAGAAGAAAGGTTTGAAAATAAACAAACTCATATCATCATCAGAGTACCACAATCACATTCACCATTGTAAAGCCACTAAAATTCTTGTCTGAAAAGATCCAGACCACCATGTAGGTCATAGCTAGCTCTCTCAGCTTCCCCGATTCTACCCACAATATTACAACATAATCTAACAGCCCTTCATCGTTGGGTCTCATCTTCGATCTCAATAGTAAGGACCTTCTAGACTCATTCACGTACATCATAATAACAAACCAGCCATACTACATATTGGTACTCTTTCTCTCCCCCAAACTTATTATTTTCCCATTCATTTTTTCTCATTTTTTGTTTTTTTAATAACTCAAATCTGTAGGCGAATAATAGCATCACGGAAAATTTTCCTAGTCTCACTTCCATACTTTGCGTGATCATCGCAATCTTGAGCAAAATAATGGGGTCATTGGAAAATTTTCTATCCTTTACTCAATTTAGAATCATCTCATCTTTATGCATTTATTTATTTTGAAGTAAGGAGAGAAGTACCAGTAATTTAACATAGACTGATCTGGTCAAGTTTGAACGTGGAGTCAAGCCCATAAGACATCGATCACATTGATGAGGTAAAAGGAAACACAGAAATTAGCTCAGGCTTTTGTGGATTTCTGTTAAAAATATGGTGATCTCAAGTCAACTGTTCTGCCATTGATTTTACATTAGTCTCGGATGCTACTCATGATCAAATAAGTAGTCACATAAGCTTCTGTAATTATAGTGGTTTCCTAAGAAAAATTATTGTTTATAGACTAAAGTTTTGACTCAATAAAACGAAGGAATGACTCATAAGAAAAAAAGATAACATCAATAACTACCTCCCCCAGACTTAAACAACAATATCTCTAGTGTTATAAAAGCATAGGTTCAGTGGGTAAAAGAAAAAAAAATAACAAGAATATATATTTTTTTTTAATAGAAAAAACCGAAAATTATCAAAAGAGGACTTACATGGGCCTCAAATCATTCTGAACTCTCGTTTTGGTTGTTTAGCTTTAAGAACGATCATTCTGATCAGGATCGATCGATCCTAATTTTTTTTGTACGGAATTTACACAGATCGACTGTGCAAAACAAGATCAATCGATCTGAAAACTTACGGTTCTTTTGACTCCCATTGATATGCTCCAAATAGGTGGTGTGAACCACAAGGAGATCGGTACAGTCGGTAAGGTTCAAGAGCGGTTCAAAGCGGAATGGGGGAGTTAACAAAGGGGATTGATTCGACCCTCAGACTAACTAGATGATGAATAGAAGGATAGAGGTTGTAATTAAGGAGATGAAGCCTCATGATACAACTCCTTAGAGTGGATTTCAAGTCAAGACTCAAAAAGAGCTCAAAGGAGGTTCGTTCACAAGCTTAAGTTACTTCTAAGGATTGACTCGGCCGAGAACCATCTAGGAAGCAAACAAGATATAAGGTTTTGAAAAGTAAGGGAAATGCCTCATGATTCAACCCCGGAGAGCGAGTTCCTATCAACAACTCGGAAGAGCTCACACGGTGGTTCGTTCAACAGCAACAACTTGTAGAACTACAGAGAGATAACTAAGCAAAACTTCATTCAATAAGCAATCATAGTTTGACTATTACAAGCGGGGTTCAGCCATATAAATAGGCTGTAATGTAGGTTAAAAGGGTTCACAAAATGACAAGGCCTAATGTTAAAGACACACGCAATTTTGGCTAAAGGAAAAGTAGACAAAAGCGAGTAAAAGGAAGGGAAGGAAGGGCCAGTTTGGGTTGGGCCTTCCGTGGATAAGATCATGGCGGCGTTGTTCAAGTCTCCTGAAGATAAGCTTAATTGTTTCGGCCATGATGCACCATGTTTCCTTGCCTTATTAAAAACCCATTCAGTAAACCTCTTTGGGATAAACCCGAATGGGGAAAAAGAATGAAATTCTCTTGGCATCTTGATATGGTCCTTACCAAGTGATGGTAAAGACAGTGAAGATAGCTTCACTTGCGTCCTAATGGTTTTCCTGATCTGGGTCTTTGTTCGCTGGCCAGTGCCTACATGTTCCTTGGTCAAAAGTGTCTTGGAGGTAATCATTAAAGAGCATCCTGTAGCACTTTGCCTTGGTTCGCTTGATGCTTCCTGCTTGGATTGTGGGTATTGGCAAGCCTTGGTCATGTAAACGTCCCACTGTGGGATTAGGGCGGACTGGCTCCATGTTTCCGTGTGCTCCGGGACGATAGCCGGTACCAGATGAAACCTCTGTATGGGTCGCGGTATGGTCAGGGTCCGCGGTACAAGGGACGGTATCAGCGGTATGTGGGACAGAGTCTATGGAACATGTGATGGTACTGTCTCGACCTGGGGCTGTAACGGCAAGATCTTAGGTACGTGGATCAATATCATCCCCTCCCTCTTCTAAAGGTTTTATCCTCAAAACTGGTTAATCCTCTGCAAGAAAAGGGTCTACATCAGTAACATTGAATGAGGGTGAACCCTTATAATTACCTGAGAGCTCTAAGCAGTAGGCATTATCGTTGATCTTCTCAAGGATGCGGAATGGGCCATCTTCCCTTGGTGCAAGCTTGTCCTTCCGGTATTTGGGAAACCATTCAGGCCAAAAATGCAACCAAACCCATTCACCAACTTCATAAGAAGCCTTCTTCCGGTGCTTGCTTACTTGTTAGACTTATTGCTCTGTCCTCTTCTTGATGTTATCCCGAACCTTTTGTGCATGTCCTTGATGAACTTAGCCTTGTAAGTGCCAAGCATGATATCCTTATCTTCTGCCGGCAGAGGCAATAGGTCCAGTGGGGTTAGAGGGTTGAATCCATAAACAATCTCGAATGGGGACGTCTTGGTCACGGAGTGGACTGAGTGGTTGTAGGCAAACTCCATCTATGGTAAGCATTGTATGGAACCCAACGGTCTATTGACAACTTAGTCTGGCCATCAGTCTGAGGATGGCAAGTGGTTGAGTAGAGCAACTTGGTTCCAAATCTCCTCCATAAAGTCTTCCAAAAGTGGGCAAGGAACCGGGGCTCTCGATCCGAAACAATAGTCTGGGGAATTCCACTGAACCTGATACTCTCCTTGAAGAAGGTATTGGCTGTTTTGGGAGCATCTAAGGTCTTGGAACATGGAATGAAATGGGCCATCTTGGAGAAGTGGTCGACTACTACCATGATCCAAGACTCGGTTGGAATGGGCAAGGGCATGTAGAGACCGAGAGGTTATGCTCGGGACTTAGCAACTCTACATGCTAAGCATCGAGCACAAAAATGTTCCACCATCTTTTTGAATTTAGGCCAATAGAAATGGCCTCTGAGTACTGCCAAAGTCTTCTGGACACCAAAGTGTCCCATGAGTCCCCCTCCATGCGCTTCTTGGACTAGGAGGTCGCGGATTGAGGCATTGGGAATGTAGAGTCGTTTGCCCTTGAAGAGGAAGCATTCATGCACGTAATACTCCTTGTACTCGCCTTTACCCCGGTTGAGATACTTGTCACTTAAGCTTAGGTCGGTGGAGTATTGACCCTTGATTCCTTCAAATCCAAGGACCTTTGCCTCAACGGTGGTGATCAAGGTATACCACCTTGAGAGTGCATTGGCTACCACGTTCTCCTTGCCCTTCTTATACTGTAGGGAAATGTCTCTATAAACTCCAGCCACTTGGCGTGCTTTCTCTTTAGGTTGGTTTGACCTCGTAGGTGCTTGAGCGTCTCATGGTCGGTATGGATGACAAATTCCTTGGCTAGGAGATAGTACTGCCATTCTTCTAATGCTCAAACCAAGGCGTACAGCTCCTTGTCATAGGTTGGGTAGTTGAGTGTGGCTCCTCCTAGCTTCTCCCTGAAGTAAGCCACCAGTCATCCTCCTTGCCTGAGGACTGTGCCTATGCCAATTTTGGATGCATCGCATTCAACCTCAAAGGTCTTTTGGAAGTCTGGCAAGGTCAGGAGTGGGGCTTGAGTCAGCCTCTTCTTCAGCTCCTCAAACGCTTGAGCTTGTTCTGGCCCCATTTGAATGCTTCTGCCTTCTTGAGGATTGCGGTCAAGGGCGCGTCAATGGAACTGAAGTCCTTGACAAAACAGCGGTAGAAGGTGGCCAATCCATGGAAACTTTGGACTTGGCTGGTGTTAGCTGGAACTGGCCACTCCTCTATGGCCTTGATCTTCTCCGTGTCCACCTTTAGTCCCTGCGAACTCACAACAAAGCCTAAAAATACTAACTCGTTAGCACAGAAGACACACTCTTTAAGTTGGCATATAAACCTTCTTGCCTAAGTGGTCATCAATGTTTCGAGAATAGACTAAAATGTCATCAAAGTAAATTACAACAAACTTGTTGATGTGAGATCTAAGGGTGTGGTTCATCAGTCGCATGAAGGTTGATGAGGCATTGGACAACCAAACGGTATCACTTGCCACTCATAGAGGCATTGCTTGGTCTTAAAAGCAGTCTTCCACTCATCTCTCTCCTTCATTCTCACTTGGTGATATCCGCTTTTGAGATCAATCTTGGAGAAGATCTCTGATCCACTAAGCTCATCTAGCATGTCATCAAGCCACGATATAGGATGCCTATACTTGATAGTAATGTTCTTGATGGTTCGGCAATCAACACACATTCGCCATGATCCGTCCTTCATGGGCACTAGGAGAACTTGAACTGCACAGGGGCATAGGCTCTCCCGAACATATCCCTTGTTTAACAGTTCTCTTACTTGACTCTCTAGCTCATGCGCCTCCTTACGGTTTACTCGTTAGGCCGGACGGTTTGGGAGTGGAGCACCTGGTATGAAGTTAATTTGGTGCGCTATGCCTCGTAGGGGAGGTAAACCATCAGGGATTTCCTCAGGAAACATGTCTTGCTATTTCCTTATTAGCTCTTTGACTCCCTCCGGTATGTGTATCTCCATGGTACCTATATCCTGCACATCTTTGAAATCTATTAGCACCACAGGGTTATCCTGGCACAAGAATTTCCTTATAACACTACTGTTGATGAGGAAATTGGACTTGGCATTAGGATTTTTGGATAGCTTACGCTGCAACTCATTAACCTAATTAAGCTTAAGAGGAGCAAGACTAATCCGTTTGTGGTCATGAGTGAAGGAATAAAGGTTGGTTCAGCCGTTATGCATAGCATCCTTATCAAACTGCCATAGACATCTAAGTAGAATGTGGCTAGCTTGCATTGGTACCACGTCACAAAGGACTTAATCCTTGTAACGGAATCATCACTTGTTCATTAACTTGAATAAGGGACTTATCGTTCAACCATTTAAGCTTATAAGGATAAGGGTGTTTAATGGTGGGAAGAGTGAGTTTAACAACCATGTGAGAGCTCACGCATTGGTGCATGAGCATCCATCAATGATCAACCCATATTCTTCATGTTTACCGTGCAACGGGTGTGGATGATATTCTCTCGTTGGGATTCATCCATGCTTAAGGCTGAAGTATTGAGGATTCTTTGGATCACGAGCAGATCTCCTTCATCAGGATACTCGGTGATGGCTTATGGGGCTTCTGCTGGTTCCTCCTGTGGGTCCTTAGTCTCCTCTTGTGACTTGTATTTGCCTTCTGGCATGATGATAATAACCCTTTGGTTCGGGCAATGCTTGGAGAAGTGGCCATGACCTTGTAACATATGATGTTCCTGGTGCATAAGGGGTTGGAGTCAGGCCTTTGTTGAGTTGTTGGCTTAGTATCTAGGAGTAACCTATGAATTAAAAGCGCTAGGTCAAGGGTAATTTGTAGGAATTCAGAGATTATGAACCAGACAACTATTTAGGGATTAATAAGAACCGTCTAGAAGTCAAACATAAATGTATAATCAATCTACTTTCATGGCATCAATTACTTCAATATGTTCACGGATCGCCTTAACATGAACTTTTGTTGGCTAAGGACAATACGCCCCTCTATATTCTTTCTTGCAACCTATAACACTTTCGGTTAATATATTAAACCTTGAATCAGAGACTAAAAGATCAATTTATTCTAATCAATAATATCAACCATAGATGAAGAACTCTAAGATAATTCCCTATATATGTCTGATTCAATTATTCTGAAATTTCCGTGAAATCCTAAACCTAACTAGAAAACTACTCAGACATGGATGCAGAGAAACATGAAAGAGATAGAGAAGAAAACATGATTAAACTAAAAATAAAGAGAAAGGATTTAGAAATCTTCTCCAATTGTCAAGAGGATGAATTTTTTAGCCCCAAGTGCATACAAACTAAAGAACAATGTTTAAAACTAAAAAATGCATAATTCCTAAAAAAAGGTTGAGTCTAGGGTTTTTAAAATATTAAGAGACGGATTGGGGTTGACCCAGAGTGATTTGGATCAGTAAAACAGTCAATTTTCTAACCGTCTATTGGAATGACCTCAAACCAGTTCCATATGAAGCTAACTCCCGTTGCTATCATTGTTCCAAATTTCATTCAATTCTTTTCATGGGAATATGTTGAACATATGGAAAACCCCTACGATTCAGCATGATCTTTCATCTCCAACTATTTCTTTGCTTATATTCTCACTTCTAACGCATAAACTTCAATTCAAACATGTAATCACCTGAAAGGACTCTAAAACCAATAAAAAGACTAAAACTATAATTAAGAATCATCAAATATGGCATATATTAGTAAGGTGGACAATGTGGTCAGACTCGAGATGAACCCAAGTTTGTAAACCGAGTTTGAGCAGAATTTCTGAGGAAACTCGATTTAAGACCGAGTTAACAAACCGAGTAGTACCTGAAATGCAAGAAAATTTTGAAATAAGTTCTTGATCTTAAAAGTCTAAAACCCAAAATGAAACGAACAAACTCAAATGGCAACGGCGCCAAATTAATAAACAGGTTTTTCTTCTTGAAAATCAATTCCTCAAATCACATCATCATAGTACTTGAGGTAACAATCCAAATTTGAAAGATGTAATCAAAGCAGATGCAATTAGATTGTTCTAAGTCAAGCCAAATATGGGATGGTTTTGATCTAAACAATATGAAATAGCAATATGAAAATGCAAATAAGAAAATAAGAAAAGCAATATGAGATGATTAAACATATTAACAAATATGGTTCTTGAGGATTTGGTAAGATCTGGTTTATTCTACCTAGAATGATGCTTTTCCGAAACAACTTGTACAACGTAATCTCTAGACAATGATCATCATGACAAGTTAACCCCACTCTAATGGTGATTAATCTCAGATCCTAGAGACTTCCTAATCTTGATTCTATTCAATGAAACATAATTGAGACAGACATGACGAGCCATATCATTATATCCATAATGCTCCCATGACATCTAATCTCTTAGGCTAGGACGAGAAAATCTCTGGAATCAAGATGATCAAACATTCATTAAACACCTTTTTAGTGGTTAATGTCTGGAATCTTTCTCCAGTTGATCAGAATGGAAAAAGCATTAAGACCCTTGATCCAGAAGAGAATTGGAAGAATTAAAGCTATAGCATCATTAGAGGATAAAAATCTAACCCAGATCTATCTTTTGCTCAAGAAACCTAAAATTCACTACTCAGATGAAGAACAAATGATCAAATGCAAAAACCCAGAAATCAAAATAAAGTGCATAATCTTAAATAGACTAAATAGATAAACAAGATTGTAAACGAAACAAAATGCAAATTCGTACTAAAAATGGGCAGATCTAAGGATCTAAAAACCAAGAAAATGAAGAACACTAAAAAGTAATTAAGAGCAAAGTAATGTAATTATAAATGCAGTAAAAGTATACTTGGCCAAAAATGGTCTAGAAATACGTATTTATAGAGTTGGTTAAACACCCAAGTAAAAGTAATTAAGGAAAATAAAATTGGTAAAAACAGGGCTGGACTCTGTTTGTCAAACTGAGTAGACATATCGAGTAGGGCCAATAATCAAAGGTAGGAGCTTGATTCGGGATATTTAATCTAGTAGCTTTAAAGTTGGCAGCTTTAAGTATTGTACTCGGTATGTAGCTCGAGTAGCTTGATCGAGTAGCTCCAAAAATGCTTCCTGTTCTTCAGACTCGGGATGATCTTGAGTGGGCTTGATTGAGTGGCATCAAAGTTGAGTCTTGGTGTCCTAACTCGAGCTCAAACCAAGTCTACAAACCAAGTTACTCCTCTTCATTCCATTCAGCTCCATTAGTCTTCTAAAATCATCTGAAAACACCCAAGATGCAATGCAAATGCAATACCTAATGCAAATCCTAAGTTAAATGAGATAAGTATGCAAAATGGATGGACATAGTAAAAAATAAGGAAAAAGAGATAAAACAAGTATGCTAAACACATATAAGTTTCACACTCATCAATCGACATCCCAGGTAAGGGGAACATGTCTACCTTCTTCAACATTGCTGACTTGTCCCATTTCGATGCACGAGATCAAGTTTTAAGGACAAAACATCCTCAAGAGGGAGGGCATGATGAGGTCAATGTTGAATTTAAAAGTATGGAGGCTTAGGGATTGTTGAGAGAGTGATAGTTGTGGCGTCAGAATGATAAGGAGTTTAAGGTTAGGATACTTGGAGAATGTTTAGGATGAAGATGGTGGCGTGAGTATTGATGTAATGAGAGATTATTGTTTGAGAATGATGATAAGAATGATGATGAGAATGAGAATGATAATGGTTGATGAAATAAGATGAACTAAGGAGAAGCATGGCGCCGGAGAGCTAAGGCTCCACCGGCGCCTTTAGGGAGATAAGCAAAGCTTCCTTTTACTCTTTTAATCTTCTTATTCTCTTATTCACAACACTCTTTACATCACATTACATGTATATTTTTTAGAGTTTTTACATAGAGAAGAAGAGAAGAGGCGTGAAGAAGGAAGGAGAGAAGAGAGGAGTTTGTGTGAAGAAGAGAGGAGGGAAGGGAGCAGCTCACTGTTTGACTTCTGTTCAACCTGCGCCCATACCCTGCTGCTGACGCCTCCATGCTTGTGCCCATGCCCTGGTTCTGGCGCCCCATGCTCTCCTTTGCTTCCTCTTTTCCACTTAGTTAGTCTTCTAGTTAGTATGTAACAGCTTCCTTTCTTCTAGTTACATCCTAACCAAGACTTCTTCTAGTTCCTTGTGAACTAGGTTTCCTTTCCCTCCTTCTCTTAGATTTGAATTCTTCTATCATAGAGATCACATATTTCAACACTCCCCCTCAAGATTGGTCGGTAGGTGTCCTTAAGGCCAATCTTGCCATGTACGTGATCCTCATTGATAGAAGATGATGCCATGATGAGGATATCCGCTAGCTGATCCTTGCTTGCTCCAAAGACGGTTTTGATGACTCCTAACCTCAATGAGACCTAGGATTCTGAATCCCATGGCCTTTACTCTTCCTTGCGGATTTGGCTTTGTTTTCTCTAAGCTTCACTCGGATCATGTCTCCTCGGGCTTCTTATCTCAAACTTAATCTTGACTTCAAGCTCCTCGGATGACATCTTCTAGCTCACAGAATACTCACATTGTCATTGGCTTCCTCTTGATGACTCTTGGGAGTATACTCTATCCGTTAGACGCCACTTCCCGCTGCTTCTCGGATCACCACACCTAATAAGGTCTGAAAGGTGGTTTCTCCTTCGGTTTTCTTACAACATCATCCATAGCTACTCATATGTGTCTCCCGGCTTCCTCTCGCCATCGTCTCCTCATATGGTGCTTGCATTCCCTTGTTGCCTTGTTTACCGTTCCACAGCTTCCTAGGTGAACGCCTCTTGGTCTGAGCTTCACTCTCCATCTATCAAGATCAATCTTGGCTTTAACCCTTCATAGATTTGATCTTGATTCTTCAAAGAGCCATCCGCTCTAAGCCCACTTATCATAAGACTCTCCCGGCTTCCTCTCGGAATGCCGCACCTATCCATGGTACAATGTGATAGTCCTCTTCTTCTTGGACCATCACCTAACCTGGTGCTTCAACGGTCTTCTTCAACACTCCCCCTCAAGCTTGGTTCGAGTATGGGAAGAACCAAACTTGACAAGGAAGACCGTTGCATAATTTGGAGCTCACCGCTTCTTCAACACTTCCCTTCAAGACTAGCCCGTTGCCAAGGGACCACTCTTGCAAAGGAAAGAGAACTAAGCTTGATTATGCCATTGATACCACCTCCTCTTGGACTATCTATCCCACTTGGCAATTAGGACAAGCTTTCGTCTGCTAGCCATTTTGGATTAGGCCGCAAAGGACATCATCTACCTCCACATAACACCACCATGAATAGCTTGCTTGAGCCTATACACACTCCTTCTTGTAGATTGCTCCGCTTGGATCGCCACATGGTTGAGTATGATCACCACTCTCTCAAGACCTCCTGGATCAAGTGATTTGGCCTCAAGAGAGGATGAAGACAGTGGAAGAATATGACCCTCCATAAGCACCCTTTAATCAATACTTTGGAGCAACTACTTCTTGGACCATCTGAATCTTCCGCTTGTTGAAAGATTCACCAATGAAAGATAGCATTAGCCTATGAGATTGGTTTTGGAAGTCATCAACTTCTTGGAAATGAGTCTTGCAGAGTTTGTTTCGCCTGTTACTGAGGCTGAGAATTCGCCAAGAGCTTCACTGAGTCGCTGTTGCTCTTCTTTTTCTCAGAGCAACAATCGCTCTTAACCTCTTCCTCTGAGATTTCCCTCTCTCAGCAGCCTTACTCTTCTCCTCCTTAACGCTTGAAGTTACAAGCGAATGTGAGTTTCCAATCACCATAACTGGAATCAAACTCTTAAGAATCACAACACAAGCCCATCCAAAAACATTGCTTACTATCTCTTCACCGCTTCTTTTCCTCAATTGATTTTTCTCTTATCAACTATGTTTCTTTGATCAAAAATTATTGACCACTTCCTTTTCTTTGCAGGAAACATCTCAGCCTTGTGCTTCATCTCTGTTTCATGCAAGTCTTCTACGTGAACTCCTCTTGTCACGTCTCTTCCGCAAGTCTCTTCCGGGTTAAAGATGTGAACTCCTCTTGTCACTTCTCTTCCGCAAGTCTCTTCCGGGATTCAACCTTCTTCAGCTTCCTCTTTCTAAGGTAAGCTTCTCCTTTTCTCCAAGTTTTACTATGAGCTGTCTCATATTTTCCTTGAAGTCTTATGTGAACTAGATTCACACTTTCTTTGACTGTTTTTTGTACAGCCGGTTTAATGCTTCCTCTTCTTTCTTGCTGGATGTCTTCATTTGATCACCAGCCACTTTACTTCCTGTTCAATGATTTTTTTTCACTTGGAGCTTGCTTTGATCACCACTTAAGGTCACCACCCAGCCTTCTCCTCTTCTAAACCATCACGCCAAAAAACACTCTTCATCTCCTAGATGCCTTATTTCCCACGCCATACATGCCAAAGACCATCACGCCATGACAAGCTTCTTCATGGATGAATGATTCTAAAAATCCTCTGGATCTTGTTTCCAAAGAGGATCACCGAGGGATTGATGTTGATACAACCCCTTTTCAAAGTTTTGTATGTGGATCTAGACTTCACACACAAGAAACACAAAGAAAGATATTTACTCTCTCACACACACCCTATTAAAACGCATGGGAGGAACAAATTACCCCAGAAAATCTCTCTCTCATGTGTTTAACAAAAGAAAAACGAGTTCCTCAAGGCAAGGAGCCAAGGAGAGCCCAACGAAATCTCCCTCAATTTGTCATCATTTTCTAGTAACAATACACACCCTTAGTCCTTTCACAACTTGAAGATCTTATGATCTCAAGGATATTAATCTCAGAGTGAATAGAACTAAGAAAGTGTATGGTTATAGATTAGAAGACTTTGTAGAGAGCTAGAAGAATAACAAGAGATTAAGCGCTAGATCACTCAACTTGCTCTGATACCATGTTGAATTTAAAAGTATGGAGGCTTAGGGATTGTTGAGAGAGTGATAGTTGTGGCGTCAGAATGATAAGGAGTTTAAGGTTAGGATACTTGGAGAATGTTTAGGATGAAGATGGTGGCGTGAGTATTGATGTAATGAGAGATTATTGTTTGAGAATGATGATAAGAATGATGATGAGAATGAGAATGATAATGGTTGATGAAATAAGATGAACTAAGGAGAAGCATGGCGCCGGAGAGCTAAGGCTCCACCGGCGCCTTTAGGGAGATAAGCAAAGCTTCCTTTTACTCTTTTAATCTTCTTATTCTCTTATTCACAACACTCTTTACATCACATTACATGTATATTTATAGAGTTTTTACATAGAGAAGAAGAGAAGAGGCGTGAAGAAGGAAGGAGAGAAGAGAGGAGTTTGTGTGAAGAAGAGAGGAGGGAAGGGAGCAGCTCACTGTTTGACTTCTGTTCAACCTGCGCCCATACCCTGCTGCTGACGCCTCCATGCTTGTGCCCATGCCCTGGTTCTGGCGCCCCATGCTCTCCTTTGCTTCCTCTTTTCCACTTAGTTAGTCTTCTAGTTAGTATGTAACAGCTTCCTTTCTTCTAGTTACATCCTAACCAAGACTTCTTCTAGTTCCTTGTGAACTAGGTTTCCTTTCCCTCCTTCTCTTAGATTTGAATTCTTCTATCATAGAGATCACATATTTCAACAGTCAAAGCCTCCTCCGAACCGGAAGAAGACTCTGAGGATGATACCGACTCGATCAGTCTGGCAGGAAATATCCTTTACCCATCATACTGGTATCCGCCATAGACCGAGACCAGTCCAAGAGATATCAAATAAGGTTCAACCTCGTTATCAGACAATGGCTTAGGAAGAATGCATGGACTGGACCCACACGTGAAGTGAAGACCAAAGACCAAGTACTAAGCGTTTTCACCCTAACCCAGTGAAAACGTACCCCTAAAGATGTCTTGGCCTAAGTACTCTTTTTTCCTTGATTGGTTTTTATCCCTAAGTGGTTTTGCCAACAAGATTTTTAATGAGACTTATGACCCGGATGTATTAGGCTCGAACCGGTCGTCTTCCTAACTAGTTCATGATTCATGGAGTACCGTCCAACCCTAATCCCTACCCTTTCCTCTTTTCACTTTTTACTTCAAGACTTTGTTACTGTTTGCCAGGAATGTAAAAGCCTAAGGACATGCTGGTCCTTTGTAAGTAGCAAGTTTCACTAGATGGCCGCCTATTTAAACTTGTAACCTCGCTCAAAAACATTTAAGACTTATATAAAATATCTTAGCCAAAACGCTTTGCTTTCTCAAGTCACACTTAGATTAAACACAGGAACTCCTTGAAGCTCAGGTTGGATTTCGGTCAAATCATATCACGGTATTGTCCAACTACCGTGTGGCCAACTCTCTATCCCTCGTTTCTTCCTTACCGCTCCATCTTACCATCGTTTCATCCTTACAACTCCATCTTACCATCTTTTCATCTTTACCGCTCCATCTTACCATCGTTTCATCCTTACCGCTCCATCTAACAATTGTTTCATCCTTACCGCTCCATCTTACCATCGTTTCATTCTTACCGCACCATCTTACCATTGCATCATCCTTACCACCTCACCGCTCTGCGCATCTTTTTATCGTACCGTATGTCCTACCCTGACTCTACCGTACAAAAAACCTTGTACCGCATTGGCATTTGCATGCCAAGGACTCCTTACCGCTTTATTGCTTTCATCGGGAGATCCTGACCAAATCAGTGTTCTTCTACCAAGGAAAACTGACAGCACGAGTAATCTGTACCGCAACATTTGACCAGCCTCGACCGTACAGTTTGTCTCCATCTGGTGTTCGGCTGTCTTTCCCAGGCCATGTCTAGGCCGTCTGTGGAGCTATAAGTTCGGGGACACATCAGTAGTGGAGTTTGGCTCATGGAGTATTGGGTGAGGCACCGGTCAATATCAGGCAAAACACATCAAATAATTAAATTGCATATATAGGTTTATGTTCTTGCACTCACCATATCCAAGCACAAAAATTTCTGAGACAAAATACATAAGTATATAAAACTTCTTGGGACCAATAACCCTAGATTTTCCAAACGCAAACTAAAATAATAATAAAATAATTTAATAACTAATTAAATTAACCAACAAGCACACCACCTTAAATACATCACCACCATCCAATAACCCACTTGAAAGATTACTGGTTTAAAGCAGTTTAGTGCTTGGTTCACTTGACCAAAACACTATGTACATCCTTTAACAACAAGAAACGTTACATCACAACAACAAGACATGACCCCAATGTCATTTTCTTTGTTACAAAGCTCTGCAACCACACCACTCCGCCGTAATCACCACCACCACAGCAATTCACTAACTCACAACAACATCACTGACATCATCAATGGCCAAACACCACACGGTGACACCAATCAAAACGTCACTGGCGTCCACCACTCACCAATGCCATACCATCACAATCTCCCTATCAAAACCATCCACTGTCAAGTCATCATCAAGACTTATCCAAGGATTCGATCAACCCTAAGATCCACATGATACAGTCAAAATAAGGAAGAGAACCTTACCCCAACTTCCTGTGATGTCATACGATGCGAGGGAGCTTCGAAGCTTTACTGTCACGGTAACCTCTGTTCCTTCACCTCTTATCTCTCACGCCCATACATCCACCAAGAATCACTATCTCTCTGTTTTCTCTCTTTGCCACACCTCACACCAAACAACAAAACTTCTCTTGTTTGTTTCTTGGAGGCGACAACTTCAAGGAAGAATAGAACTAGGCGACTAGCATTTAAAAAAATAGTGGTTTTTTATTTACACCTGATCCCTTAATTCTGAACAGTTTACACACTGGTCCCAAACTTTTAGATTGATCAGAAACACCCCTTAGAGGAAAACATGGCCCAAATTTTAAATTACTCTATTTAACCCAGAAATTCCCCTATCCAAAATTTTTTAAAAATTAAAATAATAATTACTCCACAATGTTCTCAGTTCCAAATATCCCCAGGTTAATTTAAACTTTTGTTTTCTGAAACCGGGGCGTTATGATTCTCCCCCACTAACATAGAATTTTCTTCGAATCTAATGCTTCAGTCCATCCGCAATGAACTCAACTGAATAACTGTCATAGCGATTAACATAACCTTAACCTATCTGGCCAACCCCAACACTATTGACCTTTGAGGACTACATTCAGTCACATTACTTAAGATTTGGGCCATAACGATTTTCTCACAACTAAAACTCATACATCTCCACTCTAAGACACCAAGTCCTACGAGTTCTGGGTATCCATACCACTCTGCTATCAGGCCACAAAGTCTTTTGGAGCTCTCGGTATCAAACTCAAGCCACTCTAACCTTACAGGTTTTTGGTAATCACATACAACTCCATTCTTGGCTATACACCTTATGAATTCTTGGCATCACACTCATACCACTCCACTCTGGGTATCATAGCCTTATAGATTCTCAGTATAATATACCACTTTATCCTGGGCTAGATACCTTACGAGTTCTGGGTATCAAAGAAATTATCCATCCTCCGAAGAGTTGTACAAGACCAAAACATCCTTTGAGCAACCATGACCCTCAATACAATTATAAGTACTACCGACTGAAACTACCTCCCATGATCAGCATACGACCTCGCAAAGTAATACTGCCATCATAGATATTCCAAACCCGAAACACACTTCTTATAAATTTATTTTTTAAATTCCCATAAAACTCCTTTCAGAAATTCATATTCATTTAACATTCAAGACATCAACAACTCACAAATCAGTAAGAAATACTCATCTTATTAAAACTAATAATGTATTAGTTTTCTACAACACCAACGAAATACAAAATGACTAAACAAAAACATGAATGACCAAAATAAAACTAGAAACCAGATGTCAATCTCAAGCTTTGGCTTGTTTCTCGAACCACTTCTTAAACTTTTCTTTCATCATCGCCTCTAATCCCCAAGTTTCCTTATCCACATCATCACAGTCCCAAAAGACTTTGATCATCAGAATCTTCTTCCAACGATCCTCCTTGGTTCTTCTATCAAGAATCCTTACCGGTCTTGCTTCTATGGTCATGTTAAGCTGAATATCTAATAGAATCTTAGCCAATATCTCATCGTTCTTATGCAAGCTCTTTTCAGCATTGACACATGGAAGACCTTGGGAAACGCTTGCAAAATCTTCGGTAACTCCAACCGATATGCAACTAGTCCAACTCGCTTGACAACCTTAAACGAACACATGTACCTCAGACTCAGCGTAGTCTTGGTAATAGATCTGTTAGGACACCGCAGCATTTCCACCTTGAGATACACTCTATCTCCCACCTCAAACTCAAGCTCTTTTCTTTGCTTATCGGCATAACTCTTTTGCTGATCTTGTACTTCCTTTATGTTCAGTTTCAAATCCATATCTTTGTCGTAGTTTCCTGAACAAAATCTGCACAATAAATGCTTCTTTCCCTACTTAGATAAGGTGTATGATATGGTCTCCCAAATAGCGCCTCATATGGAGCCATCCCAATAGTCGCCTGGTAACTGTTGTTATAAGTAAGCCATCCACTGATGACCATACTTAAGTACACACATTTTGAGCAAATTCTTAAGGGTTTGCATGGTCCTCTCGGATTGCCATCATCTGAGGGTGATAGCCCGTACCCATATGTACCTTTGTGCCCATCTCAGCTTGGAAATCTCTCCAAAACATAGAAGTAAACTTGGAACCACGGTTCGACACTATACTCACAGGTACCCCATGAGTTTAATCTCTCTAAAACATAGAAGTAAACTTGGAACCATGGGTCGACACTGTACTCACAGGTACCCCATGAGTATAATCTCTCCAAATTTTGGCTTGATGTGCCCTACCTCCTTGCTGTGATAGCACACTCAAGGATCCCTATGCATCTTACCTTTCTGAGAACAATTTGTAACCATATGGTCCTTGCTCCCGCATTCAAAGCATTCGTGGCCACCTTGGTTAACCTTAGGTGTATCCTCCCTCTTGCGCTTCTGTCCTTGTACCGGTTTGTAACCCTTGCTCCGATAGCACTGATGATGAGGTTTCTTTGCCTAAGAATTTGGATTAACTACCACAACCACATTTTTGAGACCCCCTTGATCAATACAACATTCTTGACCAATTCCAAAATTGGGCCAAATGATCTCACCAAGTGACGGTTCCTTAACTTTGCTACCAGACCTCTCATGAAATATCACACCTGGCCTGCTCATCCTCCATAGCCCGACCAGCATACATATTGAGACTGTTGAACTCTGTCTCATAAACTTGAACCATCAGGTGTAATGCCTCCTGAGGAAAATACTTGGAGTTAAACTCCGCCACAAATTCCTCCAAGGTTATTTCTGCATGAGCTCTCCTAGCTGAAGTACCCCACCACCAGAGATGTGCATCGCCCTAAAAATAGTGCACCACAAGAACAACCTGGTACCGTATAGACACCTAATTGAACGAAAAGTGCCCTCCATCCGCATCCTCCACTCATCTTGATATGAGCATGGAAACGCTAACACATGGAGAGGAAGAGGAAGGAACCATGGCCATTCCTAAAGGTCCTATGACCCAGGCAATATCAAGGAAACTTTAAGAAGTTGTAGAAAAGATCTTAAGGATAGCATGGAAGCATGAAGAAGCTAAGGAAAGGCAACACCAAGACGTGCTCACTTCCATTCAAGTTGCTCTAAGTTAATCATCTTCTAAGTGACTTAAGTGTGCTCTTTTCCCTTGAGCTCGGTTTTATCCCAATGGGTTTTCCGACTAAGGTTTTTAATGAGGCCTCAAGATTATCTTAAACCTTATGATGAATAACTTAGCGCCACACTTGATATTTTGGACTGTCCTTTGATGCATTGGACCGACCTCAAACTACTTTATAGTATAAGTTAAACTATAGTTTTATTTTAATGTTTAAATTCGCAAAACTCTTTCATATTCTGTCTTGTCAATGTTCAGAGTCTTAGGATGAATGCTTAAAGTCCCAAGAGTTAGTAGTCTCGAGGCATTTGAGTCTGTTCAAGTCACCTCTCTGTATAAGTCGATCTAAGCCTCATTTGGCAAACAACCAACTTTTTAATCAACTTCTTTTTCAGAGAAAATTCTCTAAGTTCTTTAAGAATATTTCTTGATTGTTTAGTGAGTCATATCCAACAATCAACCCCGATTCTCTGGTGTGTCATATCCAGAAAATCAACCTTTGTCTTCTACGAGTGTGTCATATCTTGGAGAGACATTGTTGAGTTTTTATTAGGTGTGTAATATCCAAAATAAACCTCAAGGAGTATCAAGAAGCCTTTCTGCAACTTCTTGTGTCCTGCATCAATCCATCACCTTGTCCAGTTCGAGTCTTTGATTCACTAAGGCAAGGATATATCCTTCTTCTATCCAAAGAACCATCCGGCCGCTTCTAAGAAGACCCCTTCAATTGGTCCATTCTATCATCAACTCGGCCTTATGTCTTCTTTTATCAATTTTGTTTATCAACCTAACCTACCAACGAGAAAGTTGAGTCTTGGGTGTGACCGAGATCATGTCATCTGGTATCATAGCAGCTTTTTCGATTTGGTAGTAAGTTGTTCATCTTCTTGTTCTTTCATCTTCTTGTTCTTTCACCTTCTTGATCTTTCATCTTCTGTCTTTTCATTTCCAACTCCTCATCTTCTTGGTCGAGATTCTCATCTCGCCATTTCTGTTCTTCTATTCCTTTCTATTCTATTCTAAAGATCCATTGGATCTCATTCAAAAAAACAAAAGAAAAAAAAAAGAAAAACAAAGAAAACCAAAACAAAGAAACCGAGAAGCATTCTATAACTCATCTTGAGTCGGAATGTTGTTCGTATTTCTCAACAAATTTGATCGGATTTGTTTCATAAGAACTCTGTGAGAAATCTCTGTGAGAAGTACTTGAGAGAAAACACTTGAGAGAAAACACGTGAGAGAAACACTTGAGAGGAAATACTTGAGAGAAACACTAGTGAGGAAAATCCTGTGAGAGTTTATTCTTCTAACCATTTTTTAAGTTTTGCAGGGAAGATGTCTCAAAGTGAAGCTGGAAGTGAAAACACAAATCGCCCAAGAAGAGCAAGACCACAAAACGTGGATGTGCAAACCCTCATGGAAGAGATAAGGCGTCTCTTAAGGCATGAACTAGATCCTGTCCATGAAAAATGGATACCATTCAGTAATCGGTTAACCAAGGACTTCCTCAATGTCCTGCTGAAAGAAGAAGGGCGCAAATACCCACTGATGAAGATGAAGGGCCAGATTATGACAGCCGTGGAAGCCAAGCTTCTAATGGACGTCCAAGACGTGCAAGGGAAGCAAGGGAACGTCAAGTAGATAATCTTAATGGTTTTAAGTTAAAAATACCACCATTCTATGGGAAGAATGATCCAGACGCCTACTTGGAATGGGAGAAGAAGATAGAACTTGTCTTCGATTGCTAGCCTTACACCAAATCGAAGAAGGTTCAAGTGGCTGCAACCGAGTTCTATGACTATGCAATCAATTGGTGGGATCAACTTGTCACCAATAAGAGATGCAATCAAGAACCGCATGTGGAGACTTGAGAAATAATGAAGAACCTAATGAGAAAGTGGTTTGTTCCAAGTCACTATCACCGGGAGTTGCACCAAAGGCTTAGGAGGTTAAGCCAAGGCAGTAAGAGTGTGGAGGACTATTACCAAGAGATGGAATCTCTAATGATCAAAGCCGATATAGATAAAAATCATGTGGCAACTATGGCGAGGTTTCTAAGTGGTTTAGCTCGAGATATTCAAGACAGGATGGAGCTTCAAACTTATGGAGACTTGGAAGAGATGCTTCACAAGGCTATCCTTGTGGAACAGCAGATCAAGAGAAGAAGTTCTTGCAGGAGTTCCTATGGAGCCGGAGCAACCTATCCTAGATCAAGTTACAAACTGGAGGACAAGACCATTGTCAAGCCAAAGACTGATTCCAAACCTTACACAACAACTCAAGACGCCAAGGGAAAAACTGTAGGTACTTCATCTAAAACTGAGATGTTAGATGCTTCAAGTGTTAAGAGAGAGAGGACACTACGTCAATTAGTGCATCAACAAAAGAATCATGATCCTTTTGGATAATGCTGAGATAGAAACTGATGAAGAAGAAGAACTTGAAGAAGAAGAGAACTCCGATGCTGAGGAGATAGAGTTACCAGCAACAAGAGAGCTATTAGTCACAAGGCAATCATTAAACATTTAAGCCAAGGATATGGATCAGGAGCAACGGGAAAACCTATTTCACACCAGATGCCTGGTACAAGGCAAGGTTTGCAGTACTAATGTGGCAAGCGAAACCATGGTGAAAAAGATAGGACTAGGAGAGAAGAAGCATCCAAAGCCTTACAAGCTTCAGTGGCTGAATGATGAGGGAGAGATGATCGTGCATAGCCAAGTATTGGTTCCTTTAACCATAAGCAAGTATCAGGATGAGAACTTGTGTGACGTTCTACCAATGGAGGCCAGTCACATTCTACTTGGAAGGCCATGGCAGTTTGATAAGAAGGTCATCCATGATGGGTTTACCAATCTGTATTCCTTTGTACACAATGGCCGGAAGACCATTCTTGCTCCATTGATGCCACCAGAAGTTTATCAAGATTAACTATGGCTAAAACAAACAGACAAAACCAAATAGAGAGAACCTCCAAACACATCACCACCAAACAAAGAAGAGAGTTTGAGAAACCCAAGAAAAAGAACTTTGAGAGCAAACCCAAGAGACAATAAAACTTCCTTGTGAGATCTAGTATTGTTAAGAGAACTTTGTTCTCTAAGCAAACCATTCTTTTGATTGTTTACAAAGAGGTTTTGGTAAACCTTACTAACTTAATGCCAGAAGTTCCGAGCAACATTTCCTTTCTTTTGCAGGAGTTTGAAGATGTCTTTCCAGAGGAAAATCCCAAGGGATTACCACCTATCCGTGGGATTGAACATCGAATTGATTTTGTGCCTGGAGCTTCACTCCCAAACCGTCCAGCTTACAGAACCAATCCTGTGGAGACTAAGGAGCTTCAAAGACAAGTAGAAGAGCTGATGCCTAAGGGCCATATCTGAGAGAGCATAAGCCCTTGTGCCGTGCTAGTGCTACCTGTTCTAAAGAAAGATGGCACTGGAGGATGTGCGTGGATTGCAGAGCCATCAACAATATCATTGTAATGTATCGCCATCCTATTCCTCGTTTAGATAACATGTTGGATGAATTGCATGGTTCTTGCATATTCTCTATGATAGATCTTAAAAGTGGATACCATCAGATTAGGATGAAAGAAGGGGATGAATGGAAAACCGCTTTTAAAAATAAACATGGGTTGTATGAGTGTTGGTAATGCCTTTTGGACTGAGAAATGCACCTAGTACATTCATGAGGTTGATGAACCATGTCCTTAGGTCCTTTATAGGCATTTGTGTGGTTGTATACTTTGATGATATTCTTGTTTACAGCAAAAGTCTGGATGAGCATGTTAAGCACCTAGAGGCGGTTCTGAATGTACTTAGGAAGGAAAAGCTTTATGCCAATCTTAAGAAATGTACTTTTGGAACAAATAACTTGGTCCTTTTAGGCTTTGTTATGAGTGCAGATGGCGTGAAGGTAGATCCAGAGAAGATTAAAGCTATCATGGAGTGGCCAAGTCCAACCAATGTTAGTGAAGTAAGAAGCTTAAATGGGCTTGCCAGTTTCTACAGACGTTTTGTCCAGAACTTTAGCACCATAGCTGCTCCATTGACCGAAGTGATTAAGAAGAAAGTCAGATTCAAGTGGGGAGAAGCACAAGAAGTCGCTTTCCAATGCCTTAAAGAGAAGCTTACTAATTGACCTCTCCTTGCTCTTCCTGATTTTAACAAAACCGTTGAAATTGAATGTGATGCCTCAGGGATTGGAATTGGTGATGTGTTAATGCAGGAGAAAAGGCCGATAGCATACTTCAGTGAGAAGCTTGGAGGAGCAACTCTCAACTATGCTACATATGACAAAGAGATGTATGCTTTAGTGAGGGCACTCCGAACTTGGCAACATTATCTCTGGCCTAAAGAGTTTGTGATACATTCCGACCATGAATCACTCAAGTATCTAAAAGGTCAGAACAAGCTAAGCAAGAGACATGCCAGATGGGTCGAGTTCATAGAGACTTTTCTTTATGTAATCAAGTACAAACAACGTAAGGAAAATATAGTGACCGATGCACTATCTCGGAGGTATGTTCTCTTAAGTACTCTTGCTGCCAAGCTCTTAGGATTTGAACAAATCAAAGGTATGTATGGAACAGATTCTGATTTTTGCGATGCCTATAGAATGTGTGCGAAATTTGCCTCTGGCCATTACTTTCGGCAAGATGACTATCTCTTCTATGACAACCGCCTATGTGTACCTAATTGTTCCTTGAGAGATTTATTTGTTAGGCAAGCACATGGAGGGAGTCTCATGGGTCACTTTGGCATCGCCAAGACACTTAAGGTGTTACAAGACCACTTCTTTTGGCCACACATGAGAACGGACGTAGACTGAATTTGTGAAAGATGCACAACCTCTAAACAAGCTAAGTCCAAAGTCCAAAGCCACGGTTTGTACACTCCCTTACCTATTCTTTATCACCCTTGGAATGACATATCCATGGATTTCATTGTTGGATTACCTAGAACTAGAACCGAGAAGGATTCCATCTTTGTGGTAGTAGACAGCTTGTAACAAAACAGATGATCCATTGCATATTGCTATCTTGTTCTTTAAGGAAGGGGTACGTTTGCATGGTATGCCTAAGACCATAGTCTCTGATAGAGATACTAAATTCCTTAGTTATTTCTGGAAGACCCTTTGGGCTAAGTTAGGTACCAAGCTGTTGTTCTCTACTACTTGTCATCACAAACTGATGGACAAACCGAGGTAGTTAATAGAACCTTAGGAACTATTTTGCGTGCTTTCATAAGGAAAAATTTGAAGTCATGGGAAGATTACATATCTCACTGTGAATTTGCATATAACCGTGCGGTGCATTCTACTTCTAAGTTTTCTCCTTTTGAGATTGTTTATGGATTCAACCTCACTTCTTCTTTGGATCTAATCCCTTTGCCTGAGTGTGAAAGAATTAGTTTTGATGGGAAAAAGAAGGCCGAACTGATACAACAAATACACAAGCAAGCGAGGCAAAACATTGAAGAAAAGACAAAGCAATACGTCAAGCATGCCAACAAGCGAAGATGAGAAAAATTCTTTGAAGAAGGTGACCAAGTTTGGGTTCACTTAAGAAAAGAAAGGTTCCCGAAGGAAAAAAGTCCAAGCTTATGTCAAGGATCGATGGGCCTTTCAAGATCATCAAAAAGATCAACAACAATGCCTACCAGCTTGACTTACAAGGTAAGTATGATATAAGCAACAGTTTTAAGATCACTGACTTGGTTTCTTTCATTGCAGATAATCCAGAATTGAGGACAAATCCTTTTCAACAGGGAGGGGATGATATGAGCAAGGAAATGCCAACACATGGAGAAGAAGAGGAAGGAATAAGACCATAGTCTCTGATAGAGATACTAAATTCCTTAGTTATTTCTGGAAGACCCTTTGGTGTAAGTTAGGTACCAAGCTGTTGTTCTCTACTACTTGTCATCCACAAACTGATGGACAAATTGAGGTAGTTAATAGAACCTTAGGAACTATTTTGCGTGCTTTTATAAGGAAAAATTTGAAGTCATGGGAAGATTACATATCTCACTGTGATTTTGCATATAATCGTGCGGTGCATTCTACTTCTAAGTTTTCTCCTTTTGAGATTGTTTATGGATTCAACCTCACTTCTTCTTTGGATCTAATCCCTTTGCCTGAGTGTGAAAGAATTAGTTTTGATGGGAAAAAGAAGGCCGATCTGATACAACAAATACATAAGCAAGCGAGGCAAAACATTGGAGAAAAGACAAAGCAATACGTCAAGCATGCCAACAAGGGAAGACGAGAAAAATTCTTTGAAGAAGGTGACCAAGTTTGGGTTCACTTAAGAAAAGAAAGGTTCCCAGAAGGAAAAATGTCCAAGCTTATGCCAAGGATCGATGTGCCTTTCAAGATCATCAAAAATATCAACAACAATGCCTACCAGCTTGACTTACAAAGTAAGTATGATATAAGCAACAGTTTTAAGATCACTGACTTGGTTTCTTTCATTGCAGATAATCCAGAATTGAGGACAAATCCTTTTCAACAGGTAGGGGATGATATGAGCAAGGAAATGCCAACACATGGAGAAGAAGAGGAAGGAATAAGACCATAGTCTCTGATAGAGATACTAAATTCCTTAGTTATTTCTGGAAGACCCTTTGGTGTAAGTTAGGTACCAAGCTGTTGTTCTCTACTACTTGTCATCCACAAACTGATGGACAAATTGAGGTAGTTAATAGAACCTTAGGTACTATTTTGCATGCTTTCATAAGGAAAAATTTGAAGTCATGGGAAGATTACATATCTCACTGTGAATTTGCATATAACCGTGCGGTGCATTCTACTTCTAAGTTTTCTCCTTTTGAGATTGTTTATGGGTTCAACCCCACTTCTTCTTTGGATCTAATCCCTTTGCCTGAGTGTGAAAGAATTAGTTTTGATGGGAAAAAGAAGGCTGAACTGATACAACAAATACACAAGCAAGCGAGGCAAAACATTGAAGAAAAGACAAAGCAATACGTCAAGCATGCCAACAAGGGAAGACGAGAAAAATCCTTTGAAGAAGGTGACCAAGAAATGGTTCACTTAAGAAAAGAAAGGTTCCCGGAAGGAAAAAAGTCCAAGCTTATGCCAAGGATCGATGGGCCTTTCAAGATCATTAAAAAGATCAACAACAATGCCTACCAGCTAGACTTACAAGGTAAGTATAATATATGAAACAGTTTTAATATCACTGACTTGGTTTCTTTCATTGCAGATAATCCAGACTTGAAGACAAATCCTTTTCAACAGGGAGGAGATGATATGAGCAAGGAAATGCCAACACATGGAGAAGAAGAGGAAGGAATAAGACCATAGTCTCTGATAGAGATACTAAATTCCTTACTTATTATGGAAGACCCTTTGGTCTAAGTTAGGTACCAAGCTGTTGTTCTCTACTACTTGTCATCCACAAACTGATGGACAAATCGAGGTACTTAATAGAACCTTAGGAACTATTTTGCGTGCTTTCATAAGGAAAATTTTGAAGTCACGGGAAGATTACTTATCTCATTGTGAATTTGCATATAACCATGCGGTGCATTCTACTTCTAAGTTTTCTCCTTTTGAGATTGTTTATGGGTTCAACCCCACTTCTTCATTGGATCTAATCCCTTTACCTTAGTGTGAAAGAATTAGTTTTGACGGGGAAAAGAAGGCCGAACTGATACAACAAATACACAAGCAAGCGAGGCAAAACATTGAAGAAAAGACAAAGCAATACGTCAAGCATGCCAACAAGGGAAGACGAGAAAAATTCTTTGAAGAAGGTGACCAAGTTTGGGTTCACTTAAGGAAAGAAAGGTTCCTGGAAGGAAAAAAGTCCAAGCTTATGCCAAGGATCGATGGGCCTTTCAAGATCATCAAAAAGATCAACAACAATGCCTACCAGCTTGACTTACAAGGTAAGTATGATATAAGCAATAGTTTTAATATCACTGACTTGGTTTCTTTCATTGCAGATAATCCAGATTTCAGGACAAATCATTTTCAATAGGGAGGGGATGATATGACCAAGGAAACGCCAACACATGGAGAAGAAGAGGAAGGAACCATGGCCATTCCCAAAGGTCCTATGACCCGGGCAAGATCAAGGAAAGTTCAAGAAGCTGTAGGAAATATCTTAAGGATAGCATGGAAGCATGAAGAAGCTAAGGAAAGGCAACAGCAAGATGTGCTCACTTCCATTCAAGTCGCTGTAAGTTAATCATCTGCTAAGTGACTTGAGTGTGCTCTTTTTCCCTTAAGCTCGATTTTATCCCAATGGGTTTTCTGACTAAGGTTTTTAATGAGGCCTCAAGATTCTCTTAAACCTTATGATGAATAACTTAGCGCCACACTTGATATTTTGGACCGTCCTTTGATGCATTGGACCGACCTCAAACTACCTTATAGTATAAGTTAAACTATAGTTTTATTTTAATGTTTAAATTTGCAAAACTCTTTCATATTCTGTCTTGTCGACTTCTAGTCAATGTTCAGAGTCTTAGGATGAATGTCTAGAGTCCCAAGAGTTAGTAGTCTCAAGGCACTTGAGTCTGTTCAAGTCACCTCTATATATAAGTTGATGTAAGCCTCATTTGACAAACAACCAACTTTTTAATCAACTTCTTTTTCAGAGAAAATTTTCGAAGTTCTTTAAGAACATTTCTTGATTTTTTGGTGAGTCATATCCTACAATTAACCCCGATTCTCTGGTGTGTCATATTCACAAAATCAACCTTTGTCTTCCCACAGTGTGTCATATTTTGGAGAGACATTGTTAAGTGTTTATTAGGTGTGTAATATCCGAAATAAACCTCAAGGAGTATCAAAAAGCCCTTCCACAACTTCTTGTGTCCCGCATCAATCCATCACCTTGTCCAGTTTGACTCTTTGATTCACTAAGGCAAGGATCTATCCTTTTCTATCCAAAGAACCATCCGGCCGCTTCTATGAACCCTTCAATTCATTCCATCATCAACTCGGCCTTATGTCTTCTTTTATCCATTTGTCTATCAACCTAACCTACCAACGAGAAAGTTGAGTCTTGGGCGTGACCAAGATCGTGTCACATCTGCATCCTGAGGACTGGCACCACCAGGAAAGAATCATGGGTCAATATTTCGCAAATGCTCCATCATCTTAATGTAAGGTGGATGCTCCTCTACAACTGCAACTCTTGGTTTTGCCTCAACCACCGGTGGTACTCTTGGATGCTAAGGTTGTATTTTTGCCAGTAACTGCTCCAACAGCATGACACGATCTCGGTCACGCCCAAGATTCAACTTTCTCGTTGGTAGGTTGGAATGATAGACAGAAAGATAGAAGAAACCATATGGCCGAGTTGATGATGAAAAGGACCGTTTGAAGGGTCTTCTTTGAAGCGGCCGAATGGTTCTTTGGATAGATATGGGATAGATCCTTGCCTTAGCGAATTAATGACTCAAACTGGACAAGGTGATGGATTGATGCGGGACACAAGAAGTTGCGGAAGGCTCCTTGATACTCCTTGAGGTTTATTTCGGATATTACACACCTAATAAACACTCAACAATGTCTCTCCAAGATATAACACACTCGGGAAGACAAAGGTTGATTTTCTGGATATGACACACCAGAGAACCGAGGTTGATTGTTGGATATGACACACCAAACAATCGGAAATATTCTAAAAGAACTTAGAGAATTTTCTCTGAAAAGAAGTTGATTAAAAAGTTGGATGATTGCCAAGTGAGGCATACAATCGACTTATATAGAGAGGTGACTTGAACAGACTCAAGTGCCTCGTGATTACTACTTCTTGGGACTCTAAGCAATCACCTAAGACTTTGAACAAAGACTAGAAGTCGACTAGACAAAAATAAAAGAGTTTGCGAAATTGAAAAGATGAAATAAAACCATAATCTAAGTTATATCATAAAGTTGATGCTTGAGTCGGTCCATAACTTCATGAAATCGTCCAAGGCATCAAAGAAGCTCCTAAGCTAATCATCTAAGAGATATAAGTGAACTTGAGGCCTCATTAAAAACCTTTAGCTGGAAAACCCATTGGGATAAAACCGAGCTTAAGGGAAAAGAGCACACTCAAGTCACTTTTGAAGATGATTTAACTTAGAGCGACTTGAATGGAAGTGAGCATGTCTTGGTGTTGTTTTTCCTTAGCTTCTTCATGCTTCCATTTGATCCTTAAGATGTTTCCTACAGCTTCTTGAAGTTTTCTTGATCTTGCCTGGGTCATAGGACCTTTGGGAATGGCCATGGTTCCATCTTCTTTTCCTCCAAGTGTTGGCGTTTCCATGCTCATATCATCCCCTCCATCTTGAAAAAGATTTGTCCTCAAATCTGGATGATCTGCAATGAAAGGAACCAAGTCAGTAATATTGAAACTGTTGCTTATATCATACTTACCTTGCAAGTCCAACTGGTAGGCATTGTTGTTGATCTTTTTGAGATCTTGAAAGGTCCATCGATTCTTGGCATTAGCTTGGACTTTCTTCCTTCCGGGAACCTTTCCTTTCTTAAGTGAATCCACACTTGGTCACCTTCTTCAAAGACTTTTTCTTGTCTTCCCTTGTTCACACAATATCCATTTTGCTCAAATGCGGATCCCTCTTCCTTCCCTCTCGTATGGCAAAGGACAGATTTATCCATCATAGATGACCTACCAAGAGGAATGGTCTCCTTTAATCTTGATGAATAAGACTGAAGCTTGACTGGTCGATGGAAAGCGAACTCTTTCTTTTTTTCCAGGGGTTTGGGCATCTCATAGGTGTTTTGTTCCATATTCTCGGTTGCATAGTTCCATTCAAGGTTTATTTTTGGTACAACAAAGGATGGCTCCGCAAGCATATCTCCACAAGAATTAAGCAATTTCTGGAACCTGTTTTCAAAAAAATTATAGAAATGGAGTCGAAAACTTATAAGTCCATACTCTTCAAAGATTGATGTCGCCGTGTTTTTGTAGCAACTCGGAAGTGATCTTTCTCCTAGCTCACAAAGGTTGATCTCCCCAGCAGCTTCAATATCATCAAAGTCTAACAGTAATCTATTTGGTTTTTGAAGCTCCCTAGTCTCCACAAGATTGGTTCTGTACGCTGGATGGTTCGGAAGTAAAGATCTAGGCACAAAATCAATTTGATGTTCAATCCCACGGATAGGTGGTAATCTCTTGGGATTCTCCTCCGGAAAGACATCCTCAAACTCCTGCAAAAGAAAAGAAATGTTGCTCGGAACTTCCGGCACTGAGTTAGTAAGGTTTACCAAAACCTCTTTGTAAACAAACAAGAGAATGGTTTGCTTAGAGAACATGGCTCTCTTAACAACACTAGATCTCACAAGGATGTTTGATTGTCTCTCGGGTTTGCTCTCAAAGGTCTTTTTCTTGGTTTTTCTCAAACTCTCTTCTTTGTTTGGTGGTGAAGTGTTTAGGGATTCTCTCTCTTTGTCTTTTTGTTTTAGCCATAGTTGATCTTGATAAACTTCTGGTGGCGTCAATGGAGCAAAAATGGTCTTCCGGCCATTGTGTACAAAGGAATACCGATTGGTAAACCCATCATGGATGACCTTCTTATCAAATTGCCACGGCCTTCCAAGTAGAATGTGACCGGCCTCCATTGGTAGAACGTCACACAATATCTTGTCCTGATACTTGCCTATGGTTAAAGGAACCAATACTTGGCTATGCACGATCATCTCTCCTTCATCATTCAGCCATTGAAGCTTGTAGGGGTTCGGATGTTTCTTCTCTTCTAGACTCAACTTCTTTACCATGGTTTCACTTGCCACATTGGTACAGCTTCCTCCGTCGATGATAAGACTGTAAACTTTGCCTTGTACCAGACATCTAGTGTGAAACAAGTTTTCCCGTTGCTCCTGATCCATATCCTTGGCTTTAGTGATCGCCTTGTGACTAATAGCTCTCCTGTTGCTGGTAACTCAATCTCCTCAGCATCAGAGCTCTCTTCTCTTTCAAGTTCTTCTTCTTCATCGGTTTCTATATCACCATTATCCAAAAGGATCATGGTTCTCTTGTTGATACATTCATTGGCATAGTGTCCTCGCCCTTGACACTTGAAGCATCTAACATCACCGTTTTTAGAAGAAGTAGCTACAGCTTTTACCTTGGCGTCTTGAGTAGTGGTGTAAGGTTTGGAATCAGTCTTTGGTTTGACAATGGTCTTGTCCTCCGGTTTGTAGCTTGATCTAGAATAGTTTGTTCCGGCTCCATAGGAATTCTTAGAAGGACTCCTTCTTTTGATCTGCTGTTCCACAAGGATAGCCTTGTGAAGCATCTCTTCTAAGTCTCCATAAGTTTGAAGCTCCATCCTGTCTTGAATGTCTCTCGCTAAACCACTTAGAAATCTTGTCATTGTTGCCTCATGATCCTCATCTATGTTGTCTTTGATCATGAGAGATTCCATCTCTTGGTAATAATCCTCCACACTCTTACTGCCTTAGCTTAACCTCCTAAGCCTCTGGTGCAACTCCCGGTGATAGTGACTTGGAACAAACCGCTTTCTCATTAGGTTCTTCATCATCTCCCAAGTCTCTACATGCGGTTCTTGGTTGCGTCTCCTATTAGTAACAAGTTGATCCCACCAATTGATTGCATATTCATAGAACTCGGTTGCTGCCACTTGAACCTTCTTCCGTTCAGTGTAAGGCTGGCAATCGAAGACAAGTTCTATCTTCTTCTCCCACTCCAAGTAGGCGTCTGGATCATTCTTTCCATAGAATGGTGGTATTTTCAACTTAAGACCATTAAGATTATCTTAATGGCGTTCCCTTACTTCTCTTGCACGTCTTGGACGTCCATTAGAAGCTTGGCTTCCACGGCTGTCATAATCTGGCCCTTCATCTTCATCTATTGGCATTTGCGCCCTTCTTCTCCTTTCAGCAAGACGTTGGGGAAGTCCTTGGTTCACCGATTGCTGAATGGTGTCCATTCTCTCATGGACAGGGTCCAGTTCCTGCCTTAAGAGCCACCTCATCTCTTCCATGAGGGTTTGTATGTCCATGTTTGGTTGTCTGGCTCTTCTTGGGCGGTTGGTATTTTCACTCCCGGCTTCACTATGAGACATCTTCCCTGCAAAACTTAACAAACAGTTAGAAGAATAAGCTCTCACTAGTGTTTCTCTCAAGTGTTTTCCTCTCAAGTATTTCCTCTCAAGTGTTTCTCTCAAGTGTTTCTCTCAAATACTTCTCTCCAAGATTTTCTCACAGAGTTCTTATCAAACAAATCAAATCAAATTTGATGAGAAATATAACAACAACCCCGAATCCAATGATATGTAATATGTTTCTTGGTGATTTTTTTTTTCTTTTTGTTTTTGTTTTTCTTTTTGCTTTGTTTCGTTTTTTTTTTTTTTTAATGAGATCCAACGGATCTTTAGAAGAAATAGAATAGAAAGAATAGAAGAACAGAATTGGCGAGATGAGAATCTCGGCCAAGAAGATGAGGAGTTGGAAATGAAAAGACAGAAGATGAAAGATCAAGAAGATGAAAGAACAAGAAGATGAACAACTTACTACCAAATCGAAAAAGCTGCTCTAATACCAAATGACACGATCTCGGTCACGCCCAAGATTCAACTTTCTCGTTGGTAGGTTGGAATGATAGACAGAAGGATAGAAGAAACCATATGGCCGAGTTGATGATGAAAAGGACCGTTTGAAGGGTCTTCTTTGAAGCGGCCGAATGGTTCTTTGGATAGATATGGGATAGATCCTTATCTTAGCGAATTAATGACTCAAACTGGACAAGGTGATGGATTGATGCGAGACACAAGAAGTTGCGGAAGGCTCCTTGATACTCCTTGAGGTTTATTTCGGATATTACACACCTAATAAACACTCAACAATGTCTCTCCAAGATATAACACACTCGGGAAGACAAAGGTTGATTTTCTGGATATGACACACCAGAGAACCGAGGTTGATTGTTGGATATGACACACCAAACAATCGGAAATATTCTAAAAGAACTTAGAGAATTTTCTCTGAAAAGAAGTTGATTAAAAAGTTGGATGATTGCCAAGTGAGGCATACAATCGACTTATATAGAGAGGTGACTTGAACAGACTCAAGTGCCTCGTGATTACTACTTCTTGGGACTCTAAACAATCACCTAAGACTTTGAACAAAGACTAGAAGTCGACTAGACAAGAAGATAAAAGAGTTTGCGAAATGGAAAAGATGAAATAAAACCATAATCTAAATTATATCATAAAGTTGATGCTTGAGTCGGTCCATAGCTTCATGAAATCGTCCAAGGCATCAAAGAAGCTCCTAAGCTAATCATCTAAGAGATATAAGTGAACTTGAGGCCTCATTAAAAACCTTTAGCTGGAAAACCCATTGGGATAAAACCGAGCTTAAGGGAAATAGAGCACACTCAAGTCACTTTTGAAGATGATTTAACTTAGAGTGAGTTGAATGGAAGTGAGCATGTCTTGGTATTGTTTTTCCTTAGCTTCTTCATGCTTCCATGTGATCCTTAAGATGTTTCCTACAGCTTCTTGAAGTTTTCTTGATCTTGCCCGGGTCATAGGACCTTTGGGAATGGCCATGGTTCCATCTTCTTTTCCTCCAAGTGTTGGCGTTTCCATGCTCATATCACAGCATGTACAAGAGATTCGCAATCTGATCATCTTGAGCCTGAGCAATACCTGCAGCAACACCTGCAGCACCCGCTGGTCCTCCAGAAACACCAGTACTCACACCAGCCATACCATTAGATGCCACCTGATCCACATTTGAGATATTAACCTTCTCAACTGTAGACTCTGTTAGCCATCCACATTTTCAAAACAGATGATTAACCAGAAGGATAACTTACCGTGAAATCTCAATGAAGACTCGAAGTGGATAATTCTTGAACTTCACGCACACATAAATTGACTAACTACCTCATAATTAATATAAACACAAAAACACTCCGGTTCACTTGAACCATTCAAGCAACACCAAAAATATAAATCGCACTAGAACCGTAAATGCTCTGATACCCCACTGAAACAACCGCACCCGCTTTTTTAATAAATAACATCCCAATAAATAATAATTACTGCCTCCAATTAATTAAAATGCAAATAACTCATGAATAATAATCTACCAACCTCAGGAATTAAAATAAATTCAAAGAAACACCATAAAATTACCTCCACACACTTTAATCTACTCCCAACTAGAAATGATATTTAACTCAAATAAAATTAATCAACCTTCTAAAATTATCCAGAAATACATAAATAAATTCACCAATGTCTTTTACTATATTTAATCCAAAAATCATCAAACAGAATAAATCCAACAACAATAAGCATATGAAAAATTAACTCAACAAACCGACAAGTGTAGATGATCCCCCTTCATCGTCTTGATCCCACCGTCACTCTTTTCTTTTCCTGTATCAAATAAAGGAAATACATAAGTATTTCAATAAATACTTAGTTAGGCAATCCTCCCATCTACATGCTATACAAGCAAATGATTAAAATTATTTAACATGTTAAATACGAAAATACCGCAATAAATCAACCATCTCATGAAACAATTGATCTAGATCAACCCAATATCATTTACGTCCTGTATAACATAAAACACATCAAATAACTAAACACCACACAATGACACCAATCACAACATCACTAGCATCCACCACTCACCAATGCCACACCATCACGATCTCCCCGTCAAAACCATCCACCGTCAAGTCATAACTAAGACTTGTCCAAGGATTCGATCAACAATAATATCCACATGATACAGTCAAATAAGGAACCTTACCCCAACTACCAGGGATGTCACACGATGCAAGAGAGCTATGAAGCATCACCATCACGGCAACCTCTGTTCCTTCACCTCTTATCTTTCACGCCCACACAGCCACCAAACTCACTCCTCTCTTGTTCAATCACGGCAGCCCAACCACAAACTATTATCTATTCTTCGCATAAGAACCAGTCTCTCTCTTCTCTCTTTGCTACACCTCAAACAAAACACTAAAACTTCTTTCGTTTATTTGTTGGAGGCAAACGCTTCATGGAAGAATACGGCTTAGGGCTAGGCGACCAAGGGCCTTTAAAGCTTATACATCAGGAGGTCTGGAGTTCGAGCCCCAGTATTGCGATTTATTAATAAATTTGCAGATTAATGGAGGCAAGTTTATAGGAGATCTTCAACGATGTATAATTAGCACCGTTCGCCGTGATTCTACGCAGAGCAGGAAGTGGTGTCCGTCAAGAGCATGGAGAATAAAATATTGTCTGCAGTGGATCTAATAAGGGTCGGAAGGAATTGTCCGTGAAAGATTTATCTTTGTAATAGTTCTCATAATTTGTAATAAATTAATAAATCTAGACGACAAAAAAAAAAAAAATTTACACCTGGTCCCATAATACTTGAAATTTTAAAAACTGGCCCTGGACTTTTAAATTGAACAGAAAAACCCCTACGAGGAAAATAAGGTCCAACTTTAAAAGTACTATATTTAACCAAAACAATTCTCTATCCAAAATAGTTCTAAAAATTAAAATAATAATTACTCCACAATATTCTCAGCTCCAAATATCCCATAGAATTTAAAAGTTCTGTTTTCCGGAACCAGGGTGTTACACCCAGCAACAGCGCCAAAAACTTGATGTGCTTAGCTTTTAATCATCTTATAATATTGCAAGTACACATTGTTTCACAGTAGTGCCTTACGGTATTGATCCACAGAGAACAATAGTCTACACTAAGAATTATCATGATTCCAATTAATCTAGGATAACCAGTAGTTTATGGTGTACCTTAGGGTATCTAACAACCTAATGAATAACTAAATGATAATTATATACATTTATCTATACGGAGCTATATGAACAACATGTAACAGTATATATAAGATGCATAAAGAACCATCTATAGATTAGGCTATCTAATGTATAGTTGCCCCACTCTCGTGATGTATCAATCATTTATGCTAAGATCCTAACAGTCCAAGCTTGGTATTTCCTTTGGAAACATCACCGAATCTAACTCTAATTATGCTCACAAGTATAGATGGCAACATAGTTTTTCAATTGTATTCAAAACATAAACAGTTGCTCATCACAAATAGTTCTGCCCGTCTAACAGTCTGATGTGAACCCGACAAACGGATTAATATCATAGTTTAAGCTCAACCCCATAGAATAGAATTAAGCACAATTATATGATGCATACAATAAAGATAATCTCATATATATTAACATAAATATTACATAAAACCTTCTACAAATCCCTAATTACATGATCTGATATGTCCTATTAACTAAGAAAATAACATGTAAATAAAATCCTAAAACATCAACTACAATTATTTACAAAGGGTATAAGCCCCTACGACTGTAAACAAGGAGTATAAAGTTCTGAGAACCTTTTCCTCTAGAAGACTAAGAAGAGATGTGTGAGATAAGCTGTGTTTTTCCTCTGAGGTCGTGGCCCTATTTATATACCTCCAGGAGATATTGAAAATGCATGAATCTGGATTTTTCTAAGAATCTTCACTGATTGGTGACCGTTGATACCAATTGGTGCCGTCTCCTATATATCGATCGGTGACAGTTTTGGCTCAATTTCACTATACTTCTTCATTTAGCTCCAGCAAGCCCAATAACCTAATAATACACATTATTACATAAATGCTATCAAACTTACTTAAAAGGCAACACTTGGTTAGAAAACTGAATCTAAACACCATTAATATTTACCGTTATCACTCTATATGACCTGGATATCCGATAGGATATTGAATCAGATCCTGGTCAAAACCAAAACCGGAAAAAATTAGAATCAAAACCGATTAGATTTTACGAGGTATCAGATTCGGATTGGGTTCGGATTTTATCAGATCAGTACGGATCAGGTTTTTGGATACCAGATTTTATGCTGATGATGATATTTTAATTGTTTATGACAGATAAGAACCGTCAAAGAAGAATAAGAACCAGTCTGTTGGATTTGGATCATCTAAAGCTACAAAAGTCATTTATTAATATTGATGATGGTGAAAAGGATAATCGAAAGAATCTGAAGCATCTAAAACTCGAAACAGACAGTCCTTTTATATTGAAGATCATGTTGATGATGATGAGAAAGGAAATTCATCACTGCTAAAGAGGAGGAAGGATAAGACCCCTTTAAAGTGAGCATTAACAAAAATAAAAGAGGAAAGCTAAAGAAAGAGCGCAGTGCACCCATTCTAAGAATGATTATGCATATAATTCTTACAAGAACAGTACTAATTCATTCAGACGTCATATTACTGCATGTAAGCTTTATAAGTCTAAGAATGATTGATGTGCTCATGTTTTAATCCTCTTATATTACTGCAAGTGCAAAATGCATTAAAGTAGTTAGACATGACCAAAATGTAACGTAAGTGTATTTCATATCGTAACCGTATCCGTTTTCAACCATAACTGGATTGTAACCGTATAAAATGGTTAAAACCCATAACAGTAAAATTATATAGTTATGGTTAACCGTAAATTTTTAACCGTAACCATTAATTAACCGTACCCGTATAAAACTATCAGTTAACCATAACCATTATAAAAATAAAATAATTATTTTTATTGTAATTTTATATATTGTAATTTTAAATAATCGAATTATACTTACCCGTATGTAACTGTAACAAAATATAACCGTAACCGTTGTAACCATAACCGTTTTAACCGTATTGAAATGATTAAGGTTAAGGTTAAAAGAAAAAAATTAACCATAACCGGAAGTTAATTAACCTTAACAGTAATAACCGTAACCGTGGTCATGACTAGCAGTAGTAACTAAAGTATTGATCCACAGATAACAACAGTCTACGTATGGGAACTATGATAACAAAATTTTCGGGAACTCATGCTGTCTAAATTAAAAATGCATAAAATAGATAGACATCAATGTACAAGGATTATATATTGTAATTTTGCTCTGGGATTGTGGTCTTATTTATAAAGCTCCAAGAGATTTTGAAATACATGAACCTGGTATATTTTCAAAATCATCACTGATCGGGGATCATTGATACCGATCTGTGTTGTCTTCTCTTCATACCGATCGGTGATCATGTGTATCTATTGGTGATGGCCCAATTTATCATCTCCTCACAATTTAAATGCAAATTCCTCTATACTTCTTCATTTGACTCCAGCAAGCTCGATAACCCAATAATACACATTATTACGGAAAACAGGTTAGTTCTTACTTAAAAGATGTGAGATTGATTAGAAAACTGACTCTAAAAACTGTTAATAATTACTGTTATCACAATTCACCCAGACTTGAATTCTTTCTTGTCCTCAAGTAAGAACAATAAAAGTCAGACATAGAGAAAAGATTTGAAAAGTGGCAACTCATATTTAACTTGGAACAAACTTTTCTTTAGGAACCTCCTCTGTTGACTGCATCAAAAATTAAGGCCGGGCAAACCTAGTAAGTGTACTACAACATGAGTGTATCAATAGCCTATAGTTTCCATCCAATAATCACAGATAATTCCCAGAGTCAATTAAAATAACCTTGTAACATTCATTAAGAGTGCATGTACTCTCACAAAATAAATATCAAATATATCAAAGGTCTTGGCATCTAGGGTATTTGAAAGGTGGTTCAAGTGTTTATGGCTATCCTACCAAATCTACGATGCAAACCAATATGGAAAATCACATTGCGACGTAGACCACTTCATGCATACATAACCTTCCTTTCATGTAGAACCTTGTACACCTTAATCTTTTTATCCTAGCCTTTTGATTTTCCTGCTATTTACAGCAATGAAGTTGATCTCTAAGAAAAAACATTACAAGATATACAGCTCCTAGCCAGCAAGCAGTTAGCCTTATATATATATATGTATGTGATCAACTTATATACCAACGAAAAATCTAAACAAACGGCTCATTATTATTCTAACATTTTTCATATGGCATATCTAATCCTAATGTAAGGTCAGCTATGTCGGTCTATATACTCCATAGTTTTTACATATAAATGAACATGCCAATTGAAACACAAGACTAAATGAGGTTTTTATGAAAAGGTTGAGGTTAAAGGTGGGGTACTAGACTAAATATGAGTCTAGTCATTCAAGTTAATCAAAAGGATGGTAAAATGATTAAAAGATAACTCTGAATTTAAGTTTCACACTATAAACAACAATCTCTGAATAACATCCATCATACTGATTCGTAAGAACATCGTACTGATTGGTTATAGCCATAGCATGCTGATTGGTTGTAGCCTAACCATTCGTTGGAATATGTCCAGTCTTTTATCTTGTAGAAAACGCAAAAGATGAAGTTTGCAGCTCTCCATCTCATAAAATTATTATGAACTAGAGGGTCAAAGACACATCATGATCTTCTCTTCCTGAAAGCACATGAAATGGAGATTGCAGCTCTCCATCTCATCAAATAAGCAATATCATATGCTGTTTAAGATATGCTAATATGTTGCCACTCAGTGCGGTCTAGAAGAAATGGTAGTCTTGGAATCAGCTCCTCTTCTGAACTTTTCTTGTTGACACTTTTCATTTTTTGGAACCTTTTGCATCGGGACTTTCCTTTTTTGGAAACTTACTTCATGGGAGTTGCCTTGAATGGAAACTTCTTCTTGTAAACTTCCTTGATTGGGACATTCATTTTATGGACTCTGTTTCTAGACTTTCCATTTATGAACTCTTCTTTTTTGAACTAACGTCCTGACTTTCCTCTTGCGTCTGGAGTTCCTTTATTAATCTTCTTTGCCTCAAGTTTAGGAATTAGTGTTTCTAGAACTAGGGTTTCCAGAAATTAGCAGAACCGCTTCATCTCTTTCTTACGTACCTGGGCATATACAGATCGGTGCCAAAATGTCATCAAACGGTACATGGGATTTCCTACGCCGATCGGTGACCTATTGGTACCGATCGGTGATGCTTCTTTGGGATGCTGGAAAGTTTGCTTCTTCTACATTGAAACCGAGCACTGCATCATTTAAAACCCCTTATGGGATTTTGTGCATTGCATCCCGTAATCTATTTGGTTCCTTTTTCTCCTTAAACATTCATGTCTTTCTTCTTCTCTCTCCGGATCTGTTATCAATTAGTAACCACAGCCTACCAATTGATATGAGAGAGAATGACTACTGTTCAGCGATATTCTGCGTTTGGGTCTGATCCTGACAAACTCGGTAACTTGTTAGATAGTTAGTAAAAATAATGTACAAAAATATATATAAAAATAAAATCCTAGAATTAACCAAAATCATGAATTCTAAGGCACCCTAATTATTCTCCGGAAACGTCGCCAGAAACTTGATGTGCTCAGATTATAATCCTCTTATAATACTGAAAGTGCACACTGCATCACAATAGTACTTAAAGTATCAATCCACAGAAAAATAATAATCTACACTAAGAATTATGATGATTCCAATTTAGGTAGGATAACAAGAAGTTTACGGGAAACTCAGGTTGTCTAAATCCTAAATACAGAAAATAGATAGATAGATATTAATGTACATGGATTTATACAGAGCTATATAAATAACATGCAAAATAGATATGAGATGCATAAAGAACCGACTATAGATTAGGTGTCTCGCAAATATTGAAATTGAAGTAATGCATCTGTGATTGCATAGATGTATGTTATGGTTTGTTGGTAGTAGAATTGTTTACATTTGTGTTTGCAAGTTGAAACAGAGATTGTTAGAGAGATGAAATCCAATCTAAGACCATTCACAAATGATCAGAGAAAGGTAATCAATAGCCTAAGAGATAACTCAAAAGAGAAATGTCACCTCTAAGAACAATCAACAATGGTGGAAAATGGTGATGAACAGAATAGAGAGAGAGTGAGAATAATATCTGAAAAATTCCTTATCTTTCTAGAATAATCTGTGCGTACATATAACGTGACTGCACAATAGTCTAAACACGTGACCAAAGGAATAAAACATAATTGAACCAGCTAATAACCAGAGTTTAATTAAACCGGTACAATTTGAAATAAAGATAGATAGTGGTAGAATTTGCTCTGTAACAATACTCCCTGTTTGAGAAACGTCCTCAAGGATCAAACTGATGATACTGAGCTGTGAAGTCTTTATAGAACTCCCAAGTAGCTTGCTCCAGAGGAAAACCCTTCCACTTGACCAAAATCTTAGTGGCTGCTGTGTTGCGGCGCTAGACCACTTTCTTGTCCAGTATTGCTTCAGGTTCTTTAGCAGTTCCCAAATCTAGTAGGTACTGAGGTAAAGATGGTGTAGTAGAAGGAGGGTTAGGGCAAAGTTTCAGCTGACTCACATGGAAAATATTATGAATGGCTGTTGTTGGCGGTAGCTCAAGCTTGTAAGCAACTTTTCCTACTCTGTCACTGATGCAGAAAGGTCCATAGAAGCGTGGAGACAGTTTGTGTGGTGTCTTTTGATTCTTGAGAGAATGTTGGCGATATGGTTATAGTTTAAGATACACATAATCACCAATACTGAACTCACGAAAAGATCTCTTAGAATCTGCAATCTGTTTCATACAATGTTGAGCCCTATTGAGATGGAACTTCAACATGTTGATAACTGACTCCCTTTGATGCATGCTCCTATCAATAATTATTGAAGAGCTCTCTCCTGGAAGATAAGGGAGGTTAGTAGGGGGAGGTTAGTAGGGGGAGGTTGACCATATATTACATCAAAAGGAGTGGTGTGAATTGCGGAATGATATGTTGTATTATACCACCACTCGGCAAGTGAAAGCCATTTGTACCAAGTGTGAGGTGTCTCAGCAGTCATGCAACGAAGGTAATTCTCTATGGTTCGGTTTGTAACCTCTGTCTGCCCATCTGTTTGGGGATGATAGGCTGTAGAATGCTTCAGTTCAACACCCTGCACTCGAAACAGTTCAGTCCAAACATCACTCAGAAAAGTCAGGTCTCTGTCGCTAATTATCTCTTTTGGCAGCCCATGTAATTTGAAAATGTTATCCATGTAGGCTTGAGAAACATCCACTGCAGTATAAGGGTGAGACAACCCAACAAAATGAGCATTTTTACTTAAGCGATCAATCACCACCAGAATACAATGCTTCCCATTAGACACAGGTAACCCCTCTACAAAGTCCATACTGATGGATTCCCAAACTCCATTTGGTATTGGTAATGGTTGGAGAAGGCCTGGCTTAGCTGCATTATCATATTTGTTTTGTTGACAAATCGCACAGTTCCTCACATATTGTTGCACTTCAGTACTCATTCTTGGCCAATAGAATAGAGATTAACCCTGTGTAATGTTGCATCTCTGCCTGAATGTCCACCAACCGCAGAATCATGGAGCCAATTTAAAATATGCAGTTTGATGGATTCGTATTTACCTTTGCGTTGGAGCTCATTATTGCTGTAAGAGAAGGTTGGATGAGAGGCCGCATCACTCGGGATATCAGTTATAATCTTTTTTAGGTGAGTATCAGTTTCCCATAATAATTTTAGAGAGTCATAGAACCCATTACTGATTTGTGACAGGTTCATATGCAGTAGCTGAGATCCTGTAACTCGTGAAGGCATCAGCGGCCACATTCTCCTTCCCTTGCTTATACTGAATCTCATATTTATAACCCATCAGATTAGATAACCACATGTGTTGAAAAGGTGTAGTCAGTTTCTGCTCTGTCTGAAACTTGATACTTTTCTGATCTGTTTTTATCACAAATGGTCTGTGAGCGAGATAAGCATTCCAACTTTGTACAGCATGAACCACAGCGAGCAACTCCTTCTCATAAACTAATAAAGCTTGGTGCCGTGGACCCAAAGCTCGACTACTAAAGCAGATCGGGTGGTTCTCTTGCTTTAATACCGCACCAATTCCTCCATTGGAAGCTTCAGTCTCTACTATAAACTGCTTCTCAAAATCTGGTAAAGCGAGTACTGGTGTTGTAGACAGTGCGGTCTTGAGTGCTTCAAACGCATCAGTAGCTACCTGACACCATTTAAACCCATCTTTCCTCAGCAGGTTAGTAAGTGGTCTTGCGACAATGCTGTAACCTCGAATAAAGCGCCGATAGTAGTTGGCTAAACCAAGGAAACTGCGTAGCTGCTTCTGTGAAGTTGGAACTGGCCATTTCCTGATAACCTCCACCTTGCTTGGATCAGTACTAACGCCTTCAGCTAATATGAAGTGCCCAAGATACTTGATAACAGTAGCACCAAAAGTACACAGACGATTTAAGGTACAATTGTTTTTGCTGTAAAATACTGAAAACTGCTGCCAGGTGCTGCAAGTAATCATCCCAATCCACACTGTAAATTAATATATCGTCGAAGAAGACCAGTACAAACCTGCGTAAGACTGCTTGAATGGTTCATTAAGCTTTGGAAAGTACATGGGGCATTGGTGAGGCCAAAAGGCATCACTAAGTACTCATAGTGCCCTGAATGTGTCTTGAAAGCAGTCTTGTAGACATCATCTGGTGACATCCTTAGTTGATGAAAATCTGCTCTCAAATCCAGTTTAGAGAAGAACTTTGCTCCGCCTAACTCATCCAGCAAATCCTCAAGTAGGGGAATTGGATATTTTTCCTTGATAGTTTTTTTATTCACCCTCGATAATCAACACATAATCTCCATGAACCGTCTTTCTTCTTCACTAGGACCACAGGTGACGCATAAGGACTAGAACTATGTTATATCAGCCCTTGTGCTACCATTTCCTTAATAGTCTGGTCAATTACATATTTCTGCAGAGATGAGTAGCGGTAGGGTCTGAGATTCACCGGGTTGGAACCAGATTCTAGGGGGATTTTGTGATCAAAACCTTCATGGAAAGGAGGAAGAATATTAGGCTCTTCAAACAGGTCTCCGAATGCTTCCAATAGTGATTTCAGGTTAGGATCATTAGACTGCTCGGTTTCTCCAGCTGAGATATGAGAAAACAATGCTTGTGCTTCTCACTCTGAATCTTCCTCGATATTTCCATTAATTTCTCTAATATTCAGTAACAAAATTTGTGGTTCGTGCAGCATTAGTTTGTTTAAACTGCTACCAGAAATCACTATGCTACTTGCCTTAGTAGCCCCACGCAACACATGCTTCATACCATTGAGTTTAAACTCCATCCGCAGATTAGAGAAATCCCATAAGATTGGACCAAGTGTAGTTAACCACTGTACTCCCAGCACAAAATCACAAAAATCTAGGGGAATATTTCTGACCTCTGTTGTAAGTGTGTAGCCCTGCATATTCCAAATGAAATCACTACATTTATATTTTGTTATGATAGAGCTCCCAGTTGCAGCTACTACTGACATCTGCTTTATTGGCTCAAGGAAACAACCCACTTCTTTTGCAATACTCAGGTCTAAGAAGTTATGAGTACTGCCCGGATCAATCAAGATACAGCTTCCTCTTCCCGTATTCACCCACTACACGCATACAATTAAAAGTGGTGATGCCGTTCAATGCGTTTAGTTATATGATGGGCGCCTTTTCTTCTTGTTCCTGCACCATATCATGAACATTATTCGTCTCTCTCAAATCATCACCCTCAGAAATTTCATCCTCAATAACACCTTCCATAAAACATACACAAACCTTTGGCTTGATGCCCTGGAGTGAAAACCTCATCACAAAACATACACAAACCTTTGGCTTTCCTCTCTTGATCTCTTGGAAAGAAAATTTTCGGGTAGGTCTTTCTGTGTTGTTTTTAGGAATGAAATTTGGTTTGAAGTGATTGTTTTGTTTGGAGTTGTCAGGTGATGAAAGTAAAGAAAGTGAGGGATTATTTTGGTTTTTGTAGTATGGATATTGGTTTTGTTTTGGTAATGGATTGAAGGGAGATCTGTTTTGTTTCTGTGGTAGGTATTGTAGGTAAGTTTCATGCATTCTGGCTATATATTGGCAGCCTCTGCCACGCTGGATACAGGGAACTGACGGGTATGGAGCGAGAGATGGGAATCAAGGTTTGTAAGGAAGATGCTGAGAGAGTGAGCCGCGGGTAACTGTAGCCTTGGTAGAGCACACTCAAATTTATTGTGATATACTTCCACACTTTATCCTGCTTGTTTCAAACTCACCAGCTCAGATAAATGGTCATCAATCAAGGCCCCAAACCTGCGAGAAATCGCAACAACATACTCTGTCCACAAAGGATAAACACCAAATCTCTCATCCATATAGTTATGATGCCATTTCAAAGCTTTACCAGACATATAAACAGTGGCTAATCGAACCTTCACATCCTAAGGTGTACCATCTAACCCAAAGAACTGCTCACACTTAAAAACCCAATCACGCAAATCTGAGCCATCAAATGTGGGAAAACTAACCTTAGAAAGTCTAGTAAGCATTCCATTCTTTTGATTATGTACCTTCTCATGCTCCATTGGTGAATATCGATGAGAGGTGTGACCAGAATAGTTGTAATCCGGTGGATCTGGTGGTCGCGGTATGTGAGGATTTGCAGTGAACGAGATCGGTGCTGAAGGGCTTCCTTCAATGGGTTATTTTTGGGGATCGAAGCTCCGAGGTCTCAGTTCACAGATCATGTTGCGCAAATCAATGAATCGATCTCCAAGCTCAATTTTGATAGCTTCTGACGCGATTTGAGAGCATCAGTTGCATCTTCTTGCTTTGCCTGGTTCAGTTTCAGCTCCTCAAGCTGCTTGTTAACCTCAATCAGAGACTGAGCTCTTGTTTCCGCCATCTTCTGGGTTTGGGTCCGAGGGGAGATAAGCTCTGATACCAATGAAACAGAGATTGTTAGAGAGATGAGATCCAATCTAAGACCATTCACAAATGATCATAGAAAGGTAATCAATAGCCTAAGAGTTAACTCAAAACAGAAATGTCACCTCTAAGAACAATCAATAATGGTGGAAAATGGTGATGAACAGAATAGAGAGAGAGTGAGAATAATATCGAAAAAAATCCTTATCTTTCTAGAATAATCTGTGCGTACATATAACGTGACTGCACAATGGTCTAAACACGAGACCAAAGGAATAAAACATAAATGAACCAGCTAATAATCAGAGTTTAATTAAACCGGTACAAATTGAAATAAAGATAGATAGTGGTAGAATTTGCTCTGTAACACAAGGTTGTGATTTAGTTTATTATGGGATTTGGTCGAATGATTTTGTGGACTTTATTGTTGATTTTGAGCAATTAAAGGAACCAATTTTGCTGTGATTAAGTTTCTTGCAAGTATTAAATTGAAATTATTCAAGCGTGATAACTCTGTTAGGTTTTGGAAAATTCTTTATTTTTAGTTTATCATAGGACTTGATTGGAAGACTGTGAAATTATAGTTCATTTCATACCAGTAAAGAAAACTATTTCGTTACCAATCCTGAAAGATGCAAAAGGACTTTGTTAGCTATAGCCGCTAGTGTGACATCAGATCATCGCTACCAATCATACATAGCGAGAAGTAATCCCTTTGGCTGAAATATCGTCTATTGTTAACCTCTCGAGACTTTATTGCAAGCTTTCTGGGCTTTTTCAGTTTCATAATTCTCATGATCTGTATTACCTTCCATGGCTGATGGGCCTGTGTTTTAGGTTTTTGAGCGGGCAATCGAAGAATGTGGAGATGATCTGGATTCAGCCATTAGATGTTTGAATCAGCTTCGTTTAGAATCAACCAATAAGATTTCAGACTCTGCTACCAATCAATCTCCTGTTGTGATTCAGGATGCAAATGTTGAAGCTCAACAAGGTAGTTATGTTATTTTACTAGAATCTTCCTTGTTGTTTCGTCCCTTGGTAGTTAATAGTTTCAATGTTTTCTGCTCAAGTCTTAGAAACCTTCTACAAATTATGATTAATGAAACTCATTTTTGTCTTCGTAGGATCAGCCACGGATGAAGTTTCATCTAACGGAGAACCAAATGTCTTAAACTGGGATGGCCTGAGTGGGTTGAAATTTTTTTCAGGGAAATAATAAATGCTTCTGATATGAAGGATGCCAAAGACCGTGCTGCTAGAGCATTGGAATCTTTAGAGAAGTCCATCAATGCACGTGCTGGTGCTGAAGCAATGCAAAGTCTTCGACAGGTGTTTACTCGTTCTTTCTTTGATTCTTTCTTCAGTTTTCAATTATGATAATTGTTGTTGCCAGAGATGGACATCGATTTGCTTTGCGTTGCAGGAAAATATGATGCTGAAACAGCAATTAAAGCCATTGTACAGGAAAATAGTGTACTCAAACGAGCGGTTGTTACACAACAGAAGCGGCAGAGAGAATCTGAAGATCAAAGTCAGGAGTTACAGCATTTAGGACAGCTTGTTACTCAATACCAGGAACAGTTGAGAACACTAGAGGTTTGTTTTATTGTCTTAACGGTAGCTTATACAATTGCTTTTTTGTCTTTTTGTTGATATGATGAAATCTAAGTGCTGTATTGATTGCTCTTTACAGGTGAACAACTATGCTTTGACGCTTCATCTGAAACAAGCTCAGCAGAACAGTTCCATCCCAGGGCGATACCATCCGGACGTCTTCTAATACTTTGTTAAATAAATTTAGAGGCCCACAAATATCTCATTTCGTTTTCAGTATATGTTTCTCTGTTGACTTGTAACAATTTATATACATATCAAGTCTGGAGTCATTGATGAATGATGATAGTTCGGGAACATCAGTGTGTCTCCAATGACAAAACTGTTTTGATTTTTCTGTGTATATATTTGTAACAGCCCAAAACATGGGCAAAGAATCGAGGCCCAAACCGAGCCCAATATAGTGTCAAACCCTAAAAGGATGACAAATGTATATAAAAGGAGGACACAGATTTCGAGGGACGTCCTAGAAACCCTCAGCCATCTCGAAAAGAGTGCAGCCACGAACACTGTTCACTCTTCTTCTTCCTCTCCTTCCATTTGTTGCTCCAAGGTAAGTTTTAATGGCTTTCTAGAGAAATTTTGTTGTGGATCTTAATAGAGATGGTTATTAACAATAATAATGGTTGGAAATTGTTGTGCAGATACCCATTTTATCATCCTCAACCGCTGCTCAAAGCATCAACTCCGATCTGGTGAGTTTTAACTTTTTCTCCTTATAGAACCGTAATCTTTAAATTGCTATATCTTTTTACCTATATGGAATCTGGTGAAACCGAGACCACCATTAGAATCGTATCGCCGAGACGAGTCTGGAGCTCCGAGAAAAGCTGCCAGAGCCACCGCATGCACCACCGGAACTGGGTGGTGCATTTTGTTGACTCGGTAAACTCGGCCGAGTTGATTCGGTGACTCAGCGAGTTAACTCGGTTGACTCAACGAGTTGACTCGGTTGACCGGTTCAATTCGATTTTAACTGGTTTGACCAGTTCAATTCGATTTTGACTGATTTGACCGGTTCAATTTGATTTTGACTATTTTAAACGGTTCAATTCCATTTTGACTGGTTTGACCGGTTCAATTCGATTTTAACTAGTGTGACCGGTTCAATTCGATTTTAGCTGGTTTGGCCAGTTCAACTCGATTTTGACTGGTTTGACCGGTTGACTTTGACTTTGCCGTTAACTTTAATCGTTGACTTTTGCAGTTGACTTTAATAGGTGACCGGTTTGGTCGGGTCGGTCTGGGTTAGTTGGTTAGTTTTGATTTGGTCGAATCGGTACAAAATTAACTGGTTCTAAATGGTTTTGCACAGTGAAGATGTTTTTGATTAGTTTTTCTTCCGATTCAGATTCAGAGACCATTTGAGCACCCGAGAGTTAGGAATCGACGTTCTGTGGCTAAGGTGAGGGCTAACCGTGTTTTTCCTACTTTTCTTAATTCTTTCTACGATAGTTTAGAGTCTGAATGTGTATTGGTTGTGTGTTGAGTCAGTGTTTTTTTGTTAAATCGGACATAGGAATTCTAGATGATTTCACGTATTGTTTGACTCACATGTTGATTTGTTAGTGTATGATATATATGTAGATTTGGGGACTTCTTTATTATTCTGAACTTATTTATAACAGATTAAAACATTCATTTTTGCATATTTGAATTTATATTTCGGTTATTTGGATTTAAATTTAATTATTGGATATTTAAAGAGTTTAATTAGATTTTAATAATAAAAGTTATTTATATTTGGAATTATTATTATTGTGTAAGTAAAAAGTTATGATTTGTGACACGCTGTACTCGAGAGGAGATGAGACGGGTGTTACATTTTGGTATCAGAGCGGGTTGTCAAACCGGTTCTGACCCGGGAGACAATGTTTGGTATTGTAATAAAACGGTTTTTGACGATTTTCAAAAGTTTTTTTTACTGTGGTTGTTGTTTTAAAGTAAAAGAGCACCATTATGTTTGTTTTAAAGTAAAAGAGCATCATTATGTTTCATAGTACTCAGTTATCGTTAGTGGCTGTAGATATGCGTGGAATTTTGAGCAAATTATTTTCCTTGCAGATGGGACCAAAGAGAAGTGCTCGAGTCGCTAGAGTTGCTGCCAGAACCCATGTGTTAGAAGCTGAGGTGGATGAGATCAATGTTGCTCCAGGTGTTGTAGAGCAGGTCGACATTGAGACTCTGAGACAGATAGCCTAAGATGCAGCTAGAGAAGCTGCGCAGGTTGCTATACATCAGGTTACTCAGGAGGCAGTTCGAGTTGCAGCACAGGAAGCTGCACGGATAGCAGCACAGGAGATTGCTCCTTAGGCTGCCCTGCCATGCGAGCCAGATGTTATTCCACAGTTGTCCCTCAGCCAGCTGTCATTCCACCAGTTATTCCTCCGCCAACTGTCATTCTGCCTGTTATTCCTCTGCTAGCTGTCATTCCGCCACTTATTCCTCTGCTAGCTGTCATTCCGCCAGTATCATAAGCACCATACTGTTTAGTGCCAGCAGAAATGGCCGAGTTAAAGAAGCAACTAGAGGAGTAGACTGATAAAGGTTTTATCCGACCAAGTTGTTTGCCCTGGGGAACACCAGTCTTGTTTGTAAAGAAGAAAGATGGAAGTTTCAGACTATACATAGATTACAGGGGTCTGAATAAGGTGACTATCAAGAACAAGTATCTATTACCGCGAATGACGAGTTATTAGATCAGATGCAGGGGGCCTTATGGTTTTCTAAGATTGATTTAGTGTCAGAATACCATCAGATAACGATAGCTGAGGAGGATGTGCGGAAAACAACATTTCGAACACGGTATGGTCACTATGAGTTTGTGGTTATGCCATTTGGATTGAAAAATGCACCAGCGGCATTAATGAAACTGATGAATGATGTTTTTCGGGAACATTTGGATAAGTGTGTCATTGTCTTCATTGATGACATATTGATTTACTCACATAGTAGAAAACAACATGTTGAGCAGTTGAGTTTGGTGCTCACCAAGTTGAGAGAGCATAAGTTGTTTGCGAAACTCAGCAAATGTAGCTTATAGCAGATGAAGATTGAATTTTTGAGGCACATTGTTTCTGGAGAGGGAGTGGCTGTAGATCCAGAAAACATTTCAGCAATCACTGAGTGACCGACTCCCAAGAATACCACAGAGGTCCGTAGTTTCTTGGGATTAGCGGGATATTACCGGAAGTTTGTGAATAGGTTTTCTAGTCTCATAAACCAATGATTCGGTTAACTGGCAAAGATGTGAAGTTTGAGTGGACGGACAATTGTTCTAAGAGTTTTATAGAGCTGAAAAGACATTTAACTCAGACACCAGTGTTGGTACTTCCAAGGCCAGGGATTTCATATTCAGTCTAAACAGATGCGTCGGGATCTGGTCTAGGTTGTGTTTTGATGCAAGAGGAAAAAGTGATTGCTTATGCATCACGTCAGTTAAGGCCCCATGAAGTAAATTATCCTACTCATGACCTCGAGCTGACAACAGTTATATTTGCGTTAAAGATTTGGAGAGCATATTAATATGGAGAGAAAGTTCAGATCTTCACAGATCACCAAAGTTTAAAATACATATTCACACAGGGGGATTTGAATTTGAGACAACGCAGATGGATGGAACTTTTAGCAGATTATAATCTGGAGATCACTTATCATCTGGGTAAAGCTAATCAGGTGGAAGATGCACTAAGCAGGTGTCGGAGAGAGGTACCCAGCAATAAAGAGACCCAAGAATTGGTTGGAGCACTTGCAAGTCTTAGATTGAATGTTATTATGATGAAGGGAGAATCACCGGGTCTCGAGGCATTGAACCAAGCAGACATACTATGGAAGATACAACAGGCTCAGAAAAAGACAAGGCATTGGCCAGCTTGGCTAACAAAAATAGTGCAGGATATCACACGTCGACTAATGGGACATATCTATACCAAAATCGAGTATGTGTGCCTGAAGATGAACAGTTAAGAATTTTACAACAAGCTCATCACTCACGATTTTCTATCCACCCGAGCAGTACAAAGATATATCATGATCTGAAGCGGTATTATCATTGGGGCAGAATGAAAAAGGATGTAGCCTCGTGCGTATCTCAATGTCAGACTTGTCAGTTGGTTAAGGCAGAACACAAAGTACCCAGCGGATTACTGCAGAACATGCCTATGCCAGAGTGGAAGTGGGATATGGTGACCATGGATTTCGTCACCGAGTTACCACCGTCTGTTGGTGGGACAACTGCTATATGGGTTATCGTAGATCGACTTACAAAGTCTACTCATTTCTTAGATATTCAAAAGTCAGATGGGGCAGAGCAGTTAGCACAGAAGTATATTGATACTATCGTGAGATTGCATGGGTACCAGTTAATATTGTATCAGATCGGGACACAAAGTTTACATCTAATTTTTGGCGATCATTCCAGAAGATTTTGGGAACAAAAGTTCATATGAGTACAGTGTACAATCCACAGACAGTCGGAGAGGACTATTCAGACCCTAGAAGATATGTTAAGGGCTTGTGTATTAGAATGGGAAGGAAACTGGGGTAAATACTTACCATTGGCAGAGTTCGCCTATAATAACAATTACCACTCTAGCATTGGGATGGCACAATATGAGGCCCTGTACAGTAGCCCTTGTCGTACACCACTGTGTTGGACAGAAGTGGGGGAGCGCAGTATCTTAGAAGATGATTGGATTCAGGAAACAACTGAGCAAGTGGAAATGCTCAAGGTTAAATTAAAAGAAGCTCACGACCGTAAAAAAAAGTTATGCAGATAAACGCCAAAAGGAATTGGAATTTGAGGTGAGTGACCTTGTTTACTTAAAGATGAGGACATTTCAGAGAGAATCTGAGACGAGGAAGTTGAAGAATCTTAAGCCTCTATACATGGGACCGTATCCTATTGTTGAGCAGGTTGGGGCTGTGGCTTATCGACTAAATTTACCAGCAGAGGTAAAGGATTTTTACAAGGTGTTTCATGTATCGGTTCTAAGAAAAGTTGTCAAAGAACCATAGTTTATTTTGCAACAGCCACCAAATGACATAAGAAGTAACATGACAGTGTTTAGCTAACCCATTAAAGTTTTGGAGCGCCTAGAAAAAGAAATACAAGGGGAAAAATAATGATGGTTAGAGTTTGTTGGGAAAGAGATGGGTTCAGGAGGAAACTTTGGAGCGTGAGGCTGATTTTATGTTGGACTACCCTCAACTCTATAAGGAGAGTAATCAACAGATTCATCAAGACCTGAATTCAGGGATGCATTCCTTTGTAGCGGGGGAGAATTTGTAACAGCCCAAAACTTGGGCAAAGAATCGAGGCCCAAACCGAGCCCAATATAGGTCTAAAAGGAGGGCACAGATTTCGATGGATGTTCTAGAAACCCTCAGCCGTCTCGAACAAAGTGCAGCCACGAACAATGTTCACTCTTCTTATTCCTCTCCATCCATTGTTGTTCCAAGGTAAACTTTAATTGCTTTCTAGAGAAATTTTATTATGGATATTAATAAAGATAATCGTTGGAAATTGTTGTGCAGATACCCACTTCATCATCCACAACTGCCGCTCAAACCATCAATTCCGATATGGTGTGTTTAAACCTTTTCCTCCCTAGAGAACCGTAATCTTGAAATAGCTATATATTTTTACCTATATGGAATCTAGTAAAATCGAGACCACCATTAGAACTGTATCGCCGAGACGAGTCTGGAGCTCCGAGGACAGCTGCTGGAGCCACCGTACGCACCCCACGCACTGTCGGAAGTTGGTGGTGCATTCTATTGACTCGGTCAACTTGGCCGAGTTGATCGGTGACTTAGCGAGTTAACTCGGTTTACTCAACGAGTTGACTCGGTGACTCAAGAGTTGACTCGGTTAACCGGTTCAATTAGATTTTGACTGTTCCAAAAAAACCCGCTAGTGGAGGAAGACCTCCTAGGGATAAGAGACATAGAGCTAAAGAGAGAGCCAAAAAAGGATCGGTTCAGTTCGATTTTGACTGTTTGACCGGTTTAATTCGATTTTGAGTGTTTGACCGGTTCAATTCGATTTTAACTGGTTTGACCGGTTCAATTCGATTTTGACTGGTTTGACCCGTTCAATTCGATTTTAACTAGTTTGACCAGTTGACTTTGACTTTGACTTTGCCATTGACTTTGACCATTGACCTTTATAGTTGACTTTTATAATTGACTTTAATAGTTGACCAGTGTAGAAATATAGATTTGAAGTTAAGAGAGAATTAAGAATGATTGGAGAATGAGAGAAAGAATAGCAAGAATGGAGAGAGTTTATGCAAGTCTTAATAATCTTATTCACTTTTTTTTCTTTCTCATGTCTTTTACAAGAGATTTACAAGGATATATATAGACTTTACAAGGAGAAGAAGAAAGGGGCGTGGAGAAGAGAGAAGAAGAGAAGGAGACTTGTGGCTGAGCTACTCCAACAGTTTCTCAACAGTAAATAGTGCCCATACCTCACCCATGCTGCGCCCATACCTTCTCCCATACCTCCTTGCTTCCTAGTTTGCTTATCTAGTTGATATCCAACCGCTTCCTTTCTTTTCTAGTTCCTTTTCAACTAGTTCATTCCTCTTGATTAGTCTATCACTTAAATAAGCATCTATCTCAACACTCCCCCTCAAGATTGGTCGGTGAAGATCCTTTAGACCGATCTTGCTATGGATGCGATCACAAGTGACAGATGAGGTTGCTTTGGTGAAGATATCAGCTAGTTGGTTCTCACTTGTTACAAAGGCAGGTTTAATGATTCCTTCTTGAATCTTTCCCCTCACATAGTGACAATCCACCTCTATATGTTTGGTCTTTTCATGGAATACCGGATTGGATGCTATATGTATTGCAGCTTGATTATCACAATATAGCAACATTTCCTCAGTTTCATGTATTCCAAGATTCCCTAAGAATGCCTTTACCCAAATAAGTTCTTTCGTCACTTCCTTCATAGCTCTATACTCGGCTTCAGCACTAGACAAGGCTATAACCTTCTGCTTTTTACTCCTCCAAGTCACTAGATTGCCTCCTACATAGGTACAAAAACCGGATGTGGACTTTCTATCCTTCTTATATCCAGCCCAATCTGCATCGCAATATCCTTGAACCTTTGTGTTTCCATTAGCCTTCATCCATATGCCTTTTCCGGGATTGTTTTTCAGATATCTTAGCAGCCTTTCAATCATGTTCCAATGCTGCGTGGTTGGCTTTTGCATATGTTGGCTCACACGGTTTACTGTAAAGCAAATGTCCGGCCTAGTGATAGTAAGATAGATGAGCTTGCCCACCATCCTTTGATATCTCTTAATATTCTCCAAAGGCTCCCCCTCAGGACTATCTTGATAGCCTTCTTCTATTGGAGTTTTAGCCAGTTTGGATCCTAGCTTCCCAGTTTCTTCTAAGAGATCAAGCACATATTTCCTTTGAGAGATGAATATTCCATCTTCAAACCGTGTCATCTCAATTCCTAGGAAGTACTTAAGTTCCCCCAAGTCCTTTATATCAAAATCGGCCTTCAAGATCTTCTTGGTTTGATCTACTCCATCTTTGTCACTTCCTGTGATGATTAGATCATCCACATATATTAATACCACAACCGTTCCTCCTTCACTTTGTCTTGTGAACAATGTGTGATCAGCTTCAGATCTTATGAACTCTCTCTCCAACAGACAAGCGCTTAGCCTTTGGTACCATGCTCTTGGGGATTGCTTCAGCCCATAGATTGCTTTCTTCAATCTGCAAACTTTGTTGCCTTCCTTATGATATCCTTGGGGTGGATCCATATACACCTCTTCTTCCAAGTCTCCTTGCAAGAATGCGTTCTTGACATCCATCTGCCATAGATCCCATTTTAAGTTTACTGCCACTGAGATTAGTATTCTTATGGAATGAAGCTTAGCAACCGGAGCAAATGTCTCGGTATAGTCCTCCCCATAAACTTGAGTATACCCTTTTGCTACCAACCTTGCCTTGTACCTTTCTATCTTCCCATCACTTGTGTATTTGATCGTATACACCCATCTACTCCCAACCGACTTCTTATCCTTTGGTAAGTCGGTTAAGTACCAAGTATTATTCCTTTCCATGGACTTCATTTCCTCTTCCATGGCTTTCACCCATACTTCACTCTCACATGCTTCTTCATATGAGCTTGGAATGTATTCCTTGCTGATTTTTGTGAGAAACACTTCATGCTCCATGGGTAATGTCGCCAAGGAACAGAAATGCTCAATGGGATATGTGATAATACTAGTTTGAGTGTGATCTCCTCCTTGTGATATGAGAGTGTTGTCGCCAATAGGATCGAGATCTAAGCTCGCCGTACGCTCAGGACACTCTCCTATCACACAAGGAAGATTACTCATACTAGACTCTCCTTGGAGCATAGCAGAATTGTTGTAGCCATAGAAAACACGTTGTCGCCTCTGTCTTGTACTTCTTCTTAGAGGTATGATTGGCTCAGATTCTCCTTCCTCAACATCCGCTTCTTCTTCAGCTGAATCCTGATCTGGTTCCATATGTGTATCATCTGCATCTCCATGTTCCATGATGCTCTCAGATGGTGCATTCTCTCCTTGTATTTCATCCCTTGTTATTGGCGCTTCATTGAACAGCATCAAATCCATAGATGATGAGACTATACCTTCAAGAGTATCATGATTCTTGGCTCCATAAAAGCTTTCTTTTTCATTGAACTTTACCTCTCTAGACACATATACCCTTCTTGTCTCCGGATTGTAGACCTTGTAGCCCTTTTGAGTTGGTGAGTATCCAATGAAAACACACTTCATGCTTCTAGGTTCAAGCTTGTTTCTTTGTCTTTCTGGTAGAAACATGAAACACTTACATCCAAACGCCTTAAGGTGATGTAAGCTTGGTTTCTTTTTGTACAACACTTCAAACGGTGATCTATCTTCCAAGTTCTTTGTTGGAAGCCGGTTAATCAAATAGTTTGAAGTCATTACCGCATCTCCCCAATGAGATTTAGGTACTCCTTTGGCAATCATGATAGTCCTTGCTACTTCCATTAGATGCCTATTTTTCCTTTCTGCTACCCCATTTTGTTGTGGAGTGTATGCACAAGATGTTTGATGAATGATGCCAAAGTTGTTGAGTAGCTCCTTAAATCTCTTGCTTACATATTCTCCTCCATTATCACTTCTTAAGACCTTGATTGTTGTTTTGAATTGTGTAGAAACATAGTTAATGAAGTTGGTGAATGCTTCATAAACTTGGTCCTTGGAGTTTAAGAGTGTGACCCATGTATATCTTGAGTAATCATCAATGAAAGAAACAAAGTACTTATATTGATCCCTTGAATTACATGGTGCGGTCCATACATCCGAGTGTACAATGCCAAAAACTTCATCACAAGTTGTGGAGGAGATAGGAAAAACTTGTCTACAATGTTTTCCTAGTACACATGCTTCACATACTACTTCTTCTTGAATGAGATTGGGTAAGACCATCTTGAGAACTGCTGAACTTGGGTGTCCTAGCCTTTCATGCCATAATGGGCTATCTCCAATCTCCTTCCTACCAGAAACTTCTACATTTGCCTTCATTCCAAGAGCCATTGGATCCTCTTGTTTATTTGCTTCTAAAAGATACACACCATCCTCTACCTTCCCTTCTCCGAGTACATTGTTTGTTTTAGGGTCCTGAAACTTAACAAAGTCAGTCCCAAACAATGCTACACAATCCAAATCCTTTGTAGCTTTATGAACTGATAGAAGATTAGATGAGAAACTAGGCATGTATAAAGCTTTTGTTTCCTTCTTGAAAAGTTCTAACTTTCCTATCCCTTCAATCGGAACTGAGCTTCCATTAGCTACTTGTACATTTCCATGATAAGGCTCAAGATTTTTTAACAAGTCTTGATCCTTAATCATGTGATGAGAGGCTCTGGAATCTACAATCATTTTACCCTTCCTTATGGCGCTTTTAGAGCTGAGGAAACTCTTACAAGATTTTGTTAACTTAGCTAGGCTCTTGATAAGAGCCTCAAACTCTGATCTTTTGACAGTATCCTCAACTGGTTGTGCAACCCCCATGAAGGCCCTATGCCCACTTCCACTCTCCCTTAGCCGCTTAGGCCTCAAATGCGGATGGAGAGTCCAACACTTCTCCTTGGTATGCCATTTCATCTTACAATGCTCACAGTCCAACACCCTTCTTTCAAACATGAGATTCCTTTTTGCAAGATGTGCAGCTTCACTTGGTGCTCGGAATAGGTCTCTTGAGCCCTCCTCCCTTTGTATCAAGCCACATACTTCCGCTAGACTTGGCAGCTTCTCAAATCTAAGTATGTGCTTGATAAGATCCTTGTAAGATGCATTGAGTGCCAAAAGAAGTCCAAACACTTGGTCTTGGTCACGCCTTTCACCTAACTCCTTGGGGTCTATAGTTTGTGGCCTCAAGATCTCCAACTCGGCCCACAAGCTTCTATACTCCCCAAACATTTCCTTGAATGGCTTCTCCTTTTGTTGAAGCTCATTCAGCGCCCTCTTCACCTCAAATATCCTTGATATGTTTGACACATTTCCATATACTCCCTTGAGTATATCCCACAGCTCCTTAGCGGTATCCGCATATGAGTAGGCCGCCAAGATGGATGGTTCTAGTGAGCTTTGAAGAAGAGAAAGAGTGTACTGTTCTTCTTGCTCTTCCTTAGCTTCCTCCTTCTCATTTCTCACCACCGCCTCCGCTTCCTCCTTTGGCTCAACATACCGCCAAAGTTCTCGGCCTCTAAGAATGGTTTTAGTGGTTTTTGCCCAAAGAAGGTAGTTGTTCCCTTTGAGCATGACTGAGATTGCTACTCTATTTGTCTCCATTTTCTAGTAATAATACACAATTCTAGTTCTTTCACAACTTGAAGATCCTATGATCTCAAGGATATTAATCTCAGAGTGAATAGAACTTAGAAAGGTGTATTGTTATAGATTAGAAGATTTGTAGAGTGCTAGAAGAATTATAAGAGAGTTAAGCGTTTGGAATGCTCAACCTTGCTCTGATACCATGTAGAAATATAGATTTGAAGTTAAGAGAGAATGAAGAATGATTGGAGAATGAGAGAAAGAATAGCAAGAATGGAGAGAGTTTATGCAAGTCTTAATAATCTTATTCACTTCTTTTTCTTTCTCATGTCTTTTACAAGAGATTTACAAGGATATATATAGACTTTACAAGGAGAAGAAGAAAGGGGCGTGGAGAAGAGAGAAGAAGAGAAGGAGACTTGTGGCTGAGCTACTCCAACAGTTTCTCAACAGTAAATGGTGCCCATACCTCACCCATGCTGCGCCCATACCTTCTCCCATACCTCCTTGCTTCCTAGTTTGCTTATCTAGTTGATATCCAACCGCTTCCTTTCTTTTCTAGTTCCTTTTCAACTAGTTCATTCCTCTTGATTACTCTATCACTTAAATAAGCATCTATCTCAACAACCGGTTCGGTCGGGTCGGTCCGAGTTGGTCGGTTAGGTTTGATTTGGTCGAATCGGTACAAAATTAACTGGTTCTAAATGGTTTTGCACAGTGAAGATGTTACTGATTAGTTTTTCTTCTGATTCAGATTCGGAGACCGTTCGAGTACCCGAGAGTTAGGAATCGACGTTCTGTGGGTAAGGTGAGGGCTAAACGTGCTTTTTGTATTTGCCTTAAATCTTTTTACGATAGTTTAGAGTCTGAATGTGTATTGTTTGTGTGTTGAGTCAGTGTTTTCCTATAAAACCGGACATAGGAATTCTAGATGATTTCACGTATTGTTTGACTTACATATTGATTTATTAGTGTATGATATATATGTAGAAATGTGTTAGGGGACTTAGGCGAGATACTGCGGTATAACCTAGAGTCATGTGTGTAGAGGGTATGGACGGCAAGTCGATCTGCAGACCGTAGCACTCTAAGGCCGATAAAGCGTCCACTGGGCGGTGTGATTGGGCACTATCCCATAGAGTTAAACCTCTTTGGAGGGTGGATGAGCACTTATCTCGTTTAGGGACCATTGCGTATTTTTCTTGGGTGCATTAGGTGTCGTGATTGTTACATGTTCTAGACCTAGACTTCGTAGGATGGTGTAAGCAGGGTTCGACTAGCGTGTTGCCCCTAGCATCACATACCTCACTGAGTAACTCTCATGTTACTCACCCCTTATTTTACTTGCAGGTGAGCACGACGAATAGTCAGTTACACGGAACAGCGGTGCTAGTTTTGGAGACTTTTCTATTATTCTGAACTTATTTAAAACAGTTTAAAACATTTATTTTTGGATATTTGAATTTATGTTTCGGTTATTTGGATTTAAATTTAATTATTGGATATTTAACGACTTCAATTAGATTTTAATAATAAAAGTTATTTAGATTTGAAATTATTATTATTGCGTAAGTAAGAAGTTAGGATTCATAACACGCTGTACTCAAGAACACGCTGTACTCAAGAGGAGATGATACGGATATTACTGTTGAAATATGTGATCTCAAGAAGAAGAATAATTCAAACTTAAGAGAAGGAGGGAAGGAAAAAGAGAACTAGTTGTGAAGAAACTAGAAGGAGAACTAGTTGAGAAGGAACTAGAAGAAAAGGAAGCTGTTGGATCTCAACTAGACAATCTAACTAAACTAAGTGAGGAAGCAAAGAGAGGTATGGGCACAAGCATGGGCGCATCAGAGCAGGGCATGGTGCGCGTCAGAGCAGGGCATGGTGCAACAAGACTATTGGAGCAGCTCACCCATCTCTCTTCCCTTCTTCACGCCCCTCCTCTCCTCTTCCTTGATTCTTCTTCATTTCAATGTAAAAAGTCTATAAATACATGTAATCTCTTGTAAAGAAGTGTGTGTGAATAAGAAGAAATATTCAGCAATCTTTCTCTTCCTTATTACGCCAATTCTCTCATCTCCATCCTTATCTCTTTCTAAACCTCTAAAATCAACATGGTATCAGAGCGGGTTTATCCTTCAACCGCTTAAATCTCACCTTATAACTCTTCTAGCACTCTACAAATCTTCTAATCTATAACAATACATCCTCCTAGTTCTATTCACTCTGAGATTAATATCCTTGGGATCATAGGATCTTCAAGTTGTGAAGAACTAGAATTGTGTATTGTCACTAGAAAATGGAGACAAATAGAGTAGCAATCTCAGTCATGCTCAAAGGAAACAACTATCTCCTTTGGGCAAAAACCACTAAGACCATCCTTAGAGGAAGAGGACTTTGGCGATATGTTGAGCCAAAAGAAGTAGCGGAAGCTGTAGTGAGAAATGAAAAAGAAGAAGCTAAGGAAGAACAAGAGGAACAATACACGCTCTCTCTTCTTCAAAGCTCACTAGAGTCATCCATCTTGGCGGCCTACTCATATGCCGATTCCGCCAAAGAACTATGGGATATACTCAAGGGAGTATATGGAAATGTCTCAAATATATCAAGAATATTTGAGGTGAAGAGGGCGCTGAATGAGCTTCAACAAGAGGAGAAGCCATTCAAGGAAATGTTTGGCGAGTATAGAAGCTTGTGGGCCGAGTTAGAGATTTTGAGGCCACACACAATCGACCCCAAGGAGTTAGGAGAAAGACGTGACCAAGACCAAGTGTTTGGACTTCTCTTGGCACTCAATGCATCCTACAAAGATCTTATCAAGCACATACTCAGATTTGAGAAGCTGCCAAGTCTAGCTGAAGTATGTGGCATGATACAAAGGGAGGAAGGGTCAAGAGACCTATTCCGTGCACCAAGTGAGGCCGCACATCTTGCAAAGAGGAATCTCACATTCGACAAGAGGGTTTTGGAATGTGAGCATTGTAAGATGAAGGGGCACACTAAGGAGAAGTGTTGGACTCTTTACCCACACTTAAGGCCTAAGCGGCTAAAGGAGAATGGAGGTGGACCTAGAGCCTTCATGGGAGTCACGCAACCTGTTGAAGAGATGGTCAGAAGATCCGAGTTTGAGGCTCTCATCAAGAGTCTATCCAAGCTCACAGAATCCGGTAAGAGCCTATTTAGCTCTAAAAGCTCCATTAAGAAGAATATGATCATTGTGGATTCGGGGCTTCTCATCACATGATTAAGGATCAAGACATGCTGAAAAATCTTGAGCCTTATCATGGAAATGTACAAATAGCCAATGGAAGCTCAGTTCCGATTGAAGGGATAGGAGAGTTAGAGCTTTTCACAAAAGAAACTAAAACATTATACATGCCTAGCTTCTCATCCAACCTTTTATCAGTTCATAAAGCAACAAAAGATTTGGATTGTGTGGCAATGTTTGGGACTGACTTTGTTAAGTTTCAGGACCCTAAAACAAATCATGTACTCGGAGAAGGGAAGGTGGAGGATGGAGTGTATCTGTTGGAAACAAATAAACAAGAAAAGCTAAAAGCTCTTGGAGTGAAGGCGGATAAGGAAGTTTTTAACAAGAAGGAGATTGGAGATAGCTCATTATGGCATGGAAGGCTAGGACATCCAAGTTCAGCTATCCTCAAGATGGTCTTACCCAATCTCGTTCAAGAAGAAGAAGTTTGTGAAGCATGTGTACTAGGGAAACATTGTAGACAGTTTTTCCCCTCTTCATCTACAACTTGTGATGAAGCTTTTGGCATTGTACACTCGGATGTATGGACCGCCCCATGTAACTCAAGAGATCAATATAAATATTTTGTTTCATTCATTGATGACTACTCAAGATACACATGGATCACACTCTTACATTCAAAGGATCAAGTATATGAAGCGTTTACTAACTTCACCAAATATATCTCTACCCAATTCAAGACCAAAATCAAGATCTTAAGAAGTGATAATGGAGGGGAGTATGTGAGCAAACGATTCAAGGAGTTACTCAATAATCTTGGTATCATACACCAAACATCGTGTGCATACACTCCACAACAAAATGGGGTAGCAGAAAGAAAGAATAGGCATCTCATGGAAGTTGCAAGAACCCTCATGATTGCCAAAGGAGTACCTAAGTTTCATTGGGGAGATGCAGTAATGACTTCAAGTTACTTGATCAACCGGCTTCCAACGAAAAATATGGATAATAAATCACCATTTGAAGTGCTACACAAAAGCAAGCCAAGCGTGAACCATATGAAGACCTTTGGATGTTCTTGTTATATGTTTCTACCGGAGGGACAAAGAAGCAAGCTTGAACCTCGAAGTATGAAGTGTGTGTTCATTGGCTACTCACCAACACAAAAAGGATACAAGGTCTACAATCCGGAGACAAGGAGGGTCTATGTATCTAGAGAGGTGAGATTCAATGAAGAAGAAGGATTTTATGGAAACAAGAACCATGAAGCTCCGGAGGATGTGACTTCATTACCTATGGATTGGATGCGGGTTAATGACGCTCTAATAAATGAAGTACAAGGAGAGAGCGAATCATCTGAAACCAGAGTAGAAGATGACGCACATGCGGAGCAAGATCAGAATTCTGTTGAAGAAGAAGCGAATGATGGTGAGGGAGAACTTGAGCCAACCGTACCCCTAAGAAGAAGTACAAGACAAAGGCGACAACGTGTTTACTATGGCTACAACAACTCTGCCATGCTCCAAGGGGAGTCTAGTGCGAGTAATCTTCCTTGTGTGATAAGAGAATGTCCTGTGCGTACGGCGAGCTTAGATCTCGATCCTATTGGCGACAGCATTCTCTTATCACAAGGGGGAGATAACACTCAAACTAGCACTATCACATATCCCATTGAGCATTTTTGCTCGTTGGCATCCTTACCTATGGAGCATGAAGCTTTTCTTGGAAGAATCAGCAAGGAATCCATACCTAACTCATATGAAGAAGCGTGTGAGAATGGAGTATGGGTAAAAGCCATGGAAGAGGAAATGAAGTCCATGGAAAAGAACCACACTTGGTACTTGACCGAATTACCAAAGGATAAGAAATCAGTTGGGTGTAGATGGGTTTACACAATCAAGTATACAAGTGATGGGAAAATAGAGAGGTACAAAGCAAGGCTGGTGGCAAAAGGATACACTCAAATCTATGGGGAGGATTATACCGAGACATTTGCTCCGGTTGCTAAGCTCCACTCCATAAGAATCCTAATCTCAGTGGCAGTGAACTTGAAGTGGGATCTATGGCAGATGGATGTCAAGAACGCCTTCTTGCAAGGAGATTTGGAAGAAGAGGTATATATGGATCCACCCCAAGGATATCATAAGGAAGGCAACAAGGTTTGCAGATTGAAGAAAGCAATCTATGGGCTAAAGCAATCTCCAAGAGCATGGTACCAAAGGCTAAGCGCTTGTCTATTGGATATGGAGTTCATAAGATCTGAAGCTGATCATACCCTCTTCACAAGGCAAAGTGAAGGAGGAGTAGTGGTGGTCTTGATCTATGTTGATGATCTAATCATCACAGGAAGTGATAAAGATGGAGTAGATCAAATCAAGAAACTCTTGAAGATCGCTTTTGATATAAAGGATCTGGGAGAGCTTAAATACTTCCTAGGGATTGAGATGACACGGTTTGAAGATGGGATGTTCATCTCTCAAAGGAAATATGTGCTGGATCTCTTGGAAGAAACTGGCAAGTTAGGATCCAAGCCGGCTAAAACTCCAATAGAAGAAGGCTACCAAGATAATCCTGAGGGGGAGCCATTGGAAGATATTAAGAGGTATCAAAGGATGGTGGGCAAGCTCATCTACCTCACTATCACAAGGCCGGACATTTGCTTTGCAGTGAACCGTGTGAGTCAACATATGCAAAAACCAACTATGCAGCATTGGAACATGATTGAGAGGCTGCTAAGGTACTTAAAAACAGTCCTGGAAAAGGCATATGGATGAAGGCTAATGGAAACACAAAGGTTCAAGGATATTGTGATGCGGATTGGGCTGGAGATAAGCAAGATAGAAAGTCCACATCCGGTTTTTGTACCTTTGTGGGAGGTAATCTAGTCACTTGAAGAAGTAAGAAGCAGAAAGTTATAGCCTTATCAAGTGCTGAAGCCGAGTATAGGGCTATGAAGGAGGTGACAAAAGAATTGATATGGGTGAAGGCATTCCTAGAAGATCTTGGAATACATGAGGCTGAGGAGATGCTGTTGTATTGTGATAATCAAGCTGCAATACATATAGCATCCAATCCGGTATTCCATGAAAGGACCAAGCATATAGAAGTGGATTGTCACTTTGTGAGGGGAAAGATTCAAGAAGGAATCATCAAACCCGCATTTGTAGCAAGTGGGGAACAGCTAGCGGATATCTTCACCAAGGCAACATCCTCTATCATTGGGGATCACATACATGGCAAGATCGGTCTAAAGGATCTTCACCGACCAATCTTGAGGGGGAGTGTTGAAATATGTGATCTCAAGAAGAAGAATAATTCAAACTTAAGAGAAGGAGGGAAGGAAAAAGAGAACTAGTTGTGAAGAAACTAGAAGGAGAACTAGTTGAGAAGGAACTAGAAGAAAAGGAAGCTGTTGGATCTCAACTAGACAATCTAACTAAACTAAGTGAGGAAGCAAAGAGAGGTATGGGCACAAGCATGGGCGCATCAGAGCAGGGCATGGTGCGCGTCAGAGCAGGGCATGGTGCAACAAGACTATTGGAGCAGCTCACCCATCTCTCTTCCCTTCTTCACGCCCTTCCTCTCCTCTTCCTTGATTCTTCTTCATTTCAATGTAAAAAGTCTATAAATATATGTAATCTCTTGTAAAGAAGTGTGTGTGAATAAGAAGAAATATTCAGCAATCTTTCTCTTCCTTATTACGCCAATTCTCTCATCTCCATCCTTATCTCTTTCTAAACCTCTAAAATCAACAATTACAATATTGTCTTTTAAGTCCGATGTTGGATCCCACAGAAAACTTACTGCTATCAGTTAACAAACCATGCATAGAGTTTTTGTTTGCATCAAAACTCATACGTTGGTCAGAGATGCAATTTTAATGGTGGTGGCTGTGGACTCATGATAATTGTCGTGGAGATTTGCAGTGACCATGCGAGACATTACGGACAGCAATAACGTCCACATTACAGACGAACAAGCCATCTGAGATAAACGGACGACAGTCCAATATCATTAACTTACATCTTCCACATTAATGCGAGAAAAATGACAAAACCAACCAGTTTACTACACATAATTCTATCCAAATACCGACAATTGAGATTTCGTTCATCTTCATGGTCCTGATTTTTTTTATTAGAATCTACAGTAAACCTGTACAAATTAATAATCAATAAATTAGTTTTATGTTAAATTAATAATTTTCTATCATTTCAAATTGATGATCTAAAAAAACTTTTATTAATTAATAAAATTTTACTAAATATCCTATAGGTTGACAAGTTGCATTACCTAAATTTTGCAAAATTTGAAAAAGACATATTTTTATCTCGCTAAATAAATACTAAAGTTTTATTGACTTTCAAAAATATTTAATATTGTATAGTTGACTTCCCAAAATAATACTCCGTTGACTTTTTAATAGAAAATTTAAACACCATTAACTCAACGTCTACTGTTACTGTTAAGTAAAATGGCGTCGCTTTGTTACTGAGTTTGGTTGATGAGAAAAATCCAAAATGACTTTGTTTGAATGCGTTTTATATAAAAATTTTGTGTTCAAGCGGACTCGAATTTGAGTTCTCGTAGTATGTTGACAGGTTTTTGCCACTAAGCTAGTGGCACTTTCAAGAGATCCCCGAATTTGCCCTCTTATATTCTGGTCTAATTTTAATCATATTAATCGAAATTCTTCTTATTCTCTTTCATTTTATTTTAGCTCTAATTTATCAAAATCCCAAATTGATTTGGGGAAAGATCTTGCGGTTTATTTTGATGGCTAAGACAAAATTTACGAGGGACAGAGTTGAGATTAGTCCTCCTCGTCCGAGTTCGCGTCTACATGGTGGAAGTGACTTCTCTGAACCATCACCCAAGAGATCGAAGAATATTGGAAAAGCTGGTGGTGGATCAAAGAAGAGTGGTGGTGCGAAGAAATTGACAAAACTTGGCAAACCTGCTGGTGGTGGATTAAAGAAGCGTAAGCGAGATGAGATGCTTCGTCCAACTGAGACACTTGATGAAGATCCACAAGTTGAGGCAGTAGAAAAGGATGCACAAGCAGAGGAAATTGATGGTCATGGTGACAAAGACTTATAGAAAATAGATTGTCTTGGTGGCATAGAAGAAGAAACATGTAGAGATTTAAGTTTACTCTTCAGAGAGGATGCGAGGAATGATGATTGTGAGGTTAAGGAAGACATTGGGATGAACTCACCTGGGATGATGAAGATAAAATCCAAGATAGGGTGTCATCAGACGAGGAGAATAAAGAGGATATGCGACCTTCAGAAGCATACAGAGAAGACATTGATCCATAGGAGCTACTTGTATTGGGTAAGAATTTTTTGATGCTGAGGACTTCAAACACATTTGCGTCAGATACACATTGAAAACCAGGTACAACATCAAGTTCTTCCGCTCAATTAGTTTAAAGATTAATGTAAAGTGTGCTGTGAGAATGAGAGAAGAAGAGGATGAATGTCCTTGGAAGATCTACTGTGTTTATGAGAAGAGGAAAAATAAGCAAAAGATCAAGACATATGTGAATTTCCATCGGTGTGAGATATCAAGTCAGGCAAAGATGCTGAAACATGGAGAAATTGCTGAGCTGTTCCGAGAGAGGTTAAGGCTGAATCCAAAATTGAAAGCATTAGAGATAAAACCAGAGAGCTTGAGGGAGTATCAGTTGGAAGCAAATAAAAACTCTTGTATCAAAGCGAAGACAATGTGATGAAAGAAAGGAGAAAAACTCATGAAGCTCACTTTAATCGAATTTGGGATTATCAAGAAGAAGTTCCGCAACATAACCCATGCTTCAGTTTTGAGATTGAGATAATACCATGAGCTATAGTTAGAAGAAAGCATGGGTTCTACTGGATCTACATATGCTTCCAGGCACATAAAGAGTCTTGGAAAAGACTTGCAGGCTATGTTGAAATATGTGATCTCAAGAAGAAGAATAATTCAAACTTAAGAGAAGGAGGGAAGGAAAAAGAGAACTAGTTGTGAAGAAACTAGAAGGAGAACTAGTTGAGAAGGAACTAGAAGAAAAGGAAGCTGTTGGATCTCAACTAGACAATCTAACTAAACTAAGTGAGGAAGCAAAGAGAGGTATGGGCACAAGCATGGGCGCATCAGAGCAGGGCATGGTGCGCGTCAGAGCAGGGCATGGTGCAACAAGACTATTGGAGCAGCTCACCCATCTCTCTTTCCTTCTTCACGCCCCTCCTCTCCTCTTCCTTGATTATTCTTCATTTCAATGTAAAAAGTCTATAAATACATGTAATCTCTTGTAAAGAAGTGTGTGAATAAGAAGAAATATTCAGCAATCTTTCTCTTCCTTATTACGCCAATTCTCTCATCTCCATCCTTATCTCTTTCTAAACCTCTAAAATCAACATGGTATCAGAGCGGGTTTATCCTTCAACCGCTTAAATCTCACCTTATAACTCTTCTAGCACTCTACAAATCTTCTAATCTATAACAATACATCCTCCTAGTTCTATTCACTCTGAGATTAATATCCTTGGGATCATAGGATCTTCAAGTTGTGAAAGAACTAGAATTGTGTATTGTCACTAGAAAATGGAGACAAATAGAGTAGCAATCTCAGTCATGCTCAAAGGAAACAACTATCTCCTTTGGGCAAAAACCACTAAGACCATCCTTAGAGGAAGAGGACTTTGGCGATATGTTGAGCCAAAAGAGGTAGCGGAAGCTGTAGTGAGAAATGAAAAAGAAGAAGCTAAGGAAGAACAAGAGGAACAATACACGCTCTCTCTTCTTCAAAGCTCACTAGAGTCATCCATCTTGGCGGCCTACTCATATGCCGATTCCGCCAAAGAACTATGGGATATACTCAAGGGAGTATATGGAAATGTCTCAAATATATCAAGAATATTTGAGGTGAAGAGGGCGCTGAATGAGCTTCAACAAGAGGAGAAGCCATTCAAGGAAATGTTTGGAGAGTATAGAAGCTTGTGGGCCGAGTTAGAGATTTTGAGGCCACACACAATCGACCCCAAGGAGTTAGGAGAAAGACGTGACCAAGACCAAGTGTTTGGACTTCTCTTGGCACTCAATGCATCCTACAAAGATCTTATCAAGCACAAACTCAGATTTGAGAAGCTGCCAAGTCTAGCTGAAGTATGTGGCATGATACAAAGGGAGGAAGGGTCAAGAGACCTATTCCGTGCACCAAGTGAGGCCGCACATCTTGCAAAGAGGAATCTCACATTCGACAAGAGGGTTTTGGAATGTGAGCATTGTAAGATGAAGGGGCACACTAAGGAGAAGTGTTGGACTCTTTACCCACACTTAAGGCCTAAGCGGCTAAAGGAGAATGGAGGTGGACCTAGAGCCTTCATGGGAGTCACGCAACCTGTTGAAGAGATGGTCAGAAGATCCGAGTTTGAGGCTCTCATCAAGAGTCTATCCAAGCTCACAGAATCCGGTAAGAGCCTATTTAGCTCTAAAAGCTCCATTAAGAAGAATATGATCATTGTGGATTCGGGGGCTTCTCATCACATGATTAAGGATCAAGACATGCTGAAAAATCTTGAGCCTTATCATGGAAATGTACAAATAGCCAATGGAAGCTCAGTTCCGATTGAAGGGATAAGAGAGTTAGAGCTTTTCACAAAAGAAACTAAAGCATTATACATGCCTAGCTTCTCATCCAACCTTTTATCAGTTCATAAAGCAACAAAAGATTTGGATTGTGTGGCAATGTTTGGGACTGACTTTGTGAAGTTTCAGGACCCTAAAACAAATCATGTACTCGGAGAAGGGAAGGTGGAGGATGGAGTGTATCTGTTGGAAACAAATAAACAAGAAAAGCTAAAAGCTCTTGGAGTGAAGGCGGATAAGGAAGTTTTTAACAAGAAGGAGATTGGAGATAGCTCATTATGGCATGGAAGGCTAGGACATCCAAGTTCAGCTATCCTCAAGATGGTCTTACCCAATCTCGTTCAAGAAGAAGAAGTTTGTGAAGCATGTGTACTAGGGAAACATTGTAGACAGTTTTTCCCCTCTTCATCTACAACTTGTGATGAAGCTTTTGGCATTGTACACTCGGATGTATGGACCGCCCCATGTAACTCAAGAGATCAATATAAATATTTTGTTTCATTCATTGATGACTACTCAAGATACACATGGATCACACTCTTACATTCAAAGGATCAAGTATATGAAGCGTTTACTAACTTCACCAAATATATCTCTACCCAATTCAAGACCAAAATCAAGATCTTAAGAAGTGATAATGGAGGGGAGTATGTGAGCAAACGATTCAAGGAGTTACTCAATAATCTTGGTATCATACACCAAACATCGTGTGCATACACTCCACAACAAAATGGGGTAGCAGAAAGAAAGAATAGGCATCTCATGGAAGTTGCAAGAACCCTCATGATTGCCAAAGGAGTACCTAAGTTTCATTGGGGAGATGCAGTAATGACTTCAAGTTACTTGATCAACCGGCTTCCAACGAAAAATATGGATAATAAATCACCATTTGAAGTGCTACACAAAAGCAAGCCAAGCGTGAACCATATGAAGACCTTTGGATGTTCTTGTTATATGTTTCTACCGGAGGGACAAAGAAGCAAGCATGAACCTCGAAGTATGAAGTGTGTGTTCATTGGCTACTCACCAACACAAAAAGGATACAAGGTCTACAATCCGGAGACAAGGAGGGTCTATGTATCTAGAGAGGTGAGATTCAATGAAGAAGAAGGATTTTATGGAAACAAGAACCATGAAGCTCCGGAGGATGTGACTTCATTACCTATGGATTGGATGCGGGTTAATGACGCTCTAATAAATGAAGTACAAGGAGAGAGCGAATCATCTGAAACCAGAGTAGAAGATGAGGCACATGCGGAGCAAGATCAGAATTCTGTTGAAGAAGAAGCGAATGATGGTGAGGGAGAACTTGAGCCAACCGTACCCCTAAGAAGAAGTACAAGACAAAGGCGACAACGTGTTTACTATGGCTACAACAACTCTGCCATGCTCCAAGGGGAGTCTAGTGCGAGTAATCTTCCTTGTGTGATAAGAGAATGTCCTGTGCGTACGGCGAGCTTAGATCTCGATCCTATTGGCGACAGCATTCTCTTATCACAAGGGGGAGATAACACTCAAACTAGCACTATCACATATCCCATTGAGCATTTTTGCTCGTTGGCATCCTTACCTATGGAGCATGAAGCTTTTCTTGGAAGAATCAGCAAGGAATCCATACCTAACTCATATGAAGAAGCGTGTGAGAATGGAGTATGGGTAAAAGCCATGGAAGAGGAAATGAAGTCCATGGAAAAGAACCACACTTGGTACTTGACCGAATTACCAAAGGATAAGAAATCAGTTGGGTGTAGATGGGTTTACACAATCAAGTATACAAGTGATGGGAAAATAGAGAGGTACAAAGCAAGGCTGGTGGCAAAAGGATACACTCAAATCTATGGGGAGGATTATACCGAGACATTTGCTCCGGTTGCTAAGCTCCACTCCATAAGAATCCTAATCTCAGTGGCAGTGAACTTGAAGTGGGATCTATGGCAGATGGATGTCAAGAACGCCTTCTTGCAAGGAGATTTGGAAGAAGAGGTATATATGGATCCACCCCAAGGATATCATAAGGAAGGCAACAAGGTTTGCAGATTGAAGAAAGCAATCTATGGGCTAAAGCAATCTCCAAGAGCATGGTACCAAAGGCTAAGCGCTTGTCTATTGGATAAGGAGTTCATAAGATCTGAAGCTGATCATACCCTCTTCACAAGGCAAAGTGAAGGAGGAGTAGTGGTGGTCTTGATCTATGTTGATGATCTAATCATCACAGGAAGTGATAAAGATGGAGTAGATCAAATCAAGAAACTCTTGAAGATCGCTTTTGATATAAAGGATCTGGGAGAGCTTAAATACTTCCTAGGGATTGAGATGACACGGTTTGAAGATGGGATGTTCATCTCTCAAAGGAAATATGTGCTGGATCTCTTGGAAGAAACTGGCAAGTTAGGATCCAAGCCGGCTAAAACTCCAATAGAAGAAGGCTACCAAGATAATCCTGAGGGGGAGCCATTGGAAGATATTAAGAGGTATCAAAGGATGGTGGGCAAGCTCATCTACCTCACTATCACAAGGCCGGACATTTGCTTTGCAGTGAACCGTGTGAGTCAACATATGCAAAAACCAACTATGCAGCATTGGAACATGATTGAGAGGCTGCTAAGGTACTTAAAAACAGTCCTGGAAAAGGCATATGGATGAAGGCTAATGGAAACACAAAGGTTCAAGGATATTGTGATGCGGATTGGGCTGGAGATAAGCAAGATAGAAAGTCCACATCCAGTTTTTGTACCTTTGTGGGAGGTAATCTAGTCACTTGGAGAAGTAAGAAGCAGAAAGTTATAGCCTTATCAAGTGCTGAAGCCGAGTATAGGGCTATGAAGGAGGTGACAAAAGAATTGATATGGGTGAAGGCATTCCTAGAAGATCTTGGAATACATGAGGCTGAGGAGATGCTGTTGTATTGTGATAATCAAGCTGCAATACATATAGCATCCAATCCGGTATTCCATGAAAGGACCAAGCATATAGAAGTGGATTGTCACTTTGTGAGGGGAAAGATTCAAGAAGGAATCATCAAACCCGCATTTGTAGCAAGTGGGGAACAGCTAGCGGATATCTTCACCAAGGCAACATCCTCTATCATTGGGGATCACATACATGGCAAGATCGGTCTAAAGGATCTTCACCGACCAATCTTGAGGGGGAGTGTTGAAATATGTGATCTCAAGAAGAAGAATAATTCAAACTTAAGAGAAGGAGGGAAGGAAAAAGAGAACTAGTTGTGAAGAAACTAGAAGGAGAACTAGTTGAGAAGGAACTAGAAGAAAAGGAAGCTGTTGGATCTCAACTAGACAATCTAACTAAACTAAGTGAGGAAGCAAAGAGAGGTATGGGCACAAGCATGGGCGCATCAGAGCAGGGCATGGTGCGCGTCAGAGCAGGGCATGGTGCAACAAGACTATTGGAGCAGCTCACCCATCTCTCTTTCCTTCTTCACGCCCCTCCTCTCCTCTTCCTTGATTATTCTTCATTTCAATGTAAAAAGTCTATAAATACATGTAATCTCTTGTAAAGAAGTGTGTGAATAAGAAGAAATATTCAGCAATCTTTCTCTTCCTTATTACGCCAATTCTCTCATCTCCATCCTTATCTCTTTCTAAACCTCTAAAATCAACAGGCTAGTGATGGTGATATAAGCATGGAAACGCCATCACTTGGAGAAGAAGAGAAAGACGCCTTGATCATTCCCAAAGGTCCTATGACCCAGAAAAACTCTAAAGTTATCTTGGAAGCAAGAAGAGGTTTCTCGAAGACCAATCAACCACGAGCTACTTATGTCCATTCAAGTCATTCTGAGTTAATCATCATCAAGTGGCTTGAGTGTGTTCTTTTTCCCTTAGCTTGGTTTTATCCCAATGGTTTTTCCAACTAAGGTTTTTAATGAGGTCTCAAATCCACTTATCCCACTTTAATGATTAACTTGGACGATTTCATGAAGCTATGGACCGACTTCCTTATGCATCGGACCAACTTTAACAACCTTATATTATAATTTATGTTATGGTTTTATTTGATTTTCTCAGTCCGCAAACTCTTAAGTATTTAGTCCAAGTCTCGAGTCTTTGGATCAAAGTTTCGAACTGAATTTTAGAGTCCCCAAGAGTCATTTTGAGAGGAGCATGAATCTGTTCAAGCTTTCTCTCCTATTTAAACTCGTGTAAGCCTCATTCTAAGGCAACCTAACTTTTTATCAAATATTTTGAGATTAATCTCTTTTGTTCCTTGAGAACATTTTCCGATTGTTTTGTGAGTCATATCCAACAATTTTTCGATCCTTCGGTGTGTCATATCCGAAGAATCAAACTTTGTCACCACCAAGTGTGTAATATCTTGGCGTGGCATTGAGGAATATGAGTGGACTTTCGCATCCATTGTGGTATCATTCAATCCATCAACAAGGAGCCATTCCGCAGCTACTTGTGTTGTTTTCAATCCACAAGCCTTGATAAACTTGAGTCTTTTGATTCGTTTATGCAAGGATCTATCCAACATCTTCATCCACCTTCTTGGTCTTCCATCTTCGTGTGTTCTACCAATGAAACTGCCGAGTCTTTGGTTGGATTCTCCATCATTTGGTATCAGAGCAAGCAATTTCGAGTTTGGTAGTGAGTTTTCATATCTTTTCAAATTCTGATCTTTCATTTCTAATCTTTCATCTTCTGACCTTTCATTTCTATCCCCTCACCTTCTTGGTCGTGAGTCTTCGACTCGTCATCACTCTATTCTATCTTTCATTCTCATCTTTTCTTTCTGTCTTGCTATTCAAAGATCCGTTGGATCATCTATTCAAAAAAAAAAGAAGAAACAAAACCAATCGTGTTCCAACTCCTTTCCTTCTACCTTAATCAAAAAAAAAAACCAAACATGTTCCAACACTCTTTTCCCTTTCTATCTTCTGTTCTTCCGAAACAAAACCAAACATGTTCCAACATCCTTTTTCTTTATATCCTTTGATTATTCGGATTGTGGAAAATTCTCATTGAATTTGATTGGGATTTTTTTGATAAGAACAATTGAGAAATCTCTGAATGAGGACATCTTGAGAGTTGAATGAAACACTTGAGTGAAAGTGTGGAGGATTACTTTCAAGAGATGGAATCTCTCATGATCAAAGCCGACATAGATGAGGATCATGAGGCAACTATGGCGAGGTTTCTAAGTGGTTTAGCTCAAGATATTCAAGACAGGATGGAGCTTCAAACTTGTGGAGATTTGGAGGAGATGCTTCACAATGCTGTTCTAGTAGAACAACAAGTCAAGAGGAGGAGTAGTTCTAAAACAATCTATGGGGCTAGAGCATCTAATGCTAGGTCAAACTACAAACAAGAGGACAAAACTGTTGTCAAAGCAAAACTGGATTCCAAAACTTACACCCCTACTCGAGACGACAAAGGGAAAGCTGTGGCAACTTCTTCTAGGAACAAGGATGTTAGATGCTTCAAGTATAAAGGGAGAGGACACTACGCCAATGAATGAATTAACCAAAGAACCATGATCCTCTTGGATAATGGTGAAATAGAAACCGATGAAGAAGAAGAACTTGAAGAAGAAGAGAACTCTGATGCTAAGGAGATAGAGATACCAGCATCAGGAGAGCTATTAGTCACAAGGCGATCATTGAGCATTCAAACCAAAGATGTTGACCAAGCACAACGGGAAAACTTGTTTCACACAAGATGTCTAGTACAAGGTAAGGTTTGCAGCCTTATTATTGATGGAGGAAGCTGTACTAATGTGGCAAGTGAAGTTATAGTTAAGAAGCTAGGTCTAGAAGTAAAGAAGCATCTGAAGCATTACAAGATTCAATGGTTGAATGATAATGGAGAAATGATCGTGAGCAGCCAAGTATTGGTTCCTTTAACCATAGGCTAATACAAGGATGAAATCTTGTGTGACATCTTACCAATGGAGGCCGGTCACATCTTGCTAGGGAGACCATGGCAGTTTGATAGAAGGGTCATCCATGATGGGTTTACAAATCGGTATTCCTTTGAATACAATGGCCAGAAGACCACCCTTGCTCCATTGCCGCCACAAGAAGTTCATCAGGATCAAACATGGCTGAAACAACAAGGTAAAACCAATGAGAGTGACCCCCTAAACACACCACCTACAAACAAAAATGAGAGTTTGAGAAAAACCAAGAAAAAGGCCTTTGAGAGTAACCCTATGAGGCAATCAAACTTTCTTGTGAGGTTTCATGTGGTTAAAAGAGCTCTGTTCTCTAATCAGCCCATTCTTTTGTTTGTTTACAAAGAAGTGTTAGTCAACCTTTCTAATCCAATGCCGGAAGTTCCGAGCAGTATTTCCTTTCTTTTGCAGGAGTTTGAGGATGTCTTTCTGGAGGAGAATCCCAAAGGACTACCACCTATCCGTGGGATTGAGCATCAGATTGATTTTGTGCCTGAAGCTTCACTTCCTAACCATCCAGCATATAGAACTAACCCTGTGGAGACTAAAGAACTTCAAAGGCAAGTGGAAGAGCTAATGGCTAAAGGCCATATCCGAGAGAGCATAAGCCCTTGTGCCGTGCCAGTGCTACTTGTTCCAAAGAAGGATGGAACTTGGAGGATGTGTGTGGATTGCAGAGCCATCAACAATATCACTGTAAAGTATCACCATCCTATTCCTTGTTTAGATGCCATGTTAGATGAATTGCATGGTTCTTGCATTTTTTCTAAAATAGACTTGAAAAGTGGATATCATCAAATTATGATGAAAAAGGAGATGAGAGGAAAACTGCATTTAAAACTAAGTGTGGATTATATGAGTGGTTAGTCAAGCCTTTTGGATTAACCAATGCACCTAGTACCTTCATGAGGTTAATGAATCATGTCCTTAGATCTTTCATTGGCATCTTTGTGGTTGTGTACTTTGATGACATCCTAGTGTATAGTAAGAGCTTTGAGGAACATATAGAACATCTTCACGCTGTTCTTGATTTGTTAAGGAGAGAAACACTTTATGCCAATCTTAAGAAGTATACTTTTGGAACAGATAACTTGGTCGTTTAGGCTTTGTTGTGAGTGCAGATGGTGTAAAGGTGGATCCGGAGAAGATTAAAGCAATCATGGAGTGGCCGAGTACAACAACCATTAGTGAAGTAAGAAATTTCCATGGACTTGCTGGCTTCTACAGGTGCTTTGTCAAGAACTTTAGCACCATTGCTGCCCCATTTACTGAAGTGATCAAGAAAGATGTTGGATTCAAGTGGGAAGAGGCACAAGAAGCTGCATTTCAATGCCTTAAGAGAAACTTACTCATTCTCCTCTCCTTACCCTTCCTGATTTTAATAAAACATTTGAGATTGAATGTGATGCCTCAGGGATTGGTATTGGTGTTGTGTTAATGCAGGAGAAAAGACCAATAGCATACTTCAGTGAGAAGCTTGGAGGAGCAACTCTCAACTATGCAACTTACGACAAGGAGTTGTATGCTTTGGTGAGGGCCTTACGAACTTGGCAACATTATCTTTGGCCTAAAGAGTTTGTAATACACACAGACCATGAATCTCTCAAGTACCTAAAGGGGCAGAACAAGCTGAGCAAAAGACATGCCAGATGGGATGAATTGATAGAGACTTTTCCTTATGTGATCAAGTATAAACAAGGTAAGGAAAACATAGTTGCTGATGCACTATCCCGAAGGTATATTCTTTTAAACACTCTTGATGCTAAGATATTGAGTTTTGAGCAAATCAAAGGTATGTATGAGACCGATTCTGACTTTGGTGATGCATACAAGTTGTGTGAGAAATTTGCTTCTGGCCATTACTTTAGGCAGGATGGTTTCCTTTTCTATGATAATCGATTGTGTGTACCTAATTGTTCTTTGAGAGATTTGTTTGTTAGGGAAGCACATGGAGGAAGTCTTATGGGACATTTTGGCATTGCCAAGACACTAAAAGTTTTGCAGGACCATTTCTTTTGGCCACACATGAGAAGAGATGTGGAGCGGATATGTGAAAGATGTGCAACATGTAAACAAGCTAAGTCCAAGGTTCAAAGCCATGGTTTGTATACTCCTTTACTCATTCCTTATCACTCTTGGAATGACATCTCTATGGACTTTATTGTTGGATTGCCTAGGACTAGAACCGGAAAAGATTCTATCTTTGTTGTGGTAGATAGGTTCTCTAAGATGGCACATTTCATAGCTTGCCACAAAACTGATGATGCATTGCATGTTTCTAACTTGTTCTTTACGGAGGTTGTGCGCTTACATGGCATGCCTAGGACTATAGTTTCTGATAGAGATACTAAGTTTCTTAGTTACTTCTGGAAGACTCTTTGGTCTAAGCTAGGTACTAAGTTGATGTTTTCTACTACTTGTCATCCGCAAACTGATGGGCAGACTGAAGTATTTAATAGGACACTAGGAACTCTCTTGCGTGCATTCATAAAGAAAAACTTGAAAATATGGGAAGACTATTTGCCTCATTGTGAATTTGCATATAATCATGTTGTGCATTCTACTTCTAAGTTTTCTCTTTTTGAAATTGTTTATGGGTTTAATCCTACTTTTCCTTTGGATCTAATACCTTTGCCTGAGTGTGAAAGAGTTAGCTTTGACGGAAAAAGAAGGCCGAGCTTATACAGCAGATACATAAGCAAGCAAGACGAAACATTGAAAAAAGACAAGGCAATATGTCAAGCATGCCAACAAAGGAAGGCGTGAGAAGGTCTTTGAAGAAGGTGACAAAGTTTGGGTTCATCTAAGGAAAGAGAAGTTCCCAGATGAAAGAAAGTCTAAACTTATGCCCAGGATCGATGGGTCTTTTGAGATCATAAAGAAGATCAGCAACAATGCATACAAGCTAGATTTGCAAGGTAAGTATGATATAAGCAACAGTTTTAATGTTACTGACTTGGTTCCTTTCATTGCAGATGATCCAGATTTGAGGACAAATCCTTTTCAAGAGGGAGGGGATGATATGAGCATGGAAACGCCAACACTTGGAGAAGAAGAAGAAGATGCCTTGACCATTCCCAAAGGTCCTATGACCCGTGCAAGGACAAGAAAACTCCACGAAACTGTTGGAACAACTCTAAAGTTGTCTTGGAAGCAAAAAGAGGTTTTTCCAAGACCAATCAACCACGAGCTACTTATGTCCATTCAAGTCATTCTGAGTTAATCATCATCAAGTGGCTTGAGTGTGCTCTTATTCCCTTAACTTGGTTTTATGCCAATGGTTTTCCATCTAAGGTTTTTAATGAGGCCTCAAATCCACTTATCCCACTTTGATGATTAACTTGGACGATTTCATGAAGCTATGGACCGACTTCCTTATGCATTGGACCAACTTCGACAACCTTATGTTATAATTTATGTTATGCTTTTATTTCATTTTCTCAGTCCGCTAACTCTTAAGTATTTAGTCCAAGTCTTGAGTCTTTGGTTCAAAGTTTCGAACTGAATTTTAGAGTTCCCAAGAGTCATTTTGAGAGGAGCATGAATCTGTTCAAGCTTCCTCTCCTATTTAAACTCATGTAAGCCTCATTTTAAGGCAACCCAACTTTTTATCAAATATTTTGAGATTAATCTCTTTTGTTCCTTGAGAACATTTTCCGATTGTTTGGTGAGTCATATCCAACAATCTTTCGATCCTTTGGTGTGTCATATCCAAAGAATCAAACTTTGTCACCACCAAGTGTGTAATATCTTGGCATGGCATTGAGGAATATCAGTGGACTTTCGCATCCATTGTGTGAGCATTCAATCCATCAACAAGGAGCCATTCCGCAGCTACTTGTGTTGTTTTAATCCACAAGCCTTGATAAACTTGAGTCTTTTGATTCGTTTATGCAAAGATCTATCCAACATCTTCATCCACCTTCTTGGTCTTCCATCTTCGTTTGTTCTACCATCGAAACTGCTGAGTCTTGGGTTAGATTATCCATCAGATAGGGTTAGATGGAGCTTTCCTAAAATGGGATATAAAGGGATAGTTGTTGGTTGCGGTTAGAAGAGATAGAGATAATAGGATATTTCCTATTGCTTGGGTGGTTATGAAGATAAAGAATGATACCAACTGGGATTGGTTTGTCAAACTTCTAGCATCGGATTTGGATTAGGATATGGGAAGACTATGTTCTCATGTTTGACGAACAAAAGGTAAATTGTTAAGCAGTGTTTGAACTCTTTATCTAACATGTTATCTCTTTACTTCTAATATGTTTGTCACTTTACTTGTAGAGTTTAGTAAAAGCAATAACCACAGTTTTGTTGAGATAGATGCTCTTTCAAGTGATAGACTAATCAAAAAGAATTCAAACTCAAAGAAATGAGGGAAAAGGAAACTAGTTAAAGAAGAACTAGAAGGAAAAATAAGCTGTTGGATATCAACTAAACAAGCTAACTAGGAAGCAATAAGGTATGGGTGAAGGTATGGGCGCAGCATGGGTGAAGTATGGGCGCTGGTGACTGTTGAGACACTGTTGGAGTAGTTTGGCTTCTCATCTCCCATGCTTCTCCTTCCTTGCACGCCTCTCTTGTTATATGATTCTTCTTTCTTCTTTTCTTATGTAAAAAGTCTATATAAACTCATGTAAACCTCTTGTAAATATAGAGAAAAAAAATAAGAGAATAAGAACACAAGAAATTTCAGAAACTCTCTTTCTCTCTTATCTCGACATTCTCCTCCATTCTCCTTCATTCTCTATCATCTCCTAACTTAAATTTCTACATGGTATCAGAGCGGGTTGATTGTTCAAGCGCTTAATCTCTTTTAATTCTTCTAACACTCTACAAATCTTCTAATCTATAACAATACACTTCCTTAGTTCTATTCACTCTGAGATTAATATCCTTGAGATCATAGGATCTTCAAGTTGTGAAAGGACTAAGATTGTGTATTATTACTAGAAAATGGAGACTAATAGAGTAACAATCTCAGTTATGCTCAAAGGAAACAATTATATTCTTTGGGAAAAAACCACTAAAACCATCCCTAGAGGCCAAGGACTTTGGTGGTATGTTAAGCCAAAGGAGGGAATGGAAGTTATTGTGAGAAATGAGAAGGAGTAAGCTAAGGAAGAACAAGAAGAACAATACACTCTTTCTTTACTTCAAAGCTCATTAGAACCAAACATCTTGGCGGCATACTCATATGCGGATACTGCCAAGGAGTTATGGGATATACTCAAGGGAGTATATGGAAACATCTCAAATATATCAAGAATATTTGAGGTGAAGAGGGCGTTGAATGAGCTTCAACAAGAAGAGAAGCCATTCAAGGAAATGTTTGGAGAATATAGAAGCTTGTGGGCCGAGTTGGAGATTTTGAGGCCATAAACTCTAAACTCCAAGGAATTAGATGAAAGGCGTGACCAAGATCAAGTGTTTGGACTTCTCTTGGCACTCAATACATCTTACACGGACCTCATTAAACAATACTAAGATTTGAGAAGCTGCCAAGTCTAGCGGTCGTATGTGGGATGATACAAAGAGAGGAGGGGTCAAGAGACCTATTTCGTGCGCCAAGCGAAGCTGCACAGCTTGCAAAGAGGAACCTCACATTTAGAGACAAGAGGATGTTGGAATGTGAGTATTGCAAGATAAAGGGACATGCAAAAGAGAAATGTTGGATTCTCCATCCGCATTTGAGGCCTAAGCAACTAAAGGAGAGTGAAGATGGGCATAAAGCTTTCATGGGAGTGGTACAAAAGGTTAAGGATACTGTTAAAAGATCCGAGTTTGAAATTCTCATCAAGAGCTTAGCTAATTTGAGAGAATCTGGTAAAAGTTTTCTTAGCTCTAAAGGCGCCATAAGGAAGGATGAAGTTATTGTGGATTCAGGAGCCTCTCATCACATGATGAAGGATCAAGACATGCTAAAAAACCTTGAGCCTTATCATGGAAATGTACAAGTAGCCAATGGATGCTCAGTTCTGATTGAAGGTGTAGGAGAGCTAGAACTTTTCAACAAAGAGACTAAAGCATTGTACATGCCTAGCTTCTCATCTAACCTCCTATCAGTCCATAAAGCTACAAAAGATATGGGTTGTGTGGCATTGTTTGGGAGTGACTTTGTTGAATTTCAAGATCCTAAGTCAAAACATGTACTTGGGAAAGGGAAAGTGGAAGATGGAATTTACCTCTTGAATGTCAATAAACAAGAGGAGTCGGCTGCGGAATGAAAGCAAATATGGAAGTTCTTGATAAAAAGAAGATTGGAGATAGCCCATTATGGCACGAGAGGTTAGGACACCCAAGCTCAGCCATTCTAAAAAAGGCCTTACCCAATCTTGTTCAAGAAGAAGTAGTATGTGAAGCTTGTGTGCTAGGGAAGCATTGTAGACAAGTTTTTCCGAGTTCATCTACAATTTGTGATGAAGTCTTTGGCATGGTGCACTCAGATGTATGGACTGCTCCATGCAACTCTCGTGACCAATACAAGTATTTTGTATCATTCATTGATGATAAGTCAAGATATACATGGATAACTCTTCTACCTTCCAAAGATCAAGTCTATGAGGCATTCATAAACTTCATGCACTATGTCACTACCCAATTCAAAGCAACAATCAAAGTCTTGAGAAGTGACAATGGAGGAGAGTATGTGAGTAATCGATTCAAGTCATTACTCAACCAACATGGCATTGTCCATCAAACATCATGCGCATACACTCCACAACAAAACGGTGTAGCTGAGAGGAAAAATATGCATCTAATGGAAGTAGCAAGGACTATCATGATTGCCAAAGATGTACCCAAATTTCATTGGGGAGATGCGGTGATGACTTCAAACTACTTGATAAACCGACTTCCAACCAAGAACTTGGAAGATAGGTCACCGTTTGAAGTGTTGTACAAGAAGAAGCCTAGCTTACATCATCTCAAGGCGTTTGGATGTAAGTGCTTTATGTTTCTACCAGAGGGTCAAAGAAACAAGCTTGAACCTAGAAGCATGAAGTGTGTTTTCATTGGATACTCACCAACTCAAAAAGGATACAAGGTCTACAATCCGGAGACAAGAAGGGTCCATGTGTCTAGAGAGGTAAAGTTCAATGAAAAAGAAAGCTTCTATGGAACTAAGAATCAGGATACCCTTGGAGGTATGGTCTCATCGTCTTTGGATTGAATGCTGTTCAATGAAGCGCCAATAACAAGGTATGATATACAAGGAGAAAGCGCATCATCTGAGAACATCATGGAAGGTGAAGATGCTAAACTTGAAGTGGGATCTATGGCAGATGGATGTCAAGAACGCCTTCTTGCAAGGGGATTTGGAAGAGGAAGTGTATTTGGATCCACCCCAAGGATATCATAAGGAAGATAACAAAGTTTGTAGATTGAAGAAAGCAATCTATGGGCTAAAACAATCTCCAAGAGCATGGTACCAAAGGCTAAGCGCTTGTCTTATGGAGAGGGGGTTCATAAGATCTGAAGCGGATCATACTTTGTTTACAAAACAGAGTGAAGGAGGAATGATTGCAGTCCTAATATATGTTGATGATCTAATTATCACAGGGAGTGACAAAGAAGGGGTTGATCAAACCAAGAAAATCTTGAAGGACGCCTTTGATATAAAAGACTTGGGGGAGCTTAAGTACTTCCTAGGAATTGAGATGACACGGTTTGAAGATGGAATGTTCATCTCTCAAAGGAAATATGTGCTTGATCTCTTGGAGGAAACCGGGAAGCTAGGATCCAAACCAGCTAAAACTCCAATAGAAGAAGGCTATCAAGATAGTCCTGAGGGGGAGCCTTTGGAGAACATTAAGAGATATCAAAGGATGGTTGGCAAACTCATCTATCTTACTATCACAAGGCCGGACATTTGCTTTGCAGTAAACCGTGTAAGCCAACATATGCAAAATCCAACCACACAGCATTGGAACATGATTGAGAGGCAGCTAAGATATCTAAAAAACAACCCCGGAAAAGGCATATGGATGAAGGCTAATGGAAACACAAAGGTTCAAGGATATTGCGATGCAGATTGGGCCGGAGATAAGAAAGATAGGAAGTCTACATCTGGCTTTTGTACCTTTCTAGGAGGCAATCTAGTGACTTGGAGGAGTAAAAAGCAGAAGGTCATATTTGGGTAAAGGCATTCCTAGAGGATCTTGGAATACATGAAGCTGAAGAAATGTTATTGTATTGTGATAATCAAGCTGCAATACATATAGCATCCAATCCGGTATTCCATGAAAGGACTAAGCATATAGAGGTGGATTGTCACTTTGTGAGGAGAAAGATTCAAGAAGGAATCATTAAACCTGCCTTTGTAACAAGTGAGAACCAACTAGCTGATATTTTCACCAAAGCAACCTCATATGTCACTTGTGATCGCATCCATAGCAAGATCGGTCTAAAGGACCTTCACCGACCAATCTTGAGGGGGAGTGTTGAGATAGATGCTCTTTCAAGTGATAGACTAATCAAAAAGAATTCAAACTCAAAGAAATGAGGGAAAAGGAAACTAGTTAAAGAAGAACTAGAAGGAAAAAGAAGCTGTTGGATATCAACTAAACAAGCTAACTAGGAAGCAATAAGGTATGGGTGAAGGTATGGGCGCAGCATGGGTGAAGTATGGGCGCTGGTGACTATTGAGACACTGTTGGAGTAGTTTGGCTTCTCATCTCCCATACTTCTCCTTCCTTGCACGCCTCTCTTGTTATATGATTCTCCTTTCTTCTTCTCTTATGTAAAAAGTCTATATAAACTCATGTAAACCTCTTGTAAATGTAGAGAAAAAAATAAGAGAATAAGAACACAAGAAATTTCAGAAACTCTCTTTCTCTCTTATCTCGACATTCTCCTCCATTCTCCTTCATTCTCTATCATCTCCTAACTTAAATTTCTACAAGTTTTTCCAGACACAGAGCATAGGTAGTGTTGTAGATAGATATATGAAAACTGGAGGAAAGGTGGGAAGGATCTAAGGTTACAAAAACGTTTTTTGGTACATAGCAAAGAGCTACATACCATGTGTTTAAGGCACCCCATGGAAACCCTGAAAGACTACGACTCAAGTGCATAGGCATCTCTTATGCTCATCAAACCAGAAACATGGTCACGAATATTCTTCAAGTTAGGCTCTTATTGCAATGACAGTCTCAATAATCTTAGTGAGTCCTTCAATAAGAGCATTAGAGAAGTTAGAAAGAAACCTTTGCTACATATGTTACAGGATATTAGGGAAAAATGCATGACCAGAAATTATAATAGGTTTAAGTTAGCAAATGGTTTAAAGACAATGATTACAAAGAAAACACACAAAGAGTTGGATAGAGTTGAGAAAAAGTCAAATAAATGTAATTTATGTTGGGCAATAAGGCCAGAAACAGAGATTGAGTACAAAGGACACACATATGTTGTGTCTATGGAATCAGAGACATATGCTTGTAGAAGCTGGCAGATGAATGAAATTCCTTGTATTCTTGTTGCTAAGTCATCCTTGGTATGGGGAAATAGCTATGGAGGACAGACATATGTTATGTCTATGGAGTCTGACTGTTACACAACAATCATGTTTGATTTTTTGTAGTTTTCTTATTGTGTATACATTAATCGTATAGCTAATTGTGTATTTTGCTAATCAGGTGGCATGAGACTTACAATTATGGCATCAAACCTCTTAATGGGATAATGGAGTGGCCTCAAACCAGTAGATTAGGTTTGATTCCACCACCTAATCGAAAGGGTAACCCTGGTAGGCCTAACAACCATGATAGAATGAAGTCTATATATGAAACAGGCTCGACGACCAAGTTAAGTCATGCTAATAGAACTATCACATGCTCAAATTGCAAAAAGGAAGGGCACAATAAGACAAGATGTTCGAATGCAACTGTTGAAGATCCACCTAAGAAACCAAGAGGAAGACCAAAGAAGAATCAAGTCCGTGTATCAGTTTCAGGCGCATATTGTTTCATTTTTATGAGCATGTTCCAATTGTTTTTACATATATTTTGTAACATGGACTTCAATTTGATGACTAACATTTCTCCTACTCCCAAGTCCCACCATGGGAATTTCCATGATCCTCACAAGCTCAAGAGTCACAACCTCTAGGCTCAGACCCTCAATCCTCACAACCTCTAGGCTCACAACCTCAATCCTCACAACCTCTAACCTCACCACAAACAAGCGGATGATGTTTTCTTAAACTTTCTTATGTTTTATTCTTTAACTTCAGTGTTGTTCGTAGACTCTGATCGTATTTTTATGAATCTTATGGATCAGTTAGCTACTTTTGGTGCCAAATTAACACTTGTTTGTTTTATGGAATCGGTTTGTCTATGAAAGGAATCAATGTTTCTTTGTGCTAAACATTTTGTTGTTGTTTTGTTACAATGTTTAAGACATTGAATGAAATGCAATCCATTATTAGAAACACAATACATTTGTCAACACATACCCAAACACAATACATAAATAATTGAAACACAAACATCTTCATCAATCTTATCAGTTGAACACATACCCAAACACAATTAGTAGCTACTCATATACCAGCTACTTGATTTTTCAATAACCACCAGCACAACACCAAGCAAAATTAGTAAGCAAACACACCCAACAAGCACCTTTATTATCAATCTAAGCCTCTTAAGTTCTATCTTGGCCTTTCTCACTTCTTCTTTCAGCTCATCGTTCACGTTTTGGATGCATTCCATCTCCACTTTTGTTTTGCTAATTTTGGACTCAAAATTCTCAACCTTACTAAAGTATCTTCTACCTCTTCGTTGACTGCAACCTCAACCTATTTAAACAAGTCATCTTATATACAAAGATTGTAATAATTACAATTTTCAAAACAAAAATTTGACCTAACATTTTTTCCAAAAACCAACACCTCCAAAGCTTATATAAACTTATATCCTGAAAAGTAGGACATCGGAAGAACGGTCTTCCAGGATTTATCTTTGTTTTGATGTTTTGATAACACAGTTACAACCACAATCACATTTCTCCGGAATTCCATGAATTCTCATGGTATTAATAAACGAATCTTCACTTCCCAAACATATTATCCAAAATCCGAACAAGAAACAAAGTCAATGGAAGCGATTACAGAGGAGGCATCGGAGGTGTTTCGAATTTCTCCAAGTCACTTTTGAAACTGAGAAATTAGGGTTCATTCGTTCATATTTTATAATTAAAAAGTTTGGCTTCACGATAAAATATAAGATGTTATGTACGGTAATCTCTCGAAAGTGCCACTATTTCAGTTACAAAAAACCCTCAAGAACTCGAGTTTGAGTCCACTTGAACACAATTTTTGTTTATATAAACGCATTCAAAACAATGTCATTTTGGATTCTCCTCATCAACCAAACTCAGTAACAAAATGATATTATTTTAAATAACATTAACAGTAAACATTGAGTTAATGACGTTTATATATTCTGGAGAAAGGTTAAAAGAAAGTTATTTTAGCAAGTCAACTATACATTATAAACTTTTTTGAAATCAATGATATTTTAGTGTTTATTTGGTTTGATAAATTATGAAAGTTTTTTTTTCCGAATTCCTTTGTTTTCATGTGTGTGTACCCCTAATTTCCATTTAAAGCAATGGTGGCATGGGTTTCTACTTTATTGGGATCTATTGTTGATATACCCTCCATGGGAAGCAAAAATTCTGAATACATTTTATTAATCTCACATTCACTCCTTCATGTTAAATTGATATACTAACCTTAATAAATCTAAGCAAAATATAAGAAAAAAAATTAAAAATTGGAAATCTGGACCCCAAATCTGACGGTTGAGAAAACAAATACCTCATCAACCAAACTCAGTAACAAAATGATATTATTTTAAATAACATTAACAGTAAACATCGAGTTAATGATGTTTATATTTTCTGGAGAAAAGTTAAAAGAACATTATTTTAGCAAGTCAACTATACATTATAAATTGTTTTGAAATCAATGATATTTTAGTATTTATTTGGTTTGATAAATTATGAAAGTTTTTTTCCGAATTCCTTTGTTTTCATGTGTGTGAACCTCTAATTTCCGTTTAAAGCAATGGTGGCGTGGGTTTCTACTTTATTGGGATTTATTACTGATATACCCTCCATGGGAAACAAAAATTCTGAATACATCTTATTAATCTCACATACGCTCTTTCATGTTAAATTCATATACTAACCTTAATAAATCTAAACAAAATATAAGAAAAAGAAATTAAAAAATGGAAATCTGGACCCCAAATCTGACGGTTGAGAAAAAAAAAATCAGCTATTTTTATTGGTGAAAATTTATTAAAAATTAAATGTTGAGCAATTAAAATAAGACATTTGTCCTGATGCAGACATCAATCCTAATACCATAGAGGATGAGCCACATTCAGTATCAGAGGTCAAGGAAGGACCCATGACATGCTCTAAATCAAAACAGCTCCGGAGAAGGTTCAACTTAGCTGTACAAAACATTGTGAACATTTTAGAAACTGGAGGAGTATACTGGTCTGAACCAAACCTCTGTGAGGAAGAGCTTTCTGAAGCTTTCACTAAACTAAGACTACATCAAGCCCTAGGTATGGACTCTTCTTTGGCAGGAGAAAAGATCTTTACAAGTGAGGAGACGGCATTGAAGCTTCAAAAGGCGCATGGGTCAGGTTTCAACTCCAATGATGAACAAGAGAGTCAAGGACAAGATCCAATCAACAAGGACGTGAGAGTACATCTAGAGAGTGATCAAAGCATGCTAGAGAAGCTCCAAGAAGATTTCTACATCACAGAGCCAGGGCATCATCGTGGAGCACAAGAGAGGGTTCAAGAAAGCGCCATTAAATCTCTAACGTTTCCAGGTAAGTTGGATTCAATTTATAACATTTTGGCAGGTCAAGATATTCTCAGAAACACATAAGGACGTCCTCAAACAATATGCTGAAGAAAGTTTAAGTAGTTTTCTTATTTTGAATTTTCCTTTTTTGTCTAAAAATGGTAGTTTGTTGTTTTTTTGATTTTGCATTTTTTTGTTGTTGTTGCGTTTATTTATTTTATTTTGGGCCCTAGGGCTAGCTGACGGACTCTTATAAAGTCTCCCTGCAGCTGTGTAATATTTGGCTACCTTTTGATTAATAAAATAATATCGTTTTCTTGCTCTTCTTCTCTGCGAGTTCCTCTTAAGAGATTAGGGTTTTTCTTTGTTTTGTTGAGTGATTCTTCAAGACTGAGTCTTTGTGCTGTATCAGAGATCAATCACACCTCTGTGGTGAACCTCAATCTGCCATCACAACTCATTTAATGATCCCACACGAGAGAAGCGCTCGCCATCGTGTCAGATCCCCATCTTCGATCATCTCCTCTTCACCAAGTGAGAAGCAACCGCCAACTTGTGAAGCCACCACCTCTGTCTTGTATCATCTGGTATCAGAACCCAAGTTCCTGAATGGTTCTTGTGTTCTTCATACTCTTTTAATTTTTTTAACGTTTTAATCTACCCCTGTTTTTGTTTCTGTTTTGTTTTAATATAAAACTCATAAAAACAAAAATAAAATCTCTCGTTTATTGTTGCTTTGGTCTGGTTTTGAGTCTTTGTTCAAGTTTCTAGTTGTGTGAGGCTTTTTATTTTTGGTTTTAAGATTGTGTCAAAAAAACAAAACCCCTAAAAATTTCAATTGTGTTTTGTTGTTTTCTGTTTAGTTCTTTGCTGTTTTAAGTCAATTTTTACTGCGTTGGTCAATATTTGTTGTTGTTGTTTATTATTTTTTTAGTTTTGTTCACCTTTATTGAGCCTGTTTGTGTCTTTTGATCTTAGTTATTTGGTATAATTTTGTCTGCTCTGTCTCATTTAGCAGTTAGGTTGCAATATTTAAAAAACAATAATCGTGAGTTCTGCTACTTATGTGAGTATCTGCTACTTAAGTTATTTTTTGTTTCTCAGGTGCTGTTTAGAAGCTCCCAATTGTCTGGTTCTTTTCCACGTTTTAATATTTTTGGTTTAGAGTATGGTTATTCTTGTCTGCAGTATCAAGTTCTCTGTTTCATTTTAGTTGTTTATTGAATCTGTTTTAGTTTATTTAAGTTCTACCATTGTTTGGTTTTAATATTAGAGTTAAAAAACCATAAAACTTTTGCTGAAATTATTTGGAATCTTCAGATTGTGTTGCTTTCCACTCTTTTTGTGCTTTGATTCCTTTGTTATTTTTGTAAGTGCAAGGTAAAACAAAGATCATACAATGGCAGATAACAATAATGCAGTGTTACAGATGCTTGCAGCAATGAGAGAAGAGCTGAGAGGATTTGGAGATAGAATAGGACGTTTGGAGCAGCCTCAAGCTAGAGCTGAAGGGAGAAACGTACCAGCAAGAAGAAATGTTCAACAAGAGAATGAAGTGGTACCAGATTCGGAAGAGGAGGATCTGCCACCTGATCCCTTATGGAGACAAAGAGCACGGCGGGAAGATCCATTGGGGATGAATCGAGCTAGGCGTGTAGATACACGTGAAACTCACCATAAACTCAAGCTAATACCACCTACTTTTGCAGGAAAATCAAACCCCGAGGTTTATCTGGATTGGGAGAGGCAATTAGAGCATATTTTTGAGTGTTATGGTTATGAGAAGTGTAAGAAAATGGCTGTAGCAGTAGCTCAACTCACAGATAATGCGCTTGCCTGGTGGGTAACACAACAAAGTACCATTAGTCTTTGTACCTAAAAACCAAAGTTATTGACTGCCCTTGTTCAAGCGTTTTGATTTACTCTCACCTGCCGTGTATGAGCTATTTTGATAGTGTGATGGAGCACGTTTCCTCTTCTCCTTCTCTTCACATTCCTTCATCTTCTCTTCATGTTCCTTCATCTTCTCTTCTCGTTCCGTTCTCTTTTCTGCTAGCATCTTAAACTATGCTGGAGTTCCTGTCTTCTTGTTACGTATATCAGGAAGTGTTTTAAAGCGCCGAGACGTGACATATTTTCTCGGAAGAGGTGGTGCTGCTGCTGGAGAAGGATGAGGTGGTAGTGCTGCTGGAGAAGGATGAGATGGTGGTGCTGCTGGAGAAGAATGAGGTGTTGCTGCTGGAGAAGGATGAGGTGCTGCTGCTGAAGAAGGCTCAGCAACCGGAAAAGTATAAGCATCGATAAATGTATCATCATCATGAAATAAGGCCTCATCATCTTCATCAATTACTTTCGTCTTGTCCTTCATGTTCTTATGCATCATCTTCATATCATTTTCAAGAACTTTAACCCTCGCATCAATACTACTAATTTTTTCTTCTATGATTCTTAGCATTGTTGCATTAGTGCTTAAACCAACCTCGACCATATCTTTAAGCTCCATCCACATATTTGTTGGTTGTTCACCTGTAACTTCATCCGTACCTTCACCCATAGCTTCTTTACTCGCTGGTTCTTCCTCAATAACTCTAACTCTAGAAGCAACATCTGCTGCGTAGAGGTGTTCCCAAAAGATGTTATTTCCGTCATTGAGATGGTTAATTATTGCCGTGGCAACTTTATCAGCAACATCGACAGGAAAATCACTGAAAATATCAGTCATCAATAGTTATTCTTAATCAGATGTAGCTTCCAAAATACTACAAATATCCTACAGCAGAAAGAAAAATCATTATTAGTCTTTAAAACATAAAATTATATACATAAAACATAACAAAAAATCTTTATTACCTTGTTTTCACCGACGTGTCATTGATTTCACTTATCGGATATCCTTTCACTTGGTTTAGTTAGCTTGTTTAGTTGATATCCAACTGTTTCCTTTTCTTCTAGTTGCTTATCAACTAACTCTTCTTCTAGTTCATTCACAACTAGTTCTCTCCTTTTCTCTCCTTCTCTTGAGTTTGAATTCTTCTTCTTGAGATCATATATTCCATCACTACCCCTCAAGATTGGTCGATAGAGATCCTTAAGGCCGATCTTGCCATGAATGTGATCACAAGTAATGGCTGAGGTTGGTTTAGTGAAGATATCTGTTAGTTGATCCTTGCTGGCTACAAAGGTGGTTTTAATGATTTCTTCTTGAATCTTCCCTCGCACAAAGTGGCAATCAACTTCTATATGCTTGATTCTTTCATGGAATACTGGATTGGATGCTATATGTATTGCAGCTGGATTATCACAATACAATAGCATTGCTTCAGCTTCATGTATCCCAAGATCATCTAAGAGTGCTTTTATCCAAATTAACTCTTTGTCACCTCTTTCATAGCTCTATACTCGGCTTTAGCACTAGATAAGGCTATGACCTTCTGCTTCTTACTCCTCCAAGTCACTAGATTGCCTCCCACAAAGGTGCAAAAACCAGATGTGAATTTTCTATCCTTCTTATCACCAGCCCAATCCGCATCACAATATCCTTGAACCTTTGTGATTCCATTAACCTTCATCCATATGCCTTTCCGGGATTGTTTTTTAGATACCTTAGCAGCCTCTCAATCATGTTCCAATGATGCGTGGTTGGTCTTTGCATATGTTGGCTCATACGGTTTACTGCAAAGCAAATATCCGGCCTTGTGATAGTAAGCTAAATGAGTTTGCCCACCATCCTTTGATACCTCTTAATATCTTCCAATGGCTCCCCCTCAAGATTATCTTGGTAGCCTTTTTCTATTAGGATTTTAGCCGGCTTGGATCCTAGCTTCCCTTTTTCTTCCAAAGGTCAAGTACATATTTCCTTTTAGAGATGAATATCCCATCTTCAAACCGTGTCATCTCAATCCCTAGGAAGTATTTAAGCTTCCCCAGATCCTTTATATCAAAAACAACCTTCAAGAGTTTCTTGATTTGATCTACTCCATCTTTGTCACTTTCTGTGTTGATTAGGTCATCAACATAAATCAAGACCACCACTACTCTTTTTCCACTTTGCCTTGTGAAGAGAGTATGATCAGCTTCAGATCTTATGAATTCCTTCTCCAACAGACAAGCGCTTAGCCTTTGGTACCATGCTCTTGGAGATTGTTTTAGCCCATAGATTGCTTTCTTCAATCTACAAACTTTGTTGCCTTCCTTATATATCCTTGGGGTGGATCCATATACACTTCCTCTTATAAATCCCCATGCAAGAAGGCGTTCTTGACATCCATCTGCCATAGATCCCACTTCATGTTCACTGCCACCGAGATTAGGATTCTGATGGAGTGGAGCTTAGCAACCGGAGCAATCCTCCCCATAGATTTGAGTATACCTTTTTGCTACCAACCTTGACTTGTATCTTTCTATCCTCCCATCACTTGTGTATTTGATTGTATACACCCATCTACACCCAACTGACTTCTTATCCCTTGGTAAATCGGTTAAGTACCAAGTATGATTCCCTTCCATGGACTTCATTTTCTCTTTCATGGTTTTTACCCATACTCCACTCTCACACGCTTCTTCATATGAGTTAGGTATGGATTCTTTGCTGATTTTTCCAAGAAAAGCTTTATGCTCCATCGGTAAGGATTCCAACGAGCAAAAATGCTCAATGGGATATGTGATAGTGGTAGTTTGAGTGTTATCTCCCCCTTGTGATAAGAGAGTGTTGTCGTCAATAGGATCGAGATCTAAGCTCGCCGTACGCTCAGGGCATTCTCTTATCACACAAGGAAGATTACTCGCACTAGACTTTCCTTGGAGCATGGCAGAGTTGTAGTAGCCATAGTAAATGCGTTGTCGCCTATGTCTTGTACTTCTTCTTAGAGTTATGATTGGCTCAGTTTCATCTTCCTCAATATTATCTTCTTCTTCAGCTGAATCTTGGTCTGGTTCCGGGATGTCCTCAGATGTTATACTCTCTCCTTGTACTTCATCCCTTGTTATTGGCGCCTCATCAAACCGCATCCAATCCATGGATAATGAAACCATACCTTCAGAAGTATCATGATTCTTAGTTTCATAAAAGCTTTCTTTTTCATTGAATTTTACTTCTCTAGACACATAGACCCTTCTTGTCTCCGGATTGTAGATCTTGTAACTCTTTTGAGTTGGTGAGTATCCAATGAATACACACTTCATGCTTCTAGGTTCAAGCTTGCTTCTTTGTCCCTCTGGTAGAAACATGAAACATGTACATCCAAAGATCTTCATATGATTCAAGCTTGGTCTCTTCTTGTATAGCGCTTCAAATGGTGACTTATTGTCTAGGTTCTTGGTTGGAAGCCGGTTGATCAAGTAACATGAAGTCATCACTGCATCTCCCCAATGAAACTTAGGTACTCCTTTGGCAATCATGAGAGATTTTGCTACTTCCATTAGGTGTCTATTCTTCCTTTCTGTTACCCCATTTTGTTGTGGAGTGTATGCACATGATGTTTGATGGATGATACCCAAGTTGTTGAGTAGCTCCTTAAATCGTTTGCTCACATACTCCCCTCCATTATCACTTCTTAAGACCTTGATTTTTATCTTGAATTGGGTAGAGATGTATTTAATGAAGTTAGTAAATGCTTCATATACTTGATCTTTGGAATGTAGAAGTGTGATTCATGTGTGTCTTGAGTAGTCATCAATGAATGAAACAAAATATTTATATTAATCTCTTGAATTACATGGGGCGGTCCATACATCCGAGTGTACAATGCCAAAAGCTTCATCACAAGTTGTAGATGAAGAGGGAAAGACTTGTCTACAATGTTTTCCTAGTAAACATGCTTCACAAACTACTTCTTCTTGAATGAGATTGGGTAAGACCATCTTGATGACAGCTGAACTTGGTTGTCCTAGCCTTCCATGCCATAATGGGCAATCTTCAATCTCCTTCTTGCCAAAAACTTCCTTATCCACCTTCATACCAAGAGCTTTTAGGTTTTCTTCTTTATTTGTCTCCAACAGATACACCGTGTTTTATGGTCCTGAAACTTAACAAAGTCAGTCCCAAATAATGCCACATAATCTAAATCTTTTGTAGCTCTATGAACGGATAAGAGATTGGATGAGAAACTAGGCATGTATAATGCTTTTGTTTCTTTTGTGAAAAGCTCTAACTTCCATATCCCTTCAATCGGAATTGAGCTTCCATTGGCTATTTGTACATTTCCATGACACGCCTGAAGGTTCTTTAGCATGGCTTGATCCTTGATCATGTGATGAGAAGTTCCCGAATCCACAATGATTCTATTCTTATTTATGGGGTTTTTAGAGCTTAGAAAACTCTTACCGATTTCTGTGAGCTTAGCTAAACTCTTGATGAGAGCAACAAACTCGGATCTTCTGACCATATCTTCAACAGGTTGTGCTATTCCAATGAAGGCTCTAGGTCCACTTCCATTCTCCTTTAGCCGCTTAGACCTCAAGTGTGGATGAAGAGTCCAACACTTCTCCTTAGTGTGCCCCTTCATTTTACAATGCTCACATTCCAACACCCTTTTGTCAAATATAAGATTCTTCTTTGCAAGATGTGCAGCCTCACTTGGTGCACGAAATAGGTCTTTTAACCCTTCTTCCCTTTGTATCATGTCACATACTTCTGCTAGACTTGGCAGCTTCTCAAATCTTAGTATGTGCTTGATGAGATCCTTGTAGGATGCATTAAGTGCCAAGAGAAGTCCAAACACTTGATCTTGCTCACGTATTTCTCCTAGTTCCTTGGGGTCTATAGTTTGTGGTCTCAATATCTCCAACTCGGCCCACAAGCTTCTATATTCCCCAAACATTTTCTTGAATGGTTTCTCCTCTTGTTGAAGCTCATTCAATGCCCTCTTCACCTCAAATATCCTTGATATATTTGAGATGTTTCCATATACTCCCTTGAATATATCCCATAGCTTCTTGGCGGTATCCGAATATGAGTATGCCGCCAAGATGGATGGTTCTAGTGAACTTTGAAGTAGTGAAAGAGTGAAATGCTCTTCTTGCTCTTCCTTCTCATTGTATGGTATGGCCTCCTCCTTAAGCTCAATGAACTTCTAAAGTCCTCAGCCTCTTAGAACGGTCTTAGTAGTTTTTGCCCAAAGAAGATAGTTATCCCCCTTTAGGACAACAGAGATTGCTACTTTATTCATCTCCATTCTCTAGTAGTAATACATAATCCGAGTTCTTTCACAACTTGAAGATCAACCGATCTCAAGGATATTAATCTCAGAGGGAATAGAACTTGGCAAGATGTATTGCTATAGATTAGAAGATTTGTAAATAGTTTTGAGAGATTATGAAAAGAGTTTAGGCGGTTGGATAGAGAACCTGCTCTGATACCATGTTGATTTTAAGAGTTTAGAGTATTAGAGAGTGTTTAGTATGATTAGAAAAGAGAGAATAGATGTAATAAGACTTTTTGTATTCTTATTATTATTTTCTATAAGAGTTTTACATGTGTTTATATAGGGATTACAAAGAGGAAGAGAGATGAGCTCGAGTTGGGTAACTCGAGGTGTCTAACTCGGGTTAGCACCTCGAGTTAGGCAACTCGAGTTGCCCACTGTTCGGCTCCTGTTGCTGCAGCGCCCATGCCTTCTTCCTGCAGCGTCCATGCCTCCTTTGCTTCCTCACTTGGTTTAGTTAGCTTGTTTAGTTGATATCCAACAGCTTCCTTTTCTTCTAGTTCCTTATCAACTAACTCTTTTTCTAGTTCATTCACAACTAGTTCTCTCATTTTCCCTCTTTCTCTTGAGTTTGAATTCTTCTTCTTGAGATCACATATTCCAACAATCTAGAAGTCTTCGGATCCGATGGATCCGGATCCGGGTTCGGATACCATGAAAATCTCGGATATCCGGACCGTGTCCACCTCTAGTTATAAACCCATTTATTGAGAAAAACAATTAAGAGGCAGGTTAGTTTTAGTAATTAAAGACTGAAGGAAAGGGTAAAACATGAAATATATAATTCCAAAATAAGAAAATTACTTATTATATAAAACATTTAGCCAGAGATAATATAAGCTTAGATGGACAAAAGTGACGTGTGGGCTGTTCAAATCTTTCTTCTCTATTTGACAAAAAAATATTCCGTCTGTATACAGCAGCAAGAGCTTCTACAACAATGCAGGTGATGATGATACTCTACTTTTACATAAACGAAACAATTCAAAAATACAATTCCTTAGTCTGGAAAATTTATGCTGTTTTTCTCTTCGAATTCGATGCAAACGAGAAGTGTTTAAGTAAATAATGTCTCAGATCTAGCAACGGAGAGAGAGATACACGAGTTTTCTCCTTTTCAGGCGATATAGAACATATTGAGATTTAAAAGGATCTTTTTCTTCTATGCTTGTATTGGATTTTTTTTGCGCATTATTTTCGATTAATTGTTCTTTTGTTGAAATTTAATTTTCTGGTATTTTTTTTGTTAATAATTTTCTTAGTAAGTTAATAAAGAATTTAGATCTCCAATGGTTAGAACTACATAAGGGATTTTAACCATTTTTATAATTGAAAAAATTATTAAAGTTGAAGTTTAGAAACCTATAAAAAGTTTTAAGAATCACTAATGAGGTTCTAAAATTTTTATTTGTGAAAACTTGAGTTTGAATGTTTCTTGAAACACAAACTTTAAATTACACACCTCTAAAGATATGTTTATGAAAAATCATTCCTTTTACAAGAGTAACAATCAAATATTCATTATTTAGAGTGATCACTGACCAAAAAAAAATTATTCATCTTTCTTCAGCAACATCAATAAATGGAGAAGCAAAATAAACATGAAATGAACTAAAGCTGGAAAATGTGTTAGTACCTTTGAAGCAATTGATTGTTGTCTAAGCCACCAAACTTGTTGATTCTGTTACCAACAGATTCTTGAAAAGCATTGGACACAGATCGGATGTTGAGTTTGGCCTACTCGATTTCAGCCTTATAGTCATTTTTATGTCGGCTTCCATGAGATAATCCAAGAATGCCTTTTTCCCTCATCTCCACAGCCGGAAGGTTTGCATATTTCTCACAAGCAAGTTTTTTAAAATCATCAAAATCAGCATACACGACTCCGGGATGCCAGAGAAGGCTCATTTATCAACTCAATGGATTCCAAAACAAAATCCTTCTACCATACTCTATTATGACGTCTAATGTTTTGGACACTTAGATTTCCCACAAGTGAAAGCTCTATATCCCAATTTCTTACTCGTACGTCTAAACCTTACTAATCCGAATATTTGCATTTAGGAAATAGCAATCACGAAACTAAAATCCCTGAACTCAGCAAACATCAGTTTTGGAAATTGATTAAATTTACCAAATGCATAGACATCGATGTTCTTCAATCCCAGTAAGCTCTTCTTTCTCAGGCCAACGCTGAGTAATCGCTGGGAATCACCGATTGAAGAGGGAAACAAGTCGGCTAGTGTTATAGATTCCCATGGTAACATTGAAACCTTGAGAGGACAAGACCCACTTCAGAACCTGATGCTTGCGATTCCGAGACGCCGCGATAGCAACGGTGACGGTGACTGCGACAGCTGAAATGGAGAATCCAGAGGATGACTGGCATGCGGGGGCTGAGAAAACGAGAAAGGGAAGTGAAACAGAACCATTGTCTTCGTGTGTGTGATTTACATTCAACTTTCGTAGGTAAAAGTTATTCTCATCCAATAAAATTTAGCCACCTGTCTTTAAGAACCGACTCCCAAACTTCTTATTTTAGAACCTTTTCTAATTATTTTTGTTTAGATTAAATTTAATGACTTTTAATTATTTTCAACTTTAGAACCCTATCTTCGTACCTCCAATGGAGGTGCTATTAGAAATATTCCAAAGCTTTAATGTTGTTTGGAATCATAGGTACAGAAAAACTGGGCATTCTCGGATCACATTTGTTACATTTACTGATTCCAAAGCCCTTGAAATTGCATTGTTATTATCGGTATGTAATTTTGAAATTTTATTTTCATTGAGCTTAGAATTATGTCTTTCTTCGCCGACACTTCTGATGCATCATGCTATTCATAAAGAGTACTTAATTATGCCTCTTGTGGTACTATTAACATGTAACTGAATTGAGTTATTGAGCTGGTTTAAGTTTCGGGTTAAGTCATGTTCTCATGTGTCTATTGCTGATATATATTTGATGGAAAGCAAAAAATCTTAATATATCTATTTAATCTCATATACACTTCTTCATGTTAAAGTCATAAACTAACCTTAATGAATCTAAGCAAAAAAAATAAAAACAAAAGAAATTAAAATATGGGTGCACTCCAAATCTGACGGCTGAGAAAGAAAAGATCAGCTATTTTTATTGGTGAAAAAATTAAATGTGGAGCAATCAAAATGGGACATTTGTCCCAACTACTTTTTATATTTATTTATTTTTTTTTAACGAGAAACGTTATTAAAGAAAAGCTTAAAGCTTCGAATTTGGTAATTTTTTTAATGCAATTTTTGTTTTAATTAGTGATTATTCTTTGTTTTCTGGGTATATGAACAATGTACCCTCCTTATCAATGGAAATTTGTGTTTGATTTAAAATTTTGTAAAATTAAAAATAAAATTGTTTTATTTTCTATGCACAGTGGGCGATTAAACTTGTAACCTTGATATTTCATATTGTTATATTGTTAATCTTTCATAATTTATGTATTATAGCGGCATAATCCTGGTGATTTGTACAATTACAGAAATTAAATTTTTTTGATAAACGAAAATTGCAGAGAATGGTACGAATGGTACAACTAAAAGACATTGGTAATACTGGTACGATTAGGTACTAATAATAACAACGGAAAACTAAAAAACATTATTTTATTTTATTATTTTCAGGAGAAAATAGAAAATACTCCATGTACAATCATACATTTTGATTATGGAGGATATTATTTTAATAAAGGAGTTTACACGATATGGATTGCAAGAGAAAAAAAATTATACCCTTTAGTGATGAAGACATATATTGAGGAAGTCACGTATCATGATTTGGTTGATAGCATATACAAGAAAATGATGGTACATGAAACCACTACGAAACTGATACTTAGTTATATTCCATTGCATCTAGATCCAAAGACACCATCATATATCTCGAATGATGAAGAAGTTTATGCATATTTCATGACAACAAATTATGAGAAGTGTAGAAGTATTTTGCATGTGGAGGTCATTGTAGAAATTTAAGTTAGGAGATGATAGAGAATGAAGGAGAATGGAGGAGAATGGCGAGATAAGAGAGAAAGAGAGTTTCTGAAATTTCTTGTGTTCTTATTTTATTTTTATTTTTTCTACATTTACAAGAGGTTTACATGAGTTTATATAGACTTTTTACATAAGAGAAGAAGAAAATAAAATCATATAACAAGAGAGGCGTGCAAGGAAGGAGAAGCATGGGAGATGAGAAGCCAAACTACTCCAACAGTGTCTCAACAGTCACCAGCGCCCATACTTCACCCATGCTACGTCCATACCTTCACCCATACCTTCTTGCTTCCTAGTTAGCTTGTTTAGTTGATATCCAATAGCTTCTTTTTCCTTCTAGTTCTTCTTTAACTAGTTTCCTTTTCCCTTCTTTCTTTGAGTTTGAATTCTTTTTTATTATTCTATCACTTGGAAGAGCATCTATCTCAACACTCCCCCTCAAGATTGGTCGGTGAAGGTCCTTTAGACCGATCTTGCTATGGATGCGATCACAAGTGATATATGAAGTTGCTTTGGTGAAGATATCAGCTAGTTGGTTCTCACTCGTTACAAAGGCAGGTTTAATGATTCCGTTCTTGAATCTTTCCCCTCACAAAGTGACAATCCACCTCTATATGCTTACTCCTTTCATGGAATACCGGATTGGATGCTATATGTATTGCAGCTTGATTATCACAATACAACAACATTTCTTCAGCTTCATGTATTCCAAGATCCTCTAGGAATGCCTTTACCCAAATAAGCTCTTTTGTTACTTCCTTCATAGCCCTATACTCCGCTTCAGTACTAGATAAGGCTATGATCTTCTGCTTTTTACTCCTCCAAGTCACTAGATTGCCTCCTAGAAAGGTACAAAAGCCGGATGTGGACTTCCTATCTTTCTTATCTCCAGCCCAATCTGCATCGCAATATCCTTGAACCTTTGTGTTTCCATTAGCCTTTTCCGAGGTTGTTTTTTAGATATCTTAGCAGCCTCTCAATCATGTTCCAATGCTGTGTGGTTGGCTTTTGCATATGTTGGCTTACACGATTTACTGCAAAATAAATGTTCGGCCTTGTGATAGTAAGATAGATAAGTTTGCCCACCATCCTTTGATATCTCTTAATGTTCTCCAAAGGCTCCCCCTCAGGACTATCTTGATAGCCTTCTTCTATTGGAGTTTTAGCTGGTTTGGATCCTAACTTCCCGGTTTCCTCCAAGAGTTCAAGCACATATTTCCTTTGAGAGATGAACATTCCATCTTCAAACCGTGTCATCTCAATTCCTAGGAAGTACTTAAGCTCCCCAAGTCTTTTATATCAAAGGCGTCCTTCAAGATTTTCTTGGTTTGATCAACCCCTTCTTTGTCACTCCCTGTGATAATTAGATCATCAACATATATTAGGACTGCAATCATTCCTCCTTCACTCTATTTTGTAAACAAAGTATGATCCGCTTCAGATCTTATGAACCCCCTCTCCATAAGACAAGCGCTTAGCCTTTGGTACCATGCTCTTGGAGATTGTTTTAGCCCATAGATTGCTTTCTTCAATCTACAAACTTTGTTGTCTTCCTTATGATATCCTTGGGGTGGATCCATATACACTTCCTCTTCCAAATCCCCTTGCAAGAAGGCGTTCTTGACATCCATCTGCCAAAGATCCCACTTCAAATTTACTGCCACCGAGATTAGGATTCTGATGGAGTGGAGCTTAGCAACCGGAGCAAATGTCTCGGTATAATCTTCCCCATAGATTTGAGTATACCCTTTTGCTACCAACCTTGCCTTGTATCTTTCTATCCTCCCATCACTTGTGTATTTGATTGTATACACCCATCTACACCCAACTGGCTTCTTATCCCTTGGTAAATCGGTTAAGTACCAAGTATGATTCCTTTCCATGGACTTCATTTCCTCTTCCATGGCTTTTACCCATACTCCACTCTCACACGCTTCTTCATATGAGTTAGGTATGGATTCTTTGCTGATTTTTCCAAGAAAAGCTTTATGCTCCATAGGTAATGATGCCAACGAGCAAAAATGCTCAATGCGATATGTGATAGTGCTAGTTTGAGTGTTATCTCCTCCTTGTGATAAGAGTGTGATGTCGCCAATAGGATCGAGATCTAAGCTCGCCGTACGCTCAGGACATTTTCTTATCACACAAGGAAGATTACTCGCACTAGACTCTCCTTGGAGCATGGCAGAGTTGTTGTAACCATAGTAAACCCGTTGTCGCCTCTGTCTTGTACTTCTTCTTAGAGTTATGATTGGCTCAGATTCTTCTCCCTCAACATCTGCTTCTTCTTCAGCAGGATCATGATCTGGTTCAATATGTGTATCAACTGCATCTTCACCTTCCATGATGTTCTCAGATGATGCGCTTTCTCCTTATATATCATCCCTTGTTATTGGCGCTTCATTGAACAGCATCCAATCCAAAGACGATGAGACCATACCTCCAAGGGTATCCTGATTCTTAGTTCCATAGAAGCTTTCTTTTTCATTGAACTTTTTCTCTCTAGACACATGGACCCTTCTTGTCTCCGGATTGTAGACCTTGTATCCTTTTTGAGTTGGTGAGTATCCAATGAAAACACACTTCATGCTTCTAGGTTCAAGCTTGTTTCTTTGACCCTCTGGTAGAAACATAAAGCACTTACATCCAAACGCCTTGAGATGATGTAAGCTCGGCTTCTTCTTGTACAACACTTCAAACGGTGACCTATCTTCCAAGTTCTTGGTTGGAAGTCGGTTTATCAAGTAGTTTGAAGTCATCACCTCATCTCCCCAATGAAATTTGGGTACATCTTTGGCAATCATGATAGTCCTTGCTACTTCTATTAGATGCCTATTTTTCCTCTCAGCTACACCGTTTTGTTGTGGAGTGTATGCGCATGATGTTTGATGGACAATGCCATGTTGGTTGAGTAATGACTTAAATCGATTACTCACATACTCTCCTCCATTATCACTTCTCAAGACTTTGATTGTTGCTTTGAATTGGGTAGTGACGTAGTGCATGAAGTTTATGAATGCCTCATAGACTTGATCTTTGGAAGGTAGAAGAGTTATCCATGTATATCTTGACTTATCATCAATGAATGATACAAAATACTTGTATTGGTCACGAGAGTTGCATGGAGCAGTCCATACATCTGAGTGCACCATGCCAAAGACTTCATCACAAGTTGTAGATGAACTCGGAAAAACTTGTCTACAATGCTTCCCTAGCACACAAGCTTCACATACTACTTCTTCTTGAATAAGATTGGGTAAGGCCTTTTTTAGAATGGCTGAGCTTGGGTGTCCTAACCTCTCATGCCATAATGGGCTATCTCTAATCTTCTTTTTATCAAGAACTTCCATATTTGCTTTCATTCCGTGAGCCGACTCCTCTTGTTTATTGATATTCAAGAGGTAAATCCCATCTTCCACTTTCCCTTTCCCAAGTACATGTTTAGACTTAGGATCTTGAAATTCAACAAAGTCACTCCCAAACAATGCCACACAACCCATATCTTTTGTAGCTTTATGGACTGATAGGAGGTTAGATGAGAAGCTAGGCATGTACAATGCTTTAGTCTCTTTGTTGAAAAGTTCTAGCTCTCCTACACCTTTAATCGGGACTGAGCATCCATTGGCTACTTGTACATTTCCATGATAAGGCTCAAGGTTTTTTAGCATGTCTTGATCCTTGATCATGTGATGAGAGGCTTCTGAATCCACAATAACTTCACCCTTCCTTATGGCGCCTTTAGAGCTAAGAAAACTGTTACCAGATTCTCTCAATTTAGCTAAGCTCTTGATGAGAATTTCAAACTCGGATCTTTTAACAGTATCCTCAACCTTTTGTACCACTCCCATGAAAGCTTTATGCCCATCTTCACTCTCCTTTAGTTGCTTAGGCCTCAAATGCGGATGGAGAATCCAACATTTCTCCTTTGCATGTCCCTTTATCTTGCAATACTCACATTCCAACATCCTCTTGTCTCTAAATGTGAGGTTCCTCTTTGCAAGCTGTGCAGCTTTGCTTGGCGCACGAAATAGGTCTCTTGACCCCTCCTCTCTTTGTATCATCCCACATACTACCGCTAGACTTGGCAGCTTCTCAAATCTTAGTATGTGTTTAATGAGGTCCGTGTAAGATGTATTGAGTGCCAAGAGAAGTCCAAAAACTTGATCTTGGTCACGCCTTTCATCTAATTCCTTGGAGTTTAGAGTTTGTGGCCTCAAAATCTCCAACTCGGCCCACAAGCTTCTATATTCTCCAAACATTTCCTTGAATGGCTTCTCCTCTTGTTGAAGCTCATTCAACGCCCTCTTCACCTCAAATATTCTTGATATATTTGAGATGTTTCCATATACTCCCTTGAGTATATCCCATAACTCCTTGGCAGTATCCGCATATGAGTATGCCGCCAAGATGTTTGGTTCTATTGAACTTTGAAGTAAAGAAAGAGTGTATTGTTCTTCTTGCTCTTCCTTAGCTTCCTCCTTCTCATTTCTCACAATAACTTCCGTTCTCTCCTTTGGCTCAACATACCGCCAAAGTCCTTGGCCTCTAAGGATGGTTTTAGTGGTTTTTTCCCAAAGAATATAGTTGTTTCCTTTGAGCATAACTAAGATTGTTACTCTATTAGTCTCTATTTTCTAGTAATAATACACAATCTTAGTCCTTTCACAACTTGAAGATCCTATGATCTCAAGGATATTAATCTCAGAGTGAATAGAACTAAGGAAGTGTATTGTTATAGATTAGAAGATTTGTAGAGTGTTAGAAGAATTAAAAGAGGTTAAGCGCTTGAACACTCAACGCACTCTGATACCATGTAGAAATTTAAGTTAGGAGATGATAGAGAATGAAGGAGAATGGAGGAGAATGGCGAGATAAGAGAGAAAGAGAGTTTCTGAAATTTCTTGTGTTCTTATTCTCTTATTTTTTTTTCTACAATTACAAGAGGTTTACATGAGTTTATATAGACTTTTTACATAAGAGAAGAAGAAAGGAGAATCATATAACAAGAGAGGCGTGCAAGGAAGGAGAAGCATGGGAGATGAGAAGCCAAACTACTCCAACAGTGTCTCAACAGTCACCAGCGCCCATACTTCACCCATGCTGCGCCTATACCTTCACCCATACCTTCTTGCTTCCTAGTTAGCTTGTTTAGTTGATATCCAATAGCTTCCTTTTCCTTCTAGTTCTTCTTTAACTAGTTTCCTTTTCCCTCCTTTCTTTGAGTTTGAATTCTTTTTGATTATTCTATCACTTGAAAGAGCATCTATCTCAACAGTCATGATAGATGGAGAGGAAACTCAGGGGCGTGAGAAAGTTTTAAGAGAGGATCGAGAAAATGTTGTTGGTCTAAGTGCAGAGGTATTAGTTTCTAGTGGTAGAGTGGCATCTAGGGTTAATGATGGTGATAACGGTTTAATTATTCTTTACGGAAATGAACCATGGCAACACGAAGATATGAGTAATAATAATGAACCACACATTGTTGAAGACAATCTGGTTATTTTAGAAGGAGGAGATGATGTGATTGTGAATGATGGTGTAAATGTTGGATGGGAAGATGGTATTAATGTAACTTTGCATCAAGATTTTGGAACTAAGAAAGAAGTGATGGATATAGTTGAAAGAGCTGCACATCTGAACTGTTTTGAGTTTGATATCATCAACTCAGATAGGAAGTTATATGTGGTAAAATGTTCTGAAGCAAAGAATGGTTGTAAGTGGTCTTTACGAGCTGCAAAACTGAAGAATACAAATTATTTTTCGATAAGAACACACAAGAAGATGCATACATGTTCTCGGGCTATGACAATTAGTCGTCAAAGTCGGAGGAAAGACACACCACGTTTAGTTGCATCTGTTTTGTATGATGACTATCCAGCTCAGTTTGATACTCCAACTCCAAAAAATCTCATTGGTCTGACCAAGAGAAGACTTGGTGTAACGGTGTCATATGCAACTGCGTTAAGAGGGAAACACCAAGCTGCAAACAATGTGCGAGGCAGCCCAGAGGAGAGTTATAAGATAATTTGTTCGTATTTGTACATGTTAGAGAGGGAGAATCCTGGAACAATTACTCGTGTTGAAGTATATGAGCATCAAAGGTTTAAATACATGTTTTTTTGCTTTAGGAGCTTCCATTGAAGGGTTCAAACCCATGAGAAAAGTGATAGTTGTGGATGGAACTCACCTTAAGATTGTATATGGTGGAGTTCTAATTATTGATACGCTCAAGATCCCAATCATCACCATTATCCTATTGCTTTTGGTGTTGTTGATGGTGAGAAAGATGCTAGTTGGAGTTGGTTTCTGGAAATGTTGAAATTATTTGTGCCTGATTCTCCTGACATTGTGTTTCTTTCAGATAGAAATCAAAGTATCATCAAGTGTATAGGTGAAATGTACCCATTATCTCAACATGGATATTGCATATATCATTTGGCTCACAATGTAAAAGAAAGTGTTTATGGTGTCAACAAGGAGCTAGTTGGTATAAAGTTTAGGGAATGCGCAAAAGCTTATACTGAGACTGAGTTCGAGAAATTGTATGTTTCATTTAGGATGAGGTATCCAGCTGCAGCAGAATATCTTGATAGAAGTGTTGATGTGAAAAAATGGGCACGATGTTATTTTCCAGGAGAAAGATATAATATATTAACAACTAATTCTGTAGAATCTATGAATGCTATTTTAGTTCATGCTTGGAAGTACGCGCTATTGCCAATGTTAGATGTGATTATAGGAAAAGTGGCTGAATGGTTTAACAAGCATCGGAAGGAGGCCGCTGAAATTTCTCCCACACAGAAATTGGTTCCTAACGTGGAAGCAGAAATACATGGGCGATGTACAGAAGCAAAACGGTTGACGGTTCATGAACTTAACTCATTTCTTCTTGAGTACGCTGTCATTGGGCAAGATGGAAATACTTATTTGGTTGATTTGGAAAGGAAAATTTGCAGCTGTAAGTGTTTTGAAATTGATCAATATCCTTGTGTCCATGCATTAGCAGCAAATTTTGTAAATGTGAAGGGTGAGATTGAGGTTGCTAAACTATGTTCTAAATATTATTGGGTTGAGCAATGGGCCTTGGCATATTACAGAACTGTTTATCCAGTTCCCCATAAAAATCAATGGATTGTGCCTGAAGATATACGAGCGAAGGTATCTTTACCTCCATTTTATGAAAAGAAAAAAGGAAGAACACAAGAAACTTGGTTTCCATCAGTTGGAGAACATCACGGATGAAATAAGGGTGCAAGATCTCGTAGGAGAGGGTCATCTGAAAGTGCTAGAGAAACAAGTCAAACAAGGGGAGAATCGAGTCAAAGCGGACGAGGATCATCTCATAGTAGGGGAGGTATATATAATTGGTTTCGGTGTAGCACTGGTGAAAACTAAATTATCTTGTATTTTTGTTTTTTGTCATGGTACAATTAGGTAAACTAATTGGTACTACTATGTATAATTTGATTGTTTTTTTCATGGTACAACTAGGTAAACTAATTGGTAATACTATGTATAATTTGATTTTAAATTTATAAATATTTTATCATGTGTTCATTACTGTAATCAATATTTACAAAAGAAATGACTAAAAGAATGAAAAAATAATGGAAAACATTTAAAATTTTAAAATTGTTTACAATATAATATGGTTTACCAATATTTTTCTTAGAGTAATATGGTTTATTTGTGTGGGAACCACTTGAAATTGACAAAAATATGAATTTTATCTATTTCACAAAAATATTTATATGAAACTATTTGAAATTAATATCATAACTCTATTGATTCAAGTACAACTATATAAAATTAATGTAGATCCGGTACGACTAATAAAAACTAAAAACTGTCGATGTACAAGTATGTATAATTCATGGTACAAGTATAAAAGTGAGTACACATATTGATGAGGCCCAAGACGTCTCCGACCCGGAGGATAGCCAGCCGGACGATACCGGTACAGACACGGACGAAAGCCAAGGAACGTTGCCAGTTATGCCGGTATCGGCCATTGACCGTGCGCATTCGCGACCGTACCAAACAAGAATGAACATGGCGATTGCCCAAGGACTGAAGAAAGGCAAATGGTCCCAACCCAAGCTGGCAACCTCGGCAATCACCAAGGACCAAGTCCTTAGCGTTTTCACCTTGACACGGTGAAAACACCCCACTAAAGTCGTTTGGGAAAGGAACACTCTTTTTCCCTTGATGGGTTTTATCCCTAAGTGGTTTTCCCATCAAGGTTTTTAACGAGGTTCACGACCCGGCCGCATTAGGACCGAGCCGATCTTCACCTTACCCGTCCATGGTCCGCGTGGTTGTCGTCCGGCCCTAATCTCTATCCCTTCCTGTTTTCTTACTTTTACCGTTTTACTAAGAACTTAATTTACTGTTTATGGGTATGTAAACACCCAAGGACACGTTGGTCTTTTGTAATGGGCGTGTTGCCCTATTTCTCTCGCCTATATAAAGGCATGTACCTCTCCCTTTGAACTCAGATTTGAATGAATGCAATTAGCTTAAAGCTTGCTCTCGAATCTCAAGTAGTTTAGACATCGTTGTCCTCGAAGCTCAGCTCGGACTCCGATCAGTCGTATCACGGCATTGTCCAAATACCGTGTGGCCGGCTTTCGATCCATTGTTACCGATCCATCTATCCACTCTCACTTCACTCCATCCCTTCCCACTTTCCAAACACTTATCTCCATCCTCTTCCATCTCTACCTTCATCCAACCCTTCCGCCGTCCAACCCTCGCCGTAACACCGCCACTTACCATCTTGTTTCTCCCATCCGTACCACCGAGGACCCGTACCGCGGTCCTTCCACCAGCCGAGGTACCGTACCGGTACCCGTACGACCGCCTCCGTCCCGGTTCCGTCCAAACTCAGCCTGATTCCGAAGCCAACGTTCCTGGAGCGTATCAGCTGGTATCAGAGCCAAGCTTCATCCGTCAGGTTGTAACTTTCCATTAAAACATCTTCCATTGTTTCTCTACCGTTTACCGTCTTGAACTTGTTCTTATTTCGCACCTTACTTTCTAACAGTCTAGTCTTTACCACGGTCATTATTGTCTCAAAGCTTTGTGCTTGTAGCTAGCCTTTGGTCGCCGACGTGTGAAAGACTAAGTCTTAGTACCACGGAAGCACCATTGTTGCCCTAGTGAGACGAGAGGTTGAAGACGAGTAAGTGGGGACCATCTCTGGTCAACACACTTTACTCGCCTGTTCTCTGACCCGGCCGCGTGAGACATCCTGTCCTTGCCTTATTTGTGATCCGTCCCTTTGGCAGGACAAGAGAAATCCGCGTGCTAGTTGTTTTGCCGTTTTTATTAATAACTGTCCTTTGTCCTTTTTGCTTTAAACGTTCGGCAGTTGTCCTTTATCTTGCACCATACCGCCAGCTTTCATTTCTTTTGTCATTTTATGCGCGTAGGGTCCATCCCACAGTCCCACGCCCCATTGCCCGTACTGGCAGGATACGTCAGCTCCAACAGCCGTACACCCCCGTGTCCTATTAACCCTGCGATTGACCCGTCCCCATCAGTACCAACCACGACCGGACGACCCTATTGGGCTACCGTCCCTCGACCCGGACGACCACGGCGGACTAACCTTTCCGGACCAAGTACCTCCGAGAGTCTCCCACCGTCCGTACGCCGCCGTCCGTACCCGACCACCGTCCGTACAGGCCAACCCCGCCGGCTTGACCTTACCGACTCCGACCCCGACGAACTCACCCCGTCGTCCGTACCGCGCCGTCCGTACGACCCATCCGTACCGCGCCGTCCGTACGACCCATCCGTACCGACCGTACCGCCCATGGCCGAACCCGCGGAAGACTTGCCCCGTCCTATTGAGATCGGTACCGTCCTGGCCACCATCCAGGCCCAAATAGAGCGCCTCACCGAGCGAATGGCCCGATACGATCTTCCACCAGATGCTCGACCGCCCCTCCCAAATCCGCCGGCCGATCTCGCCGACCGACCCCTTGAAGAACCCGGTCCGGCCTACCAATCAGATGATGGGTACGATCCATACCAACCCCGTCCAGGTCGACCCCGGCGCAGAGAGCGACCAAACGATCGGGATGACCGTGCACCTCGACCCGAGGCCCCGGTACACAAACTGGTCCCACCGACCTTCGCGGGAAAGGTTGACCCGGAAGCCTACCTCGATTGGGAAAGGCGAATGGACCATCTGTTTGATTGTTACGATTACTCCGAACCCAAGAAGGTTACCTATGCCGCGGCCCAACTGACCGACCATGCCCTTACATGGTGGGACCGCGACTTGGCAGAACGCAGGCGACGACGTGAAGGCCTAATCCCTACTTGGGACGTTATGAAATATGTCATGAGGAAACGCTACGTCCCGCCCCTCTATCACCGTGATTTGCAAAAGCGGTTCCGAAAGCTTCACCAAGGCACCCGAACCATTGAAGAGTACTACGACGAGTTTGAGCATTTGCGAAACCGTCTCCAGCTCAATGACTGTGAAGAAACCTTAATGGCCCAGTTCGTGGACGGCATGCAAGACCGGATTGCCCGCAAAGTAGAGCGGCAGCCTTACCAAGGGTTTGATGAGCTCTTGCACCTGGCCATCCACTTAGAAGCACAGATCAAGAGAAAAACCTCCTCGGCCTTCCGAGGAAAGACCTCCCCGAACCAAGTCTGGCCTCCCAACCCCACAGCCACGTCCACTAGCCCCAAACCACCGGTTGTATCCAAGGCCATTGCCATCGATTCACGTTTCAAGCCAAGGCAACCCGAAGCCAATGCGGGAAGAAGCCGGGACGTGATATGCTACAAATGCCAAGGCAGAGGGCATTACTCCAGGGACTGCCCCAACAACCGAGCCATGATCCTTACCCCCGAAGGCGACTATGAATCCCAGGACGAGGAGCCGGTTGAGGAGAACGACCCCGAGCCAGTCCAACCCGAAGGCACGGTTGAATATCCGGATGTAGGAGACCTCCTGGTCGTCCAAAGGAGCCTGAGCACCTTGACCTTGCCCGAGCCGACCGGACAGCGGGACAACATCTTCCACACACGCTGCACCATCAACGGCAAGGTTTGCGGCTTGATCATTGATGGTGGGTCCTGTACCAATGTGGCCAGCTCCCACCTCGTGACCAAGCTTTCTCTCCCTACCTCTAAACACCCTCATCCCTATAAACTGCGATGGCTGAATGATAAAACTGTTATACCCGTTACCGAACAAGTAGATCTAGCCTTTAGTATAGGGCATTACCGGGACACGGTCCAATGTGATGTTGTTCCAATGCAAGCTAGCCACGTCCTCTTAGGACGCCCATGGCAGTTTGACAAGGACGCCACCCACAACGGCCGTTCCAACTTTTATTCGTTTATGCATGAATCTAAGCGTGTTACCCTAGCACCTCTAACACCCGTTCAAGTACATGAACTCCAATCTCGCTTAGCCAAAACCACATCTTCCCGTCCCAACTTCCTAATATCCATTAGGGACGCTTGTAAAACCATCGGCAATGAGTGCCGAGTTGTACTAATGGTTTACAAAGATGTGATGAGCGCAGGTACCAGGGAAGATCCAATCCCGGATGAGCTCCAAAGGATCCTGCAGAAGTATTCGACCGTCTTCCCTGAAGAGATTCCCCACGGGCTCCCTCCCCTCCGGGGAATTGAACACCGAATCGACTTTATTCCCGGAGCCTCCCTGCCCAACCGACCTGCTTACCGCGTTAATCCGGAGGAATCCAAAGAATTAGAGCGACAGGTTGCCGACCTCTTGTCCAGGGGATACGTCCGCGAGAGCCTCAGTCCGTGCGCCGTACCAGTCCTTTTGGTCCCCAAGAAGGATGGCAGCTGGAGGATGTGCGTGGACTGCCGGCCCATCAACAACATTACGGTCAAATACCGGCACCCAATTCCCCGTTTGGACGACATGTTGGACGAACTTAGTGGCGCGTCCATTTTCTCCAAAATCGATCTCAAAAGTGGTTACCACCAAGTCCGAATGAGAGAAGGTGACGAATGGAAGACCGCCTTCAAAACCAAGCAAGGGCTGTACGAGTGGCTAGTCATGCCGTTCGGCCTTTCCAACGCCCCTTCCACCTTCATGCGACTGATGAACCATACTCTCCGAGCGTTCCTCAATAAATTTGTGGTTGTCTATTTTGACGACATCCTTGTCTACAGCCAGGATCTTACTGCACATGCTTCCCACCTAGATACGGTCCTACGAACCTTGCAACAAGAAGAGCTCTACGCCAACATGGCCAAGTGTACCTTCGGCGCTCGAGAACTTATCTTCTTGGGCTTTGTCCTCAGTGGTCAGGGTCTAAGAGTTGACCAAGAGAAGATCCGGGCCATCCAAGAATGGCCAACCCCTACCAACGTCAGCCAAGTCCGAAGTTTCCATGGCCTGGCCAGTTTCTATCGACGATTCGTTCGGGACTTTAGTTCCATTGCCGCTCCCTTAACGGCTTTGGTGAAAAAGTCCTCCGGGTTTATATGGGAAGAACCCCAAGAGAAGGCCTTCCAAGAGCTCAAGGGTCGGCTCACTCAAGCACCTTTGCTGGCCTTGCCCGACTTCAACAAGACATTCGAAATTGAGTGTGACGCGTCCGGTATAGGCATTGGAGCTGTGCTGACACAAGAAGGGCGTCCCGTGGCTTACTTCAGTGAGAAGCTCAGTGGAGCCACACTCAACTACCCCACCTACGACAAAGAGCTCTATGCGTTGGTCCGAGCACTTGAAACCTGGCAACATTACCTCCTCTCCAAGGAATGCGTGATCCACTCGGATCATGAGACCTTGAAGCATCTCCGGGGGCAAACCAACCTGAAGAAGCGGCACGCCAAATGGCTCGAGTTCATCGAGATGTTTCCCTATGTCATTAAGTATAAGAAGGGAAAAGAGAATGTAGTCGCCGATGCTCTTTCCCGTCGCCACGCCCTAATCACCACTGTTGAGGCCAAGGTTCTAGGCTTCGGCCCTCTTAAGGACCGGTACCAAGATGATCCCGGTCTAAAACTTCCCTATGCCGAACACGGGAAGGACTCCTTCAAGGATTTTCATATCCACGACGGTTTCCTTTTTAAGGGCAAACGGTTGTGCATACCAGAGGGATCTATTCGAGAGCTGCTCGTTCAAGAAGCCCACAGTGGCGGTTTGATGGGACACTTTGGGACGCATAAGACCTTGGACATGCTGCGAAGTCACTTCTACTGGCCTAGGATGAGGAGCATGGTCGAAGTCTTCTGTGCAAGGTGTTTAACCTGCAAGCGCGCCAAGACCAAGTCACATCCATACGGACTATACATGCCCCTGCCCATCCCAACCTCCCCATGGATCGACCTATCCATGGACTTTCTGCTAGGGTTGCCTCCAATCGAAAGAAAGGACTCAATAATGGTAGTGGTCGACCGTTTTTCCAAAATGGCCCATTTCATGCCCTGTTCCAAGGCATGGGACGCTACGGCCATTGCCGATCTCTTCTTCCGGGACGTTGTCAAACTTCACGGCCTACCCCGAACCATTGTTTCTGATCGAGACCCCAAATTTCTCAGTCATTTCTGGAGAACCTTGTGGAAGCGCATGGGAACCAAACTCCTTTTCTCCACAGCCGCGCATCCCCAAACTGATGGACAAACTGAAGTCGTTAACCGTACCTTGGGAGCTTTGCTCAGGACGGCCGTGGACTCCGACAAAGCCAACTGGCTCCAAAGCCTACCTTATGTGGAGTTTGCCTACAACCGGGCAACTCACTCAACTACCGGCCTCTCCCCGTTTGAGATTTGCTACGGGTTCAATCCGTGTACACCGCTCGACATGATTCCATTGCCCCCTGAGCGGATGGAAGACCAAAATGGGGTAGCCAAGGCTGAATATGTCCGTAAGCTTCATGAACGTGTCCGCAGCCGAATCCTCAAGAAGACGGAACAGTACAAGCAGAAAGCGGACCGAGGGAGACAGCCAATGATCCTACAACCAGGGGAATGGGTTTGGCTACACACCCGGACTGAACGATTCAACAAAACCCGACAGACGAAGCTACAACCGCGAGGAGATGGTCCCTTCCAAGTCCTAGAGCGCATTAACAACAATGCGTACCGGATAGACATTCCAGGTAAGGGTAACATGTCCACCACTTTCAATGTTGCTGATTTGTCCCGTTTTGATGCAGGAGATCAAGTTTTGAGGACAAAACACTTTCAAGAGGGAGGGCATGATGAGGCCCAAGACGTCTCCGACCCGGAGGATAGCCAGCCGGACGATACCGGTACAGACACGGACGAAAGCCAAGGAACGTTGCCAGTTATGCCGGTATCGGCCATTGACCGTGCGCATTCGCGACCGTACCAAACAAGAATGAACATGGCGATTGCCCAAGGACTGAAGAAAGGCAAATGGTCCCAACCCAAGCTGGCAACCTCGGCAATCACCAAGGACCAAGTCCTTAGCGTTTTCACCTTGACACGGTGAAAACACCCCACTAAAGTCGTTTGGGAAAGGAACACTCTTTTTCCCTTGATGGGTTTTATCCCTAAGTGGTTTTCCCATCAAGGTTTTTAACGAGGTTCACGACCCGGCCGCATTAGGACCGAGCCGATCATCACCTTACCCGTCCATGGTCCGCATGGTTGTCGTCCGGCCCTAATCTCTATCCCTTCCTGTTTTCTTACTTTTACCGTTTTACTAAGAACTTAATTTACTGTTTATGGGTATGTAAACACCCAAGGACACGTTGGTCTTTTGTAATGGGCGTGTTGCCCTATTTCTCTCGCCTATATAAAGGCATGTAACCTCTCCCTTTGAACTCAGATTTGAATGAATGCAATTAGCTTAAAGCTTGCTCTCGAATCTCAAGTAGTTTAGACATCGTTGTCCTCGAAGCTCAGCTCGGACTCCGATCAGTCGTATCACGGCATTGTCCAAATACCGTGTGGCCGGCTTTCGATCCATTGTTACCGATCCATCTATCCACTCTCACTTCACTCCATCCCTTCCCACTTTCCAAACACTTATCTCCATCCTCTTCCATCTCTACCTTCATCCAACCCTTCCGCCGTCCAACCCTCGCCGTAACACCGCCACTTACCATCTTGTTTCTCCCATCCGTACCACCGAGGACCCGTACCGCGGTCCTTCCACCAGCCGAGGTACCGTACCGGTACCCGTACGACCGCCTCCGTCCCGGTTCCGTCCAAACTCAGCCTGATTCCGAAGCCAACGTTCCTGGAGCGTATCACATATGATACAACTATGTAATAATTATTTTTAAATCAGTACACAAGATGTGTCGGACAGTATGTGTCAGGTCAGCTAAGTTTGTGAGATCCTAGGTACTTTCTTGGTACCAGAAGAATTTTACCGATCCTAGGTATTTTCTTGGTCGTAGGAATAATTTTATATGATTTCTCACAAAATAAAGTAAATTTAATATATAAAATATAAAATGTGTAATAATTATATTAAAATTATATAAAATGTGTAATAATTATATTAAAATTATATAAAATGTGTAATAATTATATAAAATTATATAAAATTATATAAGATTATTTTTAAGGAATTCAAGTCTAAAAGTTTTAAATAAATTTTGAAAAGTTTGTTTTAAAAATTCCAAAGTACCATTACTCCTAGTACCTACAAACATAAAGATTTCCTAAGTTCAATAATCACCAATTAACATCTTAAGTTCAAAAATCAACATCCTAAGTTCAACAATCACCAACATGGTGCAACCATCACCAACATGGTGAAAAAAAAACAAAATAACACAATCAAAAATATAAACCAAAGTTATGGAAGAGATACCATCCCTAGTAATGATTTTGGATGTCTTCGAGTAGTCTTCTGGCTTGTGGTATAACCTAGGTTGGTTTGGCTGCTGGCCATTACTCTCAACAACCTATAATAATAACATAGAATAAGAATTCAATTAGTAGTTGTACCAATATTACCCAAGATTACCTTGTTGTACCATATGTACCTAGTTGTACAAAGCGTTTCCAGTTGTACCTAATATAATTGTACCATGTTTACCAAGATTCATGTATAATTTAATTTAAATCCGTATAAAATGCGGGAAATCAATCAAAAACAAAAAAGTAAGAAGATTAGTTCGGAATACCCGATTCAATGGCGGTTCAGAAGGAATCCGCTCAGAAGTTTCTCCAGTCGATGTCTCAAATGCATGCTCATTCAAAGGATTAACCATATCTACAAACAATAACTTATTTATAATCGATTTTAATCCAAAATTTCATACCAAATAACCGAACAATAACCAACAGAGACAAGATTAACTCCCAAAACTTAGACTCGAACCGAGTTTAATATTACTAATCCAAAAATCTAGAACGAATTACTATAATGAACAAGAATTTCAACTTATTTTACACAATAACTAAATCGAATCTAACTTTATAAAACTAGGTTTTAGAAACAAACCTTAATGGCGGAAGACCACCAATATAAATGGCTGAACAAACGAAGAAGAAGATGAATCTGGAAAAAATCAGTTAAAGGGATAAATGGCGGATGAGAAACGAGAAAGGACCAAAAAACAGTTGTGCGGGAGGAAGGAAGAGAGAAAAAAATATAATTTTGATTTTCTATATCTGTTTTTTTGTTTTTGTTATGTGTTTTATGTTTTGGGTTAGATTTCAAATTTTGTTGGTTATTTTAAAGAAATTGGGCCGAACCTACTAAGGTTGTGGTTTTTATGTGTAATATTGTTAAAATGATAAGTTTTTATTGTAATTGTATCATATTTGTAATTTAAAAAAGTGTAAAATAAATGATTTAATAGAAAATATGTATATAAGCGTAACTTATTAAGAGGAGATGTATTTGAGCAATAGATCCGTTCTCATTGAGCTTATAATAATTTCTTTGTCACACACTTTCGATGCATCATGCTATTTATAAAGAGCAAATAATCATGCTTTGTGATACTTTGAAGTTTTAACATGTACTTGAACATGTACTTGAGTTATAGAGCCTGGTTTAAGTCTTTGTTAAGTTATTTTCAATGTACGTATTTGTGCTTTTCAGTTTAGTCTTGGTTTTAGTGAGTTTAAATTGAATATTTGTAACAAACTCTTAATCCATTCATTAGACTTAGCAGAATCTTTATGCAATTATCTATCGATTGGTTTAATGCTTATTTAGTCTTGGCTATAGCGAGTACTCTACTCATATAGTTGGTAACAGTTACGAGGATGGAAATTTGTATACATTTAAATGCTAACAGAACCTACATGTTGTCTAGCAGGGTTCGACAATTGTAGACCAGATTGTTACAATAACTCGAGCTGATGACTATGTTCCTAGACGAGAGATGCAGGTTCCGTGTTATTTCGAATCAACTTTTTCCTCAAGTGTGCTTTGGTTAAAGTCTTAGCTTCTGTTTGTGCAGGAAGTAAGAGTATTGGACAACGCGATGACCCTGGATCTTTCAGAGAGTACTACAACAATACGTTAGGTTAGGAGAACATTTGGGTGATCTTTCATTGAGATTTCACTGTTTTTGAAACATTCTTTCAATTTTTTATAATGGTTTTGTAAGTTTGATTTTTTTTGTTTCACCCTTTCGTAAGGAAAAACAACAAGTCTATTATGTTTAAACACGTTTAAAACTTGACAAATTAGTAAAGTCCATTTAGTTTTCATGTGATAGCTCATTCATTTTCTAGTGAATCGCTAGCAGGAAGTAAAAAATTGTACAACAATAATGTAGTTAGCTCGATTTGCAGGCCAAAACTACCGTGGATGGAAATGGTAGAGCTTATGTTAGCAAAGCGCAGGATGTGGTGGCAACTGTTTTGGCAAAAGGTTCTGCTCTTGGACAAGATGCAGTGAATAAAGCCAAGGCTTTCGACGAAAAGCACAAATTAAGAGCCAATGCTTCTCCCAAAGTTTCATGGTTTGACAAGAGAGTTCGGCTTACTGAGAAGTTAACTGTTGCTTTTTCTGCCGTTAATGAGAAAGTAAAATCTGTTGATCAAAAGCTTCAGGTCTCCGATAAAACCATGGCAGCAATATTTGCAGCCGAGAAGAAGTTAAATGACACAGGCTCCGCTGTGAAATCAAGCAGGTATAAATTTTCACGTCTTCTGATTCATTTTTTTGTAACAGAAATCCTTACCATCCCTGTTGTTTTATACTGCAGTCTGTGTAGATTCAAAAACCCCACTTTTCCATCTCTAACTATTTCAAAGTACTTCACTAACCCAATCAACTTCATGATGTCATCACTAATCTGATGATCCCACTCTATGTTTTGGATTTTGCTTCCAAATAGGTACGTGACTGCTGGAGCGGCTTGGTTTAGTGGCGCTTTCAGCAAAGTTGCAAGAGTAGGTCAGGTCGCCGGTTCGAAAACCAAAGAGAAGTTCAATCTAGCGGTCTCAAATATGAGTTCCGAGGTGAGTCGTCAACAGAATTCACATTTTACGGATGCCATGATACACTATTTAAATCGTTTGTTTTGTTAACACAACTGACTTAGTACTAGAACAGTAGCTTTAAGTTTTATTGACTGAAATTTAATAATAGTTTTATGTAGTTACCTGTTCCTTTAATGTACAACAACAAAAATTGAATTTAATTGTTTCCACAGGATACACGGATTGCTGTATAATAAAAAGCTTGACATCAAGTAAGCGTTGAAGTCAAGTTCAACGAGAGCTTTAAATCAAGTAAGCGTTGAAGTCAAGATAAACGAGAGCTGCTATTGCTTGCAAGCTATTTTTGTGATATAGCATATTCCTGCTCTTTAGTGTTGTTCATATTCTGAGTGTGCTAAATTGTCCTCAATTTTACTTCATTTGCTTTGGTTCGCATATGATGTTTTAAATTTAGTAACTGAACATTTTTTAAACATATTATTTGTTAAAAAAAATTATTTTGCTATTAAATAATGATAAACTTATATTTAAAAATATAAATTTCTGATTTTCACAAGGTATTTAAGTTTACAACTTTTATGATTTTTCTAACAAATATAATCTGTATTCATAGAATCGTGTTTTTTCTTACTAAAACTGAAAAAATTGTTGATTTTTTTTTCTCCAAATACAACAAAATCATGAAATTCCTGATTAGCATTATTCCGCATAAAACTGTACTTCAAAATTCTACAATTATGGAGGATAATTATATTTTCCTAGTGTGTGACCACGGTATCTTATGAGTTTCTAGTGAAGCCTCAAAGACATTTTTCTAAAATATGAAAAAGCAAGCGGTCAATACATCAACATAGCAAAATCATCTATAACTTTCTCCCAAAAAAAAACCCGGGAACACAAAAAGATAGAGTGAAAAGAGACACATGGATCACCAACTAGGGAGGAACCGGAAAATTTTAGAATTCCAGTGTAACACCCTGATCCCGTGAATTTGGATTATGGTGTTACGGCTCATTAAAATCCTATTAAGCCCAAATTCTAATTTAATGAAGAGACTTATATAAAGAGAATAATAGGGTTTTAGGTCTTTATTTCTGTGACTCTCTTGTCATCAGAGAGGGAGAAGTCATGAGAGAAAAAAGAAAAGAGAATGAGAGAAAGAAGAATCAGAAAAAAACAGATCCTATCAGTTCTAGGAGAAAGAAGAAACAGAGGAGAAGATGGAATCCTTTTCTTCTCAAATTTCATTGAGTGATGCACCACATCTATATCTAGCAATAGACGCAAACGGATTGTAATTAGAATATCTAATCAGAAAGTTACGACTATTATTCTGAGGTGGATGTCTGCAAATCTTAACCTGACATCATCCAATTTCAAGAGCAGTTTTCAAGTGAACCGTTAAGAGTTAGAAAATGATCAATATATCAATGTAAATCGCATCTGGAGTTCGAGTTTGAGAAGTCTGGAAAGTCTGGAAAGAAAAAGTCTGAGAAGAGTAAAGGAATAGTCGTCTTCGTCGTGTACTGGCTAAGGTGAGGACTAACCGCGCATTTTTCACTTCGCCTTAAATCCTTCTATGATTGTTTAGTGTCTGAATGTGTATTGTCTCTTTGATCGAGTCTCTGTATTTCTTTTTAAACCAAAATTAAGTGATTTAGATGATTCCACATATTGTTTAACCCGCAAGTTGAGTGTTAATATGTGATATATATAAAGAACTGTGTTAGCTGACTTAGGTGGAATACTGCAGTATAACCCAGCATCATGTATGTAGAGGGTATGGACGGCAAGTCGCTCTGCCTGACGTAGCGCCTTGAGGTTGATAAAGCCTCCATTGAGTAGTGTGATTGGGCACTATCCCATAGATTTAAGCCTCTTCGGAGAGTGGACGAGTAGTTATCTAATTTAGGAACCATTGTATGTATTTCTTGGGTGCTTTAGATGCCGTTTTGTTGCATGTTTGGATCTGGACTTTTGTGGTGGTATAAGCCGTGTTCGACTTGCGGTTGCCCACAGCATCCCATACCTCACTGAGTAATTCCCCTATTGCTCACCTCTCTATTATCTTGTAGGGTAGTTAGGCACGTTTTTGGCAGGATGTAAAAGTCAACTCGTTGACTAGGATCGTGCTAGGAACTGGGTATTACATTTTGTTATCAGAGCCTTAGGTTATGTCAATCCGGTTCTGACCCAAGAGATATTACTGAGGAAGATTAGATTTCTTCTGTTTAGTACCTTATTAGTTGTAGTGGTATTGGACTTAGAATACCGCATAAGGAACTTTTAGAGATTGTGCTTCAAAATTCAAAGTTGGGATCTGGTAGCAAGTGTACCAATCAAGTTTATACTTGTATGAAAAGCATATGCCCAAGAATTCAAGGATAAATTCTGTTTAAGTGGGAAAGAATTGTAACACCTCGATCCTTAAAATTTTGGTTACAGTGTTAAGGCCTATTAAAAACCCATTAAATCCAAACCCTAGTCCAAAACTAATTTAATTAGGAGGCTTATATAAAGGGAATATTAGGATTTTAGATCTTTATTTTTGTGCCTCTCCGATCATGAGAGAGAGGGGTCAAGAGAAAAAGAAGAAAGAGAAGAAGATAAAGAAAAATCAGGAGAAAACATATCCGACCATTTTTGAGAAAACGAGGAACAGAAGTGATGATGGAGTATTTTCGTCTCAAATTTCATGGAGATATACACGACATCTAGATCTAACCATAGCAGCAAGTGGATTGTAATTAGGAGTTCTGATCAGAAAGTTATGGCTGTTATTATGAGGAGGATGTCTGCAGATCGTAATCTGTCATTGTCCAACTTCAAGAGTAGTTTTCCGGTGAACCGTAAGGAAATAGAAGACGATCAATCTATCCACGAAAAATACCCGGATGTCAGATTTACATAGCTGTAGGCAGATCTGGATTCCAATGTAATTCGCGGCTGTAATTGGTGTTTGAAGATGACGGCTGGTATGATCTTATTTCAGAAAAATCCTACTTGATATAGTTTGGAACCCTAATTTCTATTTTTGGGATTTTCTATTTTTGATAGTTTCTAATTTTGGAAAGTATCTATTAACGGAAAGTCTAGAAAAATAAACATTCAGGAAGAGTAAATTAATAGTCATCGCCATGTAGTGGCTAAGGTGAGGGCTAACTCCACATTTTTTACTTCGCCTTAAATCCTTCTATGATTGTTCAGTGTCTGAATGTGTATTGTCTCTTTGATCGAGTCTGTGTCTTTCTTGTTCAACCGGACTTAGGTGATTTAGATGATTTCACATATTGTTTGACCTCCATGTTGAGTGTTAGTGTGTGATATATATGTAGAACTGTGTTAGGTGACTTAGGTGGGATACTGCAGTATAACCCAGGGTCATGTTTGCGGAGGATACGGATGGCAAGTCGATCTGCCTGACGTAATGCCCTAAGGTCGATAAAGCATCCACTCGGCGGTGTGTATTTTCTTGGGTGCTGTAGGTGCCATGTTTGTTCCATGTTTAGATTTACACTTTCGTGGTTTTGATGTAAGCCGAGTTTTACTTGCGTGTTACCCTTAGCATCCATACCTCACTGAGTAACTCGCATGTTGCTCACCTCTCTCTTCTCATGCAGGTTAGTTAGGAAGGTTTTTGGTGGGATCTGAAGATTTTTGTAAGAGTGTATTTTGTTGTTTTATTATAAAAATATGTCGTAAGAGTTTATGGTAAAACAACAAAATACACTCTTACAAAGTCGGTTTATCTTTGTTTTTTTTTTAATTTTCCTCTATCTTAAACTACATTGTATCTAACGTGGATTTCACGGAGGCAAAACTTCATGGCATATTAATACTGTAATGACTAATGTTGGATTTATTACAAAATTAAAGGGTCGATATTAAAATTATTTGTTATTAGAAGTATGTTTTAGCCTACTCCATAATGAGTCTAAATTGAACATAGTTAGATATTCTAGATATGTAAAAGCTGACTTCTTTTTCTCCTCCTTTCCCTTAATATTTTCCCCTTGTGCTATCTCACACTCCTTCTCCTCTATCTTTTTCTCTTTTTCATCCTCTACAATTTCATTTTTTATTCCTCTGTTTTCTTCTGGTTCTTTGTTCTCAAACTCTTTCCCCAAAGGCGCTTCCTCTACATCTGCTGGTTCCTCTCTTAAAATTGCATAACAAGATGGTGATACAACCACCATTGTGATATAATTTTGATGGTGAATCATGATTCTAATCACACCAATGAGAAGTTAAGGGGTTGTTCCTGATCTAGGTTCGCACACAAGCAAAGAACAAGAGAAAATGGATTGAATGACGCTACACAAAGCCGCAAAAAAGATGTGATAAGTCTAAGTGTTTCTAATTCAACACAAGAAGAAGAAAATAATCATCTATCATAAAAAGCGTTTTATAATAAAAAGATAGATGAGTTACAATGACAGTCTCAGCCACATTACAACGAGAAGGAGATAAAGAGGAGAAGGAGGAAATAAGAGGAGTGGAGTTACGAGAAATGCCTCGAAAACCCACACTCGTACTTAACAAACTACCACACAAACATTCAAATTCAAATTATATAAAAAGTTGTAGGTGGGAAAACCACTTGAGAAAAACCAAAGAGTAAGGGAAAAAGAGTGTTGGTGTGTTACATAGTCACTTGCCAAGCTCCTTGTGCATGAACCATGACCAGAGATGTCTTGGTGTCATCCTTATACCAAAAGTGATCCTCCTTAGGGTTTTCTAGACATGTAACAAAACCCATGATGAGATATAGAAACCAACAACATGATAACATAGTTTTCTTGAGTTTAGAAAGTGTTACAAGTTTTAGGTGAAAATGACCAAAATGAGAGAAACCCCCATTTCTGGCAGTTTCAAAACCTCAGAAGTTTGGCATCAGCTGAAGCCCTAACCATGAAAACATCTGGTGATCTTGGTGTCTATGGAAAGAATTAATAAATCCTTTCAGCCATTTGAAAGTGTGACCCGAGAAGTGAAGCCATGTCAAGACCAGTCATAAGGAATGTGACCGGTGGTTTTCCTTCTATCCAGACCAACCTCGTGGCTAGTGTTGAAATATGTGATCTCAAGAAGAAGAATTCAAACTCAAGAAAAGGAGGGAAAAGGAAAGAACTAGTTGTGAAGGAACTAGAAGGAGAGCTAGTTTATAAGGAACTAGAAGAAAAGGAAGCTGTTGGATATCAACTAGACAAGCTAACTAAACCAAGTGAGGAAGCAAAGGAGGCATGGGCGCTGCAGGGAGAAGGTATGGGCACAGCATGGGAACAGCATGGGCGCAGCTGCACTGTTGGAGCAGCTCAACCACTCCATCATCACACCTCTTCTCTCCCTCTTCCTTAGATATTTTTTCCTTAGCTTATGCTTGTAAAGTCTATATATACTTGTGCATTGTATTGGTTGAAGAGTGTGAATAAGAAGAAAAATTCAGCAATCTCTCTCTCTCTTATTACGCCAATTCTCTTATCTTCATCCTTATCTCTCCCTAAACTTCTAAAATTAACATGGTATCAGAGCGGGTTCCTTATCCAACCGCTTAAACTCTCTTCATAATCCCTTTAAGCTATCTTCAAAACCTTCTAATCTATAGCAATACATCTTACCAAGTTCTATTCACTCTGAGATTAAAATCCTTGAGATCGGTTGATCTTCAAGTTGTGAAAGAGCTGGGATTGTGTATTACTACAAGAGAATGGAGGTGAATAGAGTAGCGATTTCTGTTGTTCTTAAAGGAGATAACTACCTTCTTTGGGCAAAAACTACTAAGACCGTTCTAAGAGGTAGAGGACTTTGGAAGTTCATTGAACCTAAGGAAGAAGCCGAACCATACAATGACAAGGAAGAGCAAGAAGAGCAGTTCACTCTTTCACTTCTTCAAAGCTCACTAGAGCCAACTATCCTGGCGGCCTACTCATATGCGGATACCGCCAAGGAGTTGTGGGATATACTCAAGGGAGTATATGGAAACATCTCAAATATATCAAGGATATTTGAGGTGAAGAGGGCGTTGAATGAGCTTCAACAAGGAGAGAAGCCATTCAAGGAAATGTTTGGGGAGTATAGAAGCTTGTGGGCCGAACTGGAGATCTTGAGGCCACAAACTATGGACCCCAAGGAGTTAGGAGAAAGGTGTGACCAAGATCAAGTGTTTGGGCTTCTCTTGGCGCTCAACGCATCCTACAAAGATCTTATCAAGCACATACTTAGATTTGAGAAGCTGCCAAGTCTAGCGGAAGTATGTGGCATGATTCAAAGAGAGGAAGGGTCAAGAGACCTATTTCGTGCACCAAGCGAGGCTGCACATCTTGCAAGGAAGAATCTTACATTCGACAAGAGGGTGTTGGAATGTGAGCATTGTAAAATGAAGGGACACACTAAGGAGAAGTGTTGGACCCTTCATCCACACTTGAGGCCTAAGAGGCTAAAGGAGAATGGAAGTGGACCTAGAGCCTTCATGGGTGTGGCACAACCAGTTGAGGATACGGTCAAGAGGTCCGAATTCGAAGCCCTCATCAAGAGCCTAGCCAAGCTCACTGAATCTGGTAAAGGCTTCCTCGGTTCTAAAAGCTCCATAAAAAAGGACAAAGTGATTGTGGATTCAGGGGCTTCTCATCACATAATTAAGGATCAAGACATGCTTAAAAATCTTGAGCCTTATCATGGGAATGTGCAAGTGGCAAATGGGAGTTCAGTTCCGATTGAAGGGATAGGGGAATTAGAACTTTTCAAAAAAGGAACAAAAGCCTTATACATGCCTAGTTTCTCATCTAATCTTCTATCAGTTCATAAAGCTACCAAGGATTTGGATTGTGTGGCATTGTTTGGGACTGACTTTGTTAAGTTTCAGGACCCTAAAACAAACAAAGTGCTCGGAGAAGGGAAGGTAGAGGATGGAGTATATCTTTTGCACACAAATAAACAAGCGGATGTGAAAGCGCTTGGAATGAAGGCGGATGTAGAAGTATCTAGTAGGAAGGAGATTGGAGATAGTCCACTATGGCATGAAAGGTTGGGACATCCAAGCTCTGCAGTTCTCAAAGTGGCCTTACCCAATCTACATTTTGTGATGAAGCTTTTGGCATTGTACACTCGGATGTATGGACCGCTCCTTGTAATTCAAGAGATCAATATAAGTATTTTGTTTCATTCATAGATGACTACTCAAAATACACATGGATTACTCTTCTACATACCAAAGATCAAGTTTATGAAGCATTCACCAACTTCATCAACTATGTGTCTACACAATTCAAAACAACAATCAAGATCTTAAGAAGTGATAATGGAGGAGAGTATATAAGCAAGCGGTTCAAGGAATTACTCAACAACCTTGGCACCATCCATCAAACATCTTGCGCCTATACTCCACAACAAAACGGAGTAGCTGAAAGAAAAAATAGACACCTAATGGAGGTAGCAAGGACCATCATGATTGCCAAGGGAGTACCTAAACTTCATTGGGGAGATGCCGTGATGACTTCAAACTACTTGATCAACCGTCTTCCAACCAAGAACCTGGATAAAAAGTCACCATTTGAGGCATTGTACAACAAGAAACCAAGCCTACATCATCTCAAAACCTTTGGATGTAGCTGCTTTATGTTCACACCAGAAGGTCAAAGAAACAAGCTTGAACCTAGAAGCATGAAGTGTGTATTCATTGGATATTCACCAACACAAAAAGGATACAAGGTCTACAACCCGGAGACAAGACGAGTCTATGTATCAAGAGAGGTGAGGTTCAATGAAAAGGAGAGCTTCTATGGAGCTAAGAATCATGATACCCCTCAAGGTATGAGCTCACCATTTATGGAGTGGATACCGTTCTTTGAAGATTCAAGAACAAGGGATGATGTACATGAGGAGAATGACCCAACCTCAGATCATGAAGCCACGGATGAGGAAAGTGAACCTAATCCAGGTGTATAAAGCATTGACATTGTCAAAGAAGAACCTGAGCCAACAGTACCTCTAAGAAGAAGTACAAGACAGAGGCGACAACGTGTTCACTATGGCTACAACAACTCTGCCATGCTCCAAGGAGAGTCTAGTGCGAGTAATCTTCCTTGTGTGATAAGAGAATGCCCTGAGCGTACGGCGAGCTTAGATCTCGATCCTATTGGCGACAGCATTCTCTTATCACAAGGGGGAGATAACACTCAAACTAGCACTGTTACATATCCCATTGAGCATTTTTGCTCGTTGGCATCCTTACCTATGGAGCATGAAGCTTTTCTTGGAAAAATCAGCAAGGAATCCATACCTAACTCATATGAAGAAGCGTGTGAGAGTGGAGTATGGGTAAAAGCCATGGAAGAGGAAATGAAGTCCATGGAAAGGAATCATACTTGGTACTTAACCGATTTACCAAGGGATAAGAAGCCAGTTGGGTGTAGATGGGTGTATACAATCAAATACACAAGTGATGGGAGGATAGAAAGATACAAGGCAAGGTTGGTAGCAAAAGGGTATACTCAAATCTATGGGGAGGATTATACCGAGACATTTGCTCCGGTTGCTAAGCTCCATTCCATCAGAATCCTAATCTCGGTGGCAGTGAACTTGAAGTGGGATCTATGGCAGATGGATGTCAAGAACGCCTTCTTGCAAGGGGATTTGGAAGAGGAAGTGTATATGGATCCACCCCAAGGATATCATAAGGAAGGCAACAAAGTTTGTAGATTGAAGAAAGCAATCTATGGGCTAAAGCAATCTCCAAGGGCATGGTACCAAAGGCTAAGTGCTTGTCTTTTGGAGAAGGAGTTCATAAGATCGGAAGCTGATCATACACTTTTCACAAGGAAAAGTAAAGGAGGAGTAGTGGTGGTCTTGATCTATGTTGATGATCTAATCATCACAGGAAGTGACAAAGATGGAGTAGATCGAATCAAGGAACTCTTGAAGGTTGCTTTTGATATAAAGGATCTAGGAGAGCTTAAATACTTCCTAGGGATTGAAATGACACGGTTTGAAGATGGGATGTTCATCTCCCAAAGAAAATATGTGCTGGATCTCTTGGAAGAAACCGGGAAGTTAGGATCCAAACCGGCCAAAACTCCAATAGAAGAAGGCTACCAAGATAGTCCTGAGGGGGAGCCATTGGAGAATATTAAAAGATACCAGAGGATGGTGGGCAAGCTCATCTATCTTACTATTACAAGGCCGGATATTTGCTTTGCAGTGAACCGTGTGAGTCAACATATGCAAAAACCAACTATGCAGCATTGGAACATGATTGAGAGGCTGCTAAGGTACTTAAAAAACAGCCCTGGAAAAGGCATATGGATGAAGGCTAATGGAAACACAAAGGTTCAAGGATATTGTGATGCGGATTGGGCTGGAGATAAGCAAGATAGAAAGTCCACATCCGGTTTTTGTACCTTTGTGGGAGGTAATCTAGTCACTTGGAGAAGTAAGAAGCAGAAAGTTATAGCCTTATCAAGTGCTGAAGCCGAGTATAGGGCTATGAAGGAGGTGACAAAAGAATTGATATGGGTGAGGGCATTCCTAGAAGATCTTGGGATACTTGAGGCTGAGGAGATGCTGTTGTATTGTGATAATCAAGCTGCAATACATATAGCATCCAATCCGGTATTCCATGAAAGGACCAAGCATATAGAAGTGGATTGTCACTTTGTGAGGGGAAAGATTCAAGAAGGAATCATCAAACCCGCATTCGTAGCAAGTGGGGAACAGCTAGCGGATATCTTCACCAAGGCAACATCCTCGATCATTGGGGATCACATATATGGCAAGATCGGTCTAAAGGATATTCACCGACCAATCTTGAGGGGGAGTGTTGAAATATGTGATCTCAAGAAGAAGAATTCAAACTCAAGAAAAGGAGGGAAAAGGAAAGAACTAGTTTTGAAGGAACTAGAAGGAGAGCTAGTTTATAAGGAACTAGAAGAAAAGGAAGCTGTTGGATATCAACTAGACAAGCTAACTAAACCAAGTGAGGAAGCAAAGGAGGCATGGGCGCTGCAGGGAGAAGGTATGGGCACAGCATGGGAACAGCATGGGCGCAGCTGCACTGTTGGAGCAGCTCAACCACTCCATCATCACACCTCTTCTCTCCCTCTTCCTTAGATATTTTTTCCTTAGCTTATGCTTGTAAAGTCTATATATACTTGTGCATTGTATTGGTTGAAGAGTGTGAATAAGAAGAAAAATTCAGCAATCTCTCTCTCTCTTATTACGTCAATTCTCTTATCTTCATCCTTATCTCTCCCTAAACTTCTAAAATTAACAGCTAGTGCCAAGTCATCTTTCCAAACATTGTGACCGGTCTAGATGATTAGTATTGTGATGCACATATTTGTTATTTATTAGTGTTTTGTTGTTTATGATCAGGTTATGATGTGTGTGAAAATTACATGTTTTTAGCATACATAGTCATCACTTTTCCTCTCTTTCTTCACCATTCTCTATTTTATTCATCCATTTGCATGTTATCTCATCTATCTTAGGTTTGCATTAGGTTTTGCATATACATTACATTTTGGAGTATTTTCAGGTGATTTTGGAAGATTTATGGAGCTAAATGGAATGAGAAGGACTAACTCGATAATTCGAGTTTAACATCAAGTAATGAACTTTGAAGCAAGTTGGTCAAGACAACATGATGTCATCCCGAGTTTGAAGCAAAGAAGGTATTTTTAGAGCAACTCGATGACACAACTCGACATGATCTCGAGTTTGACACTTCAAGATGGCAACTTTGACATAATTTGATCAAATAACCTGAGTCAAGCTCCCACCTTTGAAGAATGACACACCTCGACTTCTTAACTCGATCAAACAAACCGAGTGCAACCTCGTTTTTACTATTTTTACTCTGTTTAATTACTTTTACTTAGAGTTTTAAGCTGAGGATAGAAATACTTCAAGTACTATGATGACATGGAAAGTAGGTTAAGGAATTGAAACCCAATAGGTGTAAAAATCCTATTGTTAATTTGGCGCCGTTGCAATTTGGGATTGTTTGTTTCATTTAAGATTTCATACGTTTATGATAAAGTTCAATAATTTCGGATATTTGATTAATTTTAGGTACCACTCGGTTTGATAACTCGGATTCAAATCGAGTTTGCTCGGTTTGCACACTCGTCTTCATCTCGAGTTTTCCATTCTATTCTTCTTACTAGGTTTGGTAACTCGGTTTAAGCATCAGAGTCAGCTAGTTTCTACAATGAATCTCTACTCAGCACTTTATACAAGGTAGTTCTTCCCAGTATCAGAATGTTGCTAGACACTGCAAGAACTGGGAACTTTCTCAACAAGGATGTAGATGAAGGCCGGGAACTTGTTGAGAATTTGGCACAATCTTATGGTAACTACAGTGAGGAGTATGACAGAACAGTCAGAGGCTCATAAGATACAGATGTCAGATATAGGAAGGAGATCAAAGCTCTCACTGAAAAAATTGACAAGGTTGTACACAATTACCAGAAGCAGGTTCATTTCGTGAGTGAAGAGGAGGTTCTACCTCAAGATGGTGATTGTGATCCTATAGAAGAAGCCATATATATCCATAAACCAATCAGACAATCAAAAAGGCTTTGTCAACTACAAAGCCAATCCAAATCTATCATACAAAAGCACCAATGTTGCAAATCCTCAGGATCTAGTCTCTCCTACTCAGCAACATCAGCAACCTAAACCTTTCAACAACTACACTCAGAATCAAGGCTTTGTTAAACCAAAGCATGAATACCAGAATAGTTTCCAACAACCACCACCATGATTTATTTCTCAGCAGCCTGAACAGCTCCCTTTGCAACTTACACCAAAAATAGAGACCATGCTTCAATAGATAATGCAAGGACAGGCTACTGACATCTTCGATACTGCTAAGAGAATTTCAGAGCTCAAGAACACAATGGATTGCCATTTGCGTCTGGAGAACAGAGGCACAGCTACATTATCTTCTACAACTCAGAGTGGACAACTTCTAGGAAAAGCAGTTCAGAATCCCAAAGACTTTGCTCACATACATGTTATCACTACTACACCTTCTCCTACCATTCCAATCAAGAAAAGGAATTCTTTATTTACTGAGGACAGTGGTCTCCAAGTATGGGGGAGGGAAATTTCTGTCTAAGAGCAATGGAGGAAAGCAACTTGAACAAAGTAACTCGGTCTGGAATCGAGTGAAATAACCTGATGCCACTCGAAGTACAAACTCGAGTAAAAGCCACAGCTAAGAAGATTTTTAGGCTGAATGAGCTTTCAAATTTGCCTTTCCCTAGTATGTGTAGAAAAGAAATAATGGAAGGCTATGCTGCACTGATTGAAGGAGATCTGGACCACATAGAACTAGGGGACTTCAGAAAGATGTTCATAAGATTTGCCCTCAATCACACCAGGCATGAGCATTATAGAGGATTGAAAAGAGGAGGAAGCTAGAAGAAGACATTAAGCAAAACTCCAAGGTTGTCGCTGCACAGGTTGTAGTCAACGATAAGCTAACACATCCTGGATCTTTCACTTTGCCATGTTATATTGGACATTCTGAGTTCAGAAACCGTCTCTGTGGCTTCGGAGCTTGAGTAAGTTTAATGAGTAAAAAAGGTTTTATGCTATGTGAAATCAATTCCTCAACCTTTTTACCATCTTATGTTAGGATGAACTAATCTCTAGAATTAAGATGAACAGACATTCATTGAACATATTTTGAGTGGTGAATGTCTGGGATCATATTCCAATCAGTTAGAGAAAAATATGCATTACGAACCCTAATCCATAAGAGAAATGGAAGAATTAAAGCGTAAACAACACTAAAGAATCAAAATCCTGCCCAGATCTACCTATTCCTCAAGAACCCTAAATTTCACTATTCAGATATTGAACTCATGAAGAATTGTAAAAACCCAGAAATCAAAGCAAACTTCATAAAGATAAATACAAAAAGTAGATAAACAGGATTGCTAAAGAAACTAAATGCAAATTCAAACTAAAAAATGATATATCAAAGGATCCAAACTCCCAGAAAATGAAGAACACTAAAAGTAATTAAGATAAAAGTAAACTAATTAGATATGCATTAAAAATAGACTTGGCCGAAAATAGCCTAGATATAAGTGTTTATAGACTAAATTTAAAACCCTAAGTAAAAGTAATTAAACAAAGTAAAAATGGTAAAAAAGGGTTGCACTCGGTTTGCTTGATCAAGTTCAGAAGTCGAGATGTGTCACTATTCAAAGGTGGGAGCTTGACTTAGGATATTTGATCAAGTTGTGTCAAAATTTCCATCTGGAAGTGTCTCGAGATCATGCCGAGTTGTGTTATCCAGTTGCTCCAAAAATGCTTTCTTTGCTTTAAACTCGAGATGATATCTAGTTGCTGCGATCGAGTGGCTTAAAAGTTCAATGGAGTATGGCAAAGTAAAAAATCCAGGATCTGTAAGTTTATTCTTGACTACAATCTGTGTAGCCACAACCTTGGAGTATTGCTTCATGTCTTCTTCCAACTTCTTCCTCTTTTCAATCCTTTCCAATGCTCTTGCCTGGTATGATCCAGGGCAGCACATGTGAATTTTTTTTCGAAGTCCTCTAGCTTCTATCTGGTCCTGATATTCTTGAATCATTCAGAATATCCTTCAGTTATCTCTTTTTGATACATACAAGGGAAAGGCAAACATGAAAAGCTTATTCACTCTAGCAATCCTCTTAGCTTGGTCTTTTGCTCGAGCTTGCATATCGAGTGGCATTAAGTTGATATTGAAACTAGATTTCCAGGTCGAGTTACTCGGTTCGAGTTGCTTCACTCCATTGCTTTTATCAACAAATTTCCCCTAAACCTTAAGTCCACTTTTCTCAGTGAATAGAGCATATCTTTTCTTGAAAGGGATGGTAGGAGAAGGTGTAGTGGTGATGAAATGTATGTGAGCATAATCTTTGGGGTTCTGAACAACCTTTCTTAGAAGTTGTCTAGACTGAGTTGTAGAAGAAGATGAAGTTGTGCCTCTTTTCTCCAGATACAAAACTCTTGAAGTAAGGACTTCAATCTTGCCATTGAAAATGTTCAGGTGACATTCCATTGTATTCTTGAGCTCTGAGATCCTTTTTTCTCTGTCCAATGTGCCATTTGCTTGTCCTTGCAATATCTGTTGGAGCATAGTTTCTATGGTTGTGGTAAGCTGCTTAGGAGGTTTCTGAGCAGCAAATCCTGGTGGTGGTTGCTGAAAATCAGATTGCTACTGAGGCTTATTTGGAACAAACCCTTGATTCTGAGTGTAGTTGTTGAAGGGTTTTGGTTGCTGATGTTGCTGAGTAGGATATACTTGGTTTGTTGGAGCATGGTTTCTATGGTTGGGTAAGCTGCTGAGGAGGTTGCTGAGTAGCAAATCCTGTTGGTGGTTGCTGAAATTCAGATTGGTACTGAGGCTTATTTGGAACAAACCCTTGATTCTGAGTGTAGTTGTTGAAGGGTTTTGGTTGATGATGTTGCTGAGTAGGATATACTTAGTCCTGAGGGTTTACAAAATTAGTGCTTTTGTAGGAGTGATGGAGATTGGCTTTGTAATTTAAAAAATCCCCTTTTGATAGCCTGATTGGTTCGGGATATAGCTCACTTCTTTTAAAGTCTCACAATCACCATCTTGAGGGATAACCTCTTCTTCACTCACAAAATGAACCTGCTTCTGCTTTGTAGGTTGAAGTTTGTTAATCTTCTCAGATAGAGAGCTTTGATCTCCTTCCTATATATGCCCTCTGTATCTGATGAGCCCTTCACCGTTCTATCATACTCCTCACTGTAGGTGCCATCTGATTGTGCCAAAATTTCAACAAGTTTCAATCCTTCATCTACATCCTTATTGAGGAAGTTCCCATTACTGGCAGTGTCTAGCAACATTCTTATCTTGGGAAGAACTCCCTTGTAGTACTGGGCAGAGATTCATTGGAGAAACCATGGTGTAGGCATTTGGTAACCAAGTATAGCCTTTGAATTTTTTGGTTGTACCAAAAAAAACTTTGCCACGAAGATTCGTTTGCAATCTAACCATGTAGTAATACATCTCTAGCTTTGTCACCTAATGAGAAAGAAAAAAGGCGTAGCTTCAGACTATCATCACTAACTTCAGAAACCTTAGTGAGGCTACAATGTCATTAGAAATCATCCAAATGATCTAGAGGAACCTCTGAGGTTGTGCCATTGAACTTATTGCTCTGAAGCATCTAAATGAGGCTACTCTTGATTGTAAAAGGATCAACTGCAGGTGGGAGGATACCATATCGCTGAAAGTGAAGATAAGAAATATCACCAGCTCCAGTAAGTCTTCTCGGAGGCTGCATGTGCTGATGTTCCATATCTTTAAAACACAACCCAACTCCAGTTAGAGCGTTTTGATGTTTGACAATGGATCAAATTGAGTTATCAAATTCGAGTTTGAACTTCTGGGTGTCTGACTCTGGATCTAATCTAGTCTGCACCTTGAGTTAGACTTGAAAACAACAAAAATCACAAATTTAGTAAACTGAAAACGAACTTGATCTTAAAAACCTGATATCCAAAATGAAACAAATAATCCCAAATGGCAAATAAGGCAAATTGACAATTGGCCCAACTTAATGGGATATGATAGCTTCTTTATGGTTTTATGCCTATGTGAAATCAATTCCTCAAACTATTTATCATGTCATTATAATATTTGAGGTTTCAATCCAGATGAGAAAGATGTAATCAAATTAGATGCAATCAGACGAATCTAACTCAAGCCAAATATGAGGTGTTTTGTAGAACAATCCTAATAACAATATGAAATGCAAAAAAAAAAGAAATAAGATTAACAATATGAGATGTTTTAACAGTTAAATCACTAAGGTTACAGAGGAAATGGTTGGATCTGGGATTCAATCTGTCTAAAGTGATGCTTAACTAAACAACTTAACAAGCTAATCTCTAAACACTGATCATCAATACAAGCTAACCCCTTTTATAATCTTTATCCTCATCAATGAAATATAACTAAAACAAAGATGAAGATCTAGATCGTTAAAGCCAAAATACTCCCTAAACATCTAATCTATCTCTTAGGCTAGGATGAACTAATCTCTAGAATTAAGATGATAAGACATTCATTAAGCACTTTTTAAGTGATAAATGTCTGGGATCATATTCCAATCGGTTAGAGAAGAATATACATTAAGAAACCTAATCTAGAAGAGAAATGGAAGACTTAAAGCATAAACAACACTAAAGAATCGAAATCCCCTACCTATTTCTCAATAAGCCTAAATTTCACTACTAAGATGATGAACTCATAAAGAATTGTAAAAACCCAGAAATCAAAATAAATTTCATAAAGATAAACATAAAGAGTCGGTAAACAAGATTGCAAAAGAAACTAGATGCATATTATAACTACAAAGCGATAGATCAAAGAATCCAAACTCCCAGCAAATGAAGAACACTAAAAGGGATTAAGAGAAAAGTAAACTAATTAGATATGCAATAAAACAAACTTTCCAAAAATGGCTTAGAGATAATATTTATAGACTCAACTTAAAACTCTTAAGTAAAAATAATTAAATAAAGTAAAATTGGTAAAAACGGGCCTGCACTAGGTTTGTTTGATCGAGTTCAAAAGTCGAGTTGTGTCATTTTTCAAAGGCGAGAGCTTGACTCGGGTTATTTGACTGAGTTGTGCTGGATCTAAAGGATCCATAGAACCAAGTACTAAGTCTCTCATCAAGGAGATCAACCAAGGCTTCATTGATCTTGTCAACCAGAGCATCATCTTTTGAAATGAAGGAAGCAAAAGCAAGAACAAAATATCAAGCTGAATGGGATCAAGAGATGGATTATCCTCCTGACCAAAAGGATGTATACCTTGATGAAGAAGCAATTGAGTGTAGAAAATAAAAAGGTTCATGGGATGATGATGAGTTTTATGAACCTTCGTTCAATGACAATATGGTCTCAAAACTTTTTGATCACATCTTTGATTAGCTAAAATAGGTATTCAAGCTTAGAGACTTTAAACAAGCTCACTTAGGAGGAAATTCCATGTCTATCATTGTACATACAAGTTATTAATTTGAATCTTTTTAGTTTTATGATGTTTTAATCTAGTTTTATGAATCTCAGGTGAAAATAAGTGTTGAATTCAAGTGTTTAAGATCAATTAAGGATGGATTGAAGTGTCAGAGTTAACCAGGTAAGTAACTGGGTGACACAACTCGGTTTTAAACCGATTTTGGTACCCGGACTGGGGCAACTCGGTTTGGTAAAACCAAGTCAGTCTAAACGAGTTACCCCATTTCCCTCTCATTTTCAAATTTGAATTTAAAACCTTGGATGCTAGCTGGAGATAATGATCCCTTGACTGTTGCGCCTTGAACTCTTTAAATTCAACCTCTCACACACTCATTTCTCACACTTAAACTTCAAAGAATTCTCTCCAGGCTCTCTCTAGTTTTTAAGAAAATCTCTCCATTTCTTTCAAGTTTTTTCTTTAATTCAAGCATGAGTTTAAGAGATTTCAATTCCGAGATGCTGCATAAGTAAGAATCTACATCTTTAACTCTTTAGACTCGTATTCATACGTTTCATATCTATGATCTTGAAGAGTTTGAATTTTCTGGGTTTGTATTTTTGGTGATCTTGAGCTCTAACTGCAAATTGAACAATGATTAATAAAGGAACTGATAAATTGATATGGTTTATTCTTTGTGTACCTTTAATTTATATACGCATGAAAGAATCTAGTATAACTTAGGTTTGATTTAAGGATTCTGAGAATTCAACTTTTGAAAGTTGTCATCTCCAGTTAGCTCATAAACTTTCAAAAATTTGTCAAACTCGGTTTGGTTGAGTGAGTCTACAAATAGAGTGTGCCTATCCTAGATACATATTCTTTCATTGTTATTCGTTTCAGGTACTCCGAAGGTTGGAATCCAAGACCAAAGAGTTCTAGATTTTCAGAAGAGAAGATAACCAAGATCTTTGCTAAGAGAGGAGTAGGAGTTGCTATAAAAAAAAGTGGAGATATAACAAGGGATGATGCTGAACTATCAAGGGCCTATTCCAGAAATAAGAAAGATATCAAAGCTGGAAAGAAGCCTGAGCTAGTAGATGAGTATGACAGTGAAGTTTCAGAAGAGGATGAGATGATATTTGGTCTAGGAGACTTTATAGTTTAAGAGGAGTTTGCAGCATATGAAGAGGAGCAAGTTCAGGTTGAGAAACCGGTTCACAAACCTAGAGCCAAAACCTCTGCACCTCCGAAGATAAAGAGCGATAAAAATATTAAACCAAGAGCCAAAAGAGGAGAAAGGAAGAGGAAGGATCTGAGTCAGAATGAGTTTTATGACTTGTTCATGAGCATGAACTTCTCAGGAACAAGATATCCCCATGTTGTGACAATGAAGACTGGGAATTTATGAGACTGTGATGCTATGTTTCTAGGAGTGTAACTTGACTGAACTCATGGGGTTTTCCTTTAAATTCTACAAAGAAAAGACGTGCCAGTTCCTATCATCTTTGGAGGTACACTTCTATATAGCAGATAAAGAAGAGCAGATAGAAGAAAATGGGATTGGATTCATTACCTTCAATTTCCACAACAAGGACTGTTTGCTCACTATGAAGGAGCAAGACAAGTTGTTCTCTTTCCCCTCAGGAGAAGATGCATACCAGAATATAGACAAGGCTGAACTTCAATAGTTGTGGAAGTACATTGCTGGTCATGGAGGATATACATCCGCAAGGTCCAAGAGCCCTAAGATTTGCAGCCCCGCTATCTGCTACCTCCATAAGTGTTTGGCAAGTACACATTTTGCAAAAACGGTGACCGGAACCGTTAGTGAGGGAGAAATTCAGATGATGGATGTTGCCATTGCAGACCTAATGAATGTCAAGAGAGGATATTCATTCCTCCAAAGAGATCAAGCTGATACCAGCATGACTATGGTGTTGATGTCACATTACTTAAGTTACAGGGATTGGGTTAAAAGATTCCAGAGTATGAACATTAAAGGAGAGCTCACCGCAGGAGGATTCATCATACCTATACTTGTTGCATATGATGTAGAGCCCAACTCAAATCCCTATGAAGCAACATTTTTAGACCTGAAGAATCTGATCAAGCATAGGGTTATTGAGAAGAAGAGAGCATGAGGCATGTTCCTCTATAAGTTTGCACATCCTGAAGTTGGTGAGTCAAAGGTCAGATTACCAATGCCAATCCTCACTGAAATCAAGTCTGGAAACAATGTCGACTTTAAACCTTCAGTTGAAATGCTGTTTTATGCATCAGCTTCAGTTGCACATGAACCTTTTGAGAATGATAAAGACGATGAAGCAGAGGATCCAGAGAGATATTAAGAGATATTACTTCGATGATAGCCCTGCCAAGACACTCAAGGAGGCAAACAAGAGGATTAGCTTTCTTTAGAAGTGGAACAAATGGCAAGACAAGACAATCATGTCTCTCAAATGAACAGTCAAAACCTCACCAACTCAGTCAAGGAGATCAAATCACAGATGCTGAATGCACATAAAAAGGACAAACCTTCACCCCTCAAACCATTAGGACTTGAAGCTCTATCAAGGAGCAAGGCAACATCTTTTCAAGCAATACGATCAATACCAGTGGATCCACATAGAGCCTCAGCTGTAGAGCCTGGTCAAAGGAAAAGAAGGTGGTTCCAGAGCGAAAAGAAGCAACTCGTTATGCATAACGCCATCAAGATATCAAGTTTGCACCACACCATCATCTAACTCGGGATGCTAGACTCCATCAATAACTCGAGTTACCTCCCCCTTCTACTTACATGCGTGAAAGCATAAATGAAGTTGATTCATCCTTCTTCTCAATGAACTGAGGTACCATTCTATCATTCCATTGTACATACCATGCATATTTAGGATAATTTGTTTATGTTTGACCGTAGATTCTTTTCTAGATTTTTATCACACAAGAGACTGTATGATTTAAGTTTGGGAGAGTATCTAGGGAGTATTTTAACCATGTTTTCTATGAATCTTATTTTCAAATTTTCATCCTTGAGTCTGCATAAGTATTGCATCTACGGTATAGAAAATACTAAAAAGTTTATTTTCTTTGAAAAATTGTTTCACTAAAAGAGAGTGTTCATGTAGTTGCATTTACATTTTAGGATTGAGTCTAGTATGTTCATATAAAATTATTGCATTGCATAGGGGATAATGATGATTTAACCTTGTAAGCTTGCCGGATAAATGAGTTGAGTATTAAGTTAAGATAGAACCCTGCTCCAATTACTTAGTTTTGCATCTAGACTAGGCTGAAAGCTTGATGTGATTTAACTTCATTACCTAATTTATTTGAACCTAATCTGGAGTTTTAATTATAGGGTAGTTTACTCAAAGATATAGAATCTGAAAAATGACTACACTAGTGCAAATCGTTTTTATTACTGTTTTGTTTTCTGTCTCCAAAATAGCCTTCAAACTATGTTATAACAAAAACGTAATTACAGGAATGCCATTAATTTTATTTTCCACATGAGCGAAAACTTTAACCCCATCCGACGTGGCACATAAATTGCTGATGTGTATTAGTTATGTTTGCCGCAAAAATTCCCGCTCTCATTACGGCTGACTATAAGGAAATGTTGCTGACTTATGTAAATGACGTACTTATCAGTTTTAGGCTGACTTATTACCTAAAAGTTATGGCTGACTTACGGAACATCGACTGACTAACAAGTATAAGCTATGACTAAATTATAAAGCTGCGGCCGATTTAAGATAATTTTGGCTGACTTATTCCTATGATATGACTGAGTTATCAAGTTCTGGCTGACTTAAGTAGCTGATTTATTATTTTCGGCTGATTTTACAGAGCTTTAGTGGCTGATCAATGTTAAGTCAGTGGTCATTCGACTGATTTTGGATTAGTTATAGCTGATGAAGCAATTAATCAGTAATTACTGTAATAGTATGCGTTTAACGGATGATTTACTCACCGTATCCGCTGATTTATATTTTTCCACTTGATTTAAGTTTTATCATGGCTGATTTCATAATCTTCTATAATTACCCAAATAGTATATTTAGTTATGACTGACTTATAATATCGTTTTATGGCTGAATTTAGAATGACTAACTTACGAATTCATTTAGTGGCTGGTTTCCATGTAAGCAAGAAAATAATTACGTCAGATTTTATGAAATAATACGTCGGATTTAAGGGTTCGTGTTTAGGGATTTAGGATTCATCTTCATTGCGCCGTTCTTCTTCTATACTTCTTTCCTTCTTCATATTTTTTCTTTTTCATCTTCGATGGATCCTATTATTGTGTCTGGCAAATGGATTCTAAAAATTTGTTATACATTCAATCTGGACCAGAGAGGATGTAGAGTTATAGATGTAAACGAACAAACAAGTTTCAGCGGTTTAGTGGATATGATATTGGATGACTACGTATTGGATTTGTGTAGGATTAAGATTCACCTGAGCGACATGTTTGGAAACAAGACTATGAAAAAGTTATCGCAAGATACTCCTCCAGTTTATGTCTGTAATACTTGGCAACTCCAAAGCTTTTTGACCCTGAGTAAAACGGATAAACTACGTCTATGTGTAGAATTTATCGAGATCGATGTTAGCGAAGTTATTCAACAGGAGATTTCGAATGAGAAGCTGAAACGTTCGTCTAGTGATTATGATGATTTAGAAGCCGAATTTGGGGTGATACGAGAAGAAAAATATTCGGGGAGCTTCGACGGCGAAGTAGAGGAAGATGGAGACGAAGAAGATGATGATTTTGAAACCAGAGTTTTATGTTTATAAATTTGATTCAGAACACAAATGTTCTATAACTGAGCGTTCTGCACGATCTCGACAGGCAACTCCAGATGTTTTAGGAGTCTTACACAGAAATTTCATTGGCGACATTAATCCAACGGTTCTTCCTAGGCATGTCAGGATAGCTATCAACAAGCAATTTGGTATCAAGGTAATGCAAGACATTATTTTATTGGCTTACTTATCTTTTCATGTGTCTGACTTATATTCTTATACGGCTGATTTATCTTTCTGTATAGATGGATTATTGGAACTCTCATAGGACGTTAAAATTTGTGAGGCAGCTTAACACGGCCAGTCTTCAGAAGTGGTTTGAAGACTTGCCTTCTTTCTTGTATATGTTACGAAGGGCAAACCCGGGTACAGTTACGTGCCTTCAACTTGACGTAGAATCGAGATTCAAGTATCTTTTTATTGCTTTTGGAGCGAACATGCGTAAAGTAGTCGTTTTCGATGGTACATTTCTACATGGAAAATACAAAGGGATGCTCCTCACTGCATTAGCTCAAGATGATAACTTCCAAATTTTTCCTATAGCCTTCGGTGTGGTTAACACTGAAAATGATGAATCTTGGAAATGGTTTTTTCCCAACTAAAGATTATTATTCTCGACGATAAGGCTCTTGCAATCATATCGGATAGGCTTAGATCGATAGGGAAAGCAATTGGTATAATGTATCCCCTCACGGCTCGTGGAATTTGTACATATCATTTGTATAAGAACATATTGGTCAGTACAAAGGTAGAAGCCATTTTCGCCTTGTGAAGAAAGCTGCCAATTGTTATAGAATGGATGATTTTCAGGCTGCCTTCGATGAGATTGCAACCCTTAATCCTGACCTTCATGGCTACCTTCAAAGAGCCGATGTACGGATGTGGGCACGGGTTCATTTTCCAGGCAAGAGATATAACTTGAAGACCACAAATATTGCAGAATCAATGAACAAGGTACTTTCAAAAACTAGGGATTACCCTATTATTCGAATTTTGCAAACGATTAGGTCAATGATGATGAGGTGGTTTGCTGAGCGATGCCAGGATGCGAGGTCGATGAGGACCACGCTCACACGTGCTGTTGAAAAATTGCTAGAGGTAACTTGTTTTATAAGTCAGCCATTATGCTTTTATATATCAGCCTTCATTGATAAGTCAGCTGTTATACTGTTATAAATCAGCCTTTATTGCTAAGTCAGCCGTTATACTGTTATAAATCAGCATTCATTGATAAGTCAGCCATCATTTTTACGACAGATTATATGGCTAACACTTACGCTGGCATAGTCATGCATGTAGATACGGCGCTCCCTGTACCAGATCGTATAGCTAACTTAGTTTGAACGCCTCCAGTTCCTCGTTAACAGCCAGGAAGGCCCAAGAAATCTCGTATGAAATCTTGTTATAAATAGCACATGAGAAGAAACGTTGTAGGAAGCAACACACTTGTTCTCTTTGTGCTCAGGTTGGACATAATGCCAAAACTTGTAACGTGTAGTTTATTCGTCATAGATTCATAAACTGTTTATTCACTTTGAACACATCAAATTTGTTATTGATAAGTCAATAATACCAGAAATCATTTTTAATAAGTCAGTCATACATCAAATGCGTTTATTGATACGTCAGCCATAACTCAAATTCTTCCTTTTCTTTTTCTTCTCTTCCTTTTTCTTTTTTCTTTTCCTCTTCACCTATCTTTTTCCTCTTTCTCTATCCTTTTTCTCTTCCTCTTTCTTTTTCTTTTCCACTTCCTTCCTTTTCTTCAATTCCTGAGCCTGCTCCTTCTGCTCTGCTTCAGTCTTCCTCTTATCTGCTGCCTCTATCCTCAAGGGAGTTTGCCTCAATGATCTTTTATTCTTCCTCGCGCTAGGTACTAGGTCCTGGATAACAAAATCATCATCTATATCTAGGATTTTTGACGGCAATGTGACTTTCTTTGTCGGGGTACAAACTGTAATAGAAAATGTATCATATATTAACCATAACGTAATTATAAGTCAGCCATTACTGATGCTAGGTCAGCCATAATATAAACTAAATTCAGCCGTAAAGTAATTACAATTCAATTCATAACTTACTAGAAACATCATGCGCATTGTCAGCCTTTGATTGAACCTTATCAGCATCAGATCGATCCACTTCAACATGTTCTTTGCGGTCTTTCATCTCATGCATTACATCTTTGAGACATCCAATTCTGTCTCCAAGTGAAGTTATACTACTACCAAATTCTTCCATTCTGTCTTCAACCTCAAAAACACTTTCTCCATTGCTTAAAAATCTTCTCAAGAGATTTTCCAATAATTCCACTAGGCCAGATCGTTTGTCCTCTCTATCATGATGCTTTTCCGGGGTATTATCACCTTTCGATTTAATTGACTCATCATCAATATTTCTTGGCCTAATGGAATAAGTCGACTCATCATCACCTTTCGATTTCCGCTTCTTCCTCAGTGGTTCGATAACGTCAGCTTTCCGATCTTTATTCTTATTCTTCTTTCCATGTACTTCAGCATCATTGTCCTTCACATCCCAATACGCTTCGACAAAATGATCTTCAATTATGTCGACTATCAAGTTATGAAGCTCTTCATCTACACATTGTTCTCCATTGGTAAGAGGATAAATCTTATCAACCGGCGGCACGATCATCTTTCTGACACAGACCTAGCAAGATATTCCAACAACATCAGAAGATAAGTCAGCCATAATAGAAACTAAAGTCAGCCATAATAGAAACAAAAGTCAGCCATAATATAAACTAAAGTTAGCCATAATAGAAATGAAAGTCTGCAATAATATAAATGAAAGTCAGCCATAGTAACTTACCCGACCGTGTGTGGTTATCTCTTCATTAATAACCTTGTCCAAATAAGGTCGAGTACGAGTTCCGCCCCATTTAAGGAATGAAATTTCATTTTCATCAACGATTCTACCAAAACACTCTCAAAAAATCATCATTGATTCAAATGCCCAAAAGAGAAGGGCATGCATGCAGCCATTAACCGTGTATCCATTTCCATCCAACTGTGCATTACTAACACCCTCAATAAGAGATTAATAAGCAACTAAACCCCAGCAATAGTTATCAATTCATTCATCTTTGAAGACTCTTTTCGCAGCTTCTAACGGTATTCTCGAGTTGTGATCTAGACCATAGATTCCCATATATATGATACATAACAACCCCACCATTTTCCTCTCTTCATGATTCCATCCCAGACACTTACCAAACACATTAGCCAATTCATCCCATTTTGGGCCACCTGCACACCAACTAGGATTATCCAACTTCTCCCAGAACATTGCATACTCGGGTTCACATGATTCTATACTAGGCGGTTCTGTCTTTAGGCGAGTTATGTTGATAAACTCATCTAAACCTAATCTTATTGGCTGTCCACCAATTACTGCCCAAATTTCATTAAAACTCTTCAGGAGTACCTGATGAGAAAGAAGATATTGCACAATCTTCACAGACCACTGGTAGTCACTGTCCACTAACGTAGGAATTATTCCTAATTTTGTGCCCTTGATTTCATTCCAAACATTAATCCCTATTGCATCTTGGACGGATGCTAAACTCGATGTAAGAAAATTGTGGTTAATACTCTTACTGTGCAATGAAAACTTTCCTTCTTTATAACGTTTAGGCGGGTATTTCCTTGGTCCATCCATCCATTTTCTTATTTTCCTCTTTCTTTTTCTTCTCTTCCTTTTTCTTTTTCGTTTCCTCTTCTTCTATCCATTTTCCTCTTTCTCTATCCTTTTTCTCTTCCTCTTTCTTTTTCTTTTCCTCTTCCTTCCTTTTCTTCATTTCCTGAGCCTTCTCTTTCTGCTCTGCTTCAGTCTTCCTCTTATCTGTTGTCTCTATCCTCGAGGCAGTTTGCCTCAACGATCTGTTATTCTTTCTCGCACTAGGTACTAGGTCATGGATAACAAAATCATCATCTATATCTTGGATTTTTTACGGCTGTGTGGCTTTCTTTGTCTGGGGTACAAACTGTAATACAAAATGTATCATATATTAGCAATAAAGTAATTATAAGTCAGCCATTAATTATGCTAAGTCAGCCATAATATAAACTAAAGTCAGCCGTAAAGTAATTATAATTCACACCTTTCTAGTAACATCCTGCGCATTGTCAGCCTTTGATTGAACCTCATCAGCATCAGATCGATCCACTTCAACATGTTCTTTACGGTCTTTCATCTCATGCAGTTCATCTTCGAGATATCTATTTCTGTCTCCAAATAAAGTTATACTACTACCAAATTCTTCCATTCTACCTTCAACCTCAAAAAAAATTTCTCCATTGCTTCAAATTTTCTCAAGAGATTTTCCAAAATAGCAGAGAAAAATGGTTAAAAAAGAGAATTAAACACTATGTTTTTTCACGCTTCCGTTAAGGTGAATAGAAGAAAGACGAGATTGAATGGTTTATTAGGTGTCAATGGAAATCTACAAAAATCTGAAGCTTCTAAGGGTGAGGTTGTGGATGCCATTTTCACAGATTTTTTAACTCCTCAAATCGAAATAATTTTGAAGACATTTTTCATGATTTCCAACCAAGAATTACAAATGCAATGAATACGTTGCTGGTTAGAAAAAATATCTAAAGAAGAAGTATATGCAGTTTTCTCTATCAAGCCATCAAGTGCACCAGGAGGAGATGGTTTCACATGTCTCTTTTTCAGAAATTTTGGGGCATTATTGGAGAACAGGTTACAATGGAGGTACAAACGTGAATCATTGAATCTTGAAGATGTTTTTTGGGGTGAATTTGGGAGTAGTATCAAGAAGAGTTATTTTAATGCTTCAAAAAACATTTAGACGTCAATATGGATAAGCAATACTTTAATTTACAACATCTATGGATGTTTAGTAGTCGCAAGTGATTACCACAGTGTGCTTTGGATATAGTCTAAATGATGGAATTTCAACAAAGTTTGGGCTTAAGACTCAGATAACATACTGATAGCACATGAGCTGGTAAATAGTCTTAAGACTCATCCAACCATTTCAGATGATTTTTTATCTTTGATATCAGATATGTCAAAAGCCTTTGACCGGGTCGAATGGAGATATTTGTCTGTTCTTCACTCAGCTTTGGGATTTCATAGGAAATGGATCAAATGGATAATGTTTTATGTCTCATCAGTCACCTATTCGGTACTCATAAATTACCAGCCATTTGGTATGATTACTCCAGCTAGAGGTCTTCGACAAGGAGACCCTTTATCCTCTTTCATCTTCGTTTTATGCTCGGAAGGACTCACTCACTTAGTCAATAAAGCTGAACAGTCAGATTTGCTTAATGGCATTAAGTTTTCTCCATCAGGGCCTTTTATACATCATATAATATTTGCAGAAGACAGTCTCTTTATGTGTAAGGCGGAAGAATCACAATGTAGAATGCTCAAACAGATTCTAAAAGATTATGGAGATGCGACAGGCTAAAGAGTAAATCCAGATAAAACATCTTTTGGTGATAAAGTGGATGCTAAGCTAAATTAATCTTTGTAAAGAGTCCTTGAAATTAAAAATGAAGGTGAAGCAGGCGCATACCTTTGCCTCCCAGAATGTTTTAGTGGATCAAAGATCAAGCTCCTTGATTACATAAAAGAAATATTACATAAAAGAAAGATTGCATTCAAGATTATCTGGTTGGTTTGCTAGAACATTGTCTCTTGGAGGGGGTGAGAGTTTGCTCAAGGCAATGGCTCTGGCCATGCCTGTATATGCAATGAGCTGTTTCAAGCTCCCAAAAAAACTTGTGAGAACCTCACTACTGCGATGGCAGATTTTTGGTGGAATGCCCTAGAAAATAAAAGGAAAACACATTGGGCTAGTTGGGAGAAAATATGTCTTCCTAAAAAATGGAGGTTTGGATTTCAAAATTTGGAATGTTTTAACAAAGCTCTACTCGCAAAACAAGCATGGAGGCTTCTAAAGAATAAGAATTGCCTTTTTACCAAACTGATGAAGAGTATATATTTCCCTGATTTTGATTTCTTATCATCAGAATTAGGTGCCAGACCATCTTTTGGCTGGAGAACTTTGTTGTTTGGCAGAGAATTATTATCATCAGGTCTGAGGAAATGATCAGAAATGGGAACTCGATTAATGTTTGGATTGATCCATGAATTGATGACAATGGCTTAAAGAATCCAAAAAGAATGGGATAGGGTTAAGCTTGAAGAACATTTCTTTCCACCAGACATTGCTAGGATCCTTGTTCAAAAGCCTGCTGTAACGAGAGATGATTTTTGGTGCTGGAAACACCTAGAAGTGGGCTTTATTGTGTTAAAACAGGAAACTGGAAAGCATGCAGATTGTCAAAACCAGATCTCTATCTAGAAAGCTCGCTGGAACCCCTCTTTAAATTATTTGAAAAATCAAATTTGGGCGCTAAAATCTCCAATTAAGATTTTGTTGGAGAGTTTTGAGTAGAGCTTTACCAGTTGCAGATGTTATGGCTTCATGTGGAATAATCAATGATACAAGATGTCAAACATGCGGGTTAGAAAGAGAAACTATAAACCACATGTTGTTCTTTTGCACTTTGGCTAGACAGATTTGGGCTCTTTCATGTATTCCTATGCCTTAGAATGGTTTTGAACTTGTTTCTATATATTTGAATATCTCTTATCTGATCATAAGTAAAGATATTAGAGTTTCTTTAGAAACAAGAAGATCTTTTCCATTGATCATTTGGAGATTATGGAATAATAGAAATAAGTTTTTCTTGAAGGAAAAAGCTTTTCTTCAATAGTAACTCTGCCAAAAAAGGAAGAATGCAACGAACTGGTTATCAGGTCAAAATATCACCACTCCCTCAAATCAGGAGGTAAATGTGTTCCAGAATCATTCATGGACTCCTCCTCCCCATAATTGGTTAAAATGCAACATAGGTTTGACATGGAGTAAACAAAAATCACTTGGTGGAGTTGCATGGGTTTTTGAGTGTTGGAAATTCATACAGGTTTATAATACTTTATAAACTATTAATGAATTTATCTTCCAGAATTTCATGCAAATAATGAATTAAATCTAACTTTAAGAATTTCATGCAAATATTTAAGAGTTTCTGAATATACCTGGATATTCACAGTGGAAAGATGAACCAAAATAAATCTGAGGTTTTATAGCAATCCAAACGTCGTGCCTCTACTGGTATTCACACACACAAAGTAGATCAGAGCGGGATACTAGTGCCGTAGAGATCAAATCTAAACATGAACTTTTTGTTTCTTATTTGAGTAAAACTAGTCTCTAGGTAAAACCTAAGAACGACTGCATATAAATGTGACTAACTCTTATTATATATAACACACGTTTAACCTAATTTAATTAGGATTAAGAATAATTAATGGGTCAAAACCCAATTATCCTTTATATTTACATAGATTTAATATATCATTAATATTATAATCAAATGTACAAATATAATATATGTATATCTTATATAACATATATATATTATTGAACTCAACATAATATTGATCTAATATGCTTAGATGTGTGACCATGTAGGATTATATGATATTAAACTGGAATGATTGCCGGTACAATTTTAATTAGAATAAAACTTTAATTAGAATACAAATGATTTCAGGACATTGCCAACAATCTCCCACTTGTACTGGAATCATCTATTCTGGTAATCCCTTGGTCTCTATATCTTGATCTTAGCATAAGACAAGAATAAGTGTCATCCTTATTAAGGTAAATCACATTTATCAAACTCTGATGTATACTGATAAAACAAACGGTTGAATTTCAACTTGTTTGAGCATGGCCATGCATTTCTCAGTATCAAATCTTCTATAGGCCCATAGATATTTATCTCCTGTTATATAGGAGGGAAAATCCCATCTTGTCCCATCCATGTTCCATATACAATTCGTAATGTGCCCAAATACTGTCTTTATAATCACCTTTTACGGCTGACGTTTTACAGAGTCTAAGAAAACCAATCCATATATAAGAAAACATAATGAACTCAGGTCAAAAGACTATACTCTATAGTTATGATGATAAACTCTTATGCCACTCATATAAAAATCTTGTAGAGTTTTCATAATGGGTTGTCCAATTCTGTGTTCTCCAACACATATTTATGTGATTGTCTTTAATACTACATATTAATGACTCATTGAAACTTACTCATCAGTCACCTCACATACTAGTCATTAAATATTATTAATGTCCCAAATTAATAACCTTGACTAGGAACTTTAATAATTTATGTCATTACTCATAGGGTTTCATGATCAAGTCACAAATTTGATGACCTATAAAATAATATAAATTACTTTGGGACTATTATTTAATTATCAAACAATAAATAATATTGAAACAAATTTCATTAATTTGAAAAATCAAATCAAATTTATGTAAACATGAACATCATATCATAAAAGGAAAATAAACTCCCACTAGAATTAAGATCACATCTACAAAACTCAAATGCCTACAACAGCCATATGACTCTCATATTTGGGCCATAGAAGAGGTTTTATTTATGGATCAGAAACATTTGCTTCCATCAAGATTCTGCTAATCTTCACATCTCCTCTATCAATAATTTCACAAATTAAATGATATCGTATTTGAATGTGTTTGGATTTCGGGTGTGATCTGGGTTTTTTTTGCCTGAACGATGGCTCCATTATTATCACAATAAAGATCCAGTGAACCAGAGATGCTAGGAACCACACCAAGCTCAACAATGAATTTTCTAATCCAAACAGCTTCCTTTGCTGCTTCTGAAGCAGCAATGTATTTAGCTTCATTGAGTCTACCATGGTGCTTTGCTTAGAGTTCTTCCAACTCACTTCTCATCCATTCAGACAGAAGATAAATCCAGATTGTGATCGAAAATCATCTTTGTCTGTCTGAAAACTAGGATCCTGTGTAACCACTCACGAAAAGCTCATCATTTCCTCCATAGACCAAGAATTTATCCTTTGTTTTCCTTAAATACTTAGGATATTTTTGACTGCTTTCCAGTGACTCTCACCTGGATCAGATTGGTATCGACTTGCCATGCTCAAAGCACAAGTTACATCTGGACGAGTACAGTGCATGACATACATGATAGATCCGATAGCAGATGCATATGATTCTCCTCATGCGTTCTCGCTCATTATGTGTCAAAGGTTACTGAGTCTTGCTAAGAGTAATGTTGTGAGACATTGGAAGAAAACCATTCTTAGAATCATGCATACTGAACCTATGCAATAACTTATCTATATAAGTATCTTGACTCAATCCAATTAGTCTATTCGGTTATCTCTATAGATCCTTATTCCAAAATTATATGTGGCTTCTCCCATGTCTTTCATTTCCAATAAGCAGTATATCATCTACATACAATACTAGAATTGAAATTGTGCTCCCTCTAGTCTTCTTGTAAAAGCAAGGTTCTTCCTCATTTCTAGCAAAATCAAACTCTTTGATTGCCTCACTGAAACGGAGACTCCAACTACGAGATGCTTGCTTCAAACCATAAATAGAGGGTTGAAGATTGCACACCTTCCCAACATTACCTGGATGTGTGAAACCTTCAGGTTGTGTCATGTACACATCCTCTACTAGGTTTCCATTAAGCAAAGCTGTTTTCACATCCATTTGCAAAATCTCATAATCATAATAAGCGGCAAATGCTAGGAGAATCCAAATGGACTTAAACATTGCTACTGGGGATTAGGTTTTATCATAGTCTATACCATGAATTTATTGTAACCTTTAGCCATCAATCTTGCTTTGTATATCTGTATATTTCCATCCATGTAAATTTCCTCTTGAAAACCCATTTACACTCAATGGCTTTTACACCATCAGGTACATAAACCAAAGTCCATACTTTGTTTTGCGACATGAATTCCATTTCGGATTCAGCAGCCTCAGACCATTTATCAGAGTCAGGGCCCATCATTGCTTCTTCGTAAGACATAGGTTCATCATTTTCTATAATAAATAGATCATGATGATCCGTCACCCAAACCCCATATCTATCGGGTTTGTGACGTGCCCTTTCAGACCTACGTATATCAGGTTCCACAGGCATAGGTTCTATGACTCTTCGTAAATCCAATGAATGCTCTTCCTGAATAGGTGGAGCAATCTCCTGTAGTTCTCGAACTTCTTCGAGTTGTACTGTACTCCCACTGTTCATCTTCGAAAGAAATTCTCTTTCTATAAATACAGAATTTCGAGCAACAAACATTGTGTTCTCTATGGAATTATAAAAGTAGTAACTGTTGGTCTCTTTGGGATAACCAACGAAGTAACACTTATCAGATTTGGGTCCTACTTTATCAGTGGTCAAACGTTTGGCATAAGCTTCACAACCCCAAATTTTCAGAAAAGACAAATTAGGAACTTTTCCAGTCCATATCTCATATGGTGTCTTTTCAACTGGTTTTGATGGACATATGTTTAGCATAAACATAGATGTTTCTAAAGCGTATCCCCAAAAAGATAATGGAAGATCTGTTTGACTCATCATTGATCAAACCATATCTAATAAAGTTCTATTTCTCCTCTCAGACACGCCATTCCATTGTGGTGTTCCAAGAGGAGCGAGCTGTGAAACAATTCCACATTCTCTTAGATGATCACTAAAAGCTTGGCTCAAATATTCTCATCCACGTTCTGATCAAAGAGCTTTAATTGGTTTACCAAGTTGATTTTGTACTTCATTCTGGAATTCTTTGAACTTTTCAAAAGATTCAGATCTATGTTTTATTATATAAACATAACCAAATTTACTGAAATCATCAGTAAATGTAATGAAATACTGATAGTTTCCTCTAGCACTCAAACTCATTTGCCCACATGCATCTGTACTTATAAAGCCCAAAAGGTCATTAGCTCATTCATCGTGTCTAGTAAAAGGAGTCGTAGTCATTTTACCTAATAAACAAGATTCACATCTTTCAAATGATTAATAATCAAATGAGCTCAAAAGTCCATCACTATGAAGTTTTTGAATGTGTTTCTAATTTATATGGCCTAAACAACAATACCAAAGAAAAGTTGGATTCGAGTCATTAGACTTAAATCTTTTAATACTTATGTTATAGACATGCACATCTTGATTAAGAATATAAAGCCCATTATCTAGTAGACCGCTACCATAAAAAAATATCACCACGATTAAATAAACAACACTTGTCTTTAATCGAAAATTAAATCTTTCCAAATCCAAACAAGATATAAATATAATATTTCTGCTTATATCATGTATGTAGTAGAAATTATTAAGTTCTAAAACCATACCAGAAGGTAAAGACAAATTAAATGTTTATACGGCTAATACATCAACTCTTGCTTCATTTCCCAATTGCAGGTCCACTTGTCCTTTCTCTAAATTTCTACTCTTGCTTAGGCTCTGCATATTCACACAAATATGAGCACCACAGCCTGTATTTAATACCCAAGAAGTATAACTAGAAGTAGCAACATTTACTTCTATAACATAAATACTTGGTGAAGAAGTCTCAAAAGTCTTCTTCTTTTTCAGATCTTTCAAGTATTTCTTGCAGTTTCTCTTCCAATGCCCAAGCCCACTACAATAATGGCACTTGCCTTCACCAGATGGTACATTCTTAGACATAGGAGAAGAGCTAGACTTACTTTGATTCTTAATCCACCTTGTCTTACCATTCCCTTTGTTCTTTCGTTTGAGAAAAATTCTCAAGTTTCAATACCATTCAAGGAATTTTGATCCAATCAACTTGCCCTTCTCAGGGACAGATCACAATGAAAATAAACTGTGACGGTCTGACATGACTGTGTCAAAACAAAATAGCAGATACTTATATGATGTTCAAGAATTTAGAGAATTCTCAGAATTTAGAGAATTTAGCCTGAATGTTGAGCTATTTAGGTAAGTAACGTCTTTACTAATTCTATCCAATATAACTTTCGGTTGTGGATATCATCTTTATATAATATTCAACTCTAGATATCTAAGCCTAAAACTATTTTGATACTTTAGTCAAGTAAACCAATATTTTACTCATATGGTAACCATTACCATCTGTCTTACTCATGTAATCGTGGACACCCTACTTGGTAGGCGCTTCACACAATAAAACAAGTCTTGACGGTTAACAAGAATGGAAATATAACAAATTATTTAGTTGAGGAATAATTTATAATTCAATTCTATTTTATATTTAAATTTTATATCAAATATCAAATATAAATAAAATAAAATATAATTAATTCATATCTAATATGTATTTAAATGACTCTTAAATAATTTAACTAACTTTTAATCAAATTAAAATTATCAATTATTCATGTAATTTAATCTGGTTAAATTTTACAAGTTCTAATTGAATTAGATCTTGCTTTTAAAGATTAAAGAAGTTTTATATTAAAATCTTTAACAGACTTTGATTTAACCTAATTATGCACCCAATACCTAAATCGAATGAACTGCTTCATACAAATTTGATATATAGTTCATAATTCATATGTTACTAGAATACAATAATCAAATATTTATAACTGTTTATAATATATTTATATGTGATTCAAAGTCAAACATATAATGCTAGCGTTAATACATTGATCTACGTTCATCACAACTCTTTATTATCTATGTTGTATGTATGCAACGGATATAACAATATAACTACATAATCCTAACATATAAATGTCATTGATCAATTATGAATTAGTTTGAAAAAACATAATTACAATGTTGATGAGTGTGAATTTTATATGTTTTTAGCATGCATATTTCATTATTTTCCATTGTTTCTCCACCATTTCTCTATTTTATTCATTCATTTACATGTTTATCTCATTTATCCTAGTTTTGCATTAGGTTTTGCATATACATTATATTTTGGGGTAATTTCAGGTGATTTTTGATGATTTCTGGAGCTAAATGGACCTAGGAGGGGTAACTCGATTTGCAGACTTGGTTTGAGCTCGAGTTAGGATACCAAAACTCAATCTTTGAAGCTACTCTATCAACCTACTCGATATTATCCCGAGTCTGATATGATCCTTCCCAAGGAATCGACACTTTCTAAGAGATTAAGAGATTAGAAAAGATTTAGGAGATGAAGAATCAAGAGAGTAAGAGAGAAAGTGGAGAGGGAATTAGCGGCCGTAGTAAGGGAGAAAGAGATTTCATTAGGTTAAAACATTATAAAGCTTATGGCTCCCTTTTTATATGCTAAAGGAAAACCCTAAATTCACTAGAAAACAAGATAAGGATTAAAAAAATACATGTGCTCAATGACAAAGATCTGGAACCTTCCATTTTAACACGAATTTTGCACGATCCTCAATCTTCAAACTTTTCTCTCAAGTCATCCTAGAAGTCCAACCCAGATTTTGTACACACAGATTTTGCACGGTCCGTACATCCCAGATTTTGCACAGTCCGTACATCCCGGATTTTGCACAGACCCGTCCTATGATGCCTTGATGATAATTCTCTATGTCGATACTCTCCCTCAAGCTTAGCCGTCAGTGAACAAAGGCTAAGCTTGGATGCCCCATAGGCGTTACCTCGGTAAAAATCTCATCATAGAAAAAACCACTTGGGAAAAAATCTATGATGAGGAAAAGAGCATAACGTCTATGGGTGTAGGGGATATGATCAAGGGCGAGTTGGATCCACAAGACCTAGTTTGCTGTAGATGTGATTACAAACCTTAAGACTTGCAGCTTTGGTGAAGATAGCAGCTAGTTGGTCTTCACTTCTTGTATAACACGGTAGAGTCACTCCTTCAATTTTCTCTCGAATTTTGTGGTAATCAATCCCTATATGTTTTGTCCTCTCATGAAACACTGAGTTACTAGCTATGTGGATGGCCGCTTGATTATCGCAATGCATCATGATGGGGCTTGTGGTTTCAATGCTTAGATCTTTGAGTAGTGCCTTGAGCCAAACCAGTTCATTTGTGAGCTTCCTCATTGTCCTATATTCTAATTCAACACTTGAGCATGACACTTTCTGCTTCTTAGACTTCCATGTAACCAAGTTCCCACCAATGAATGTGCAATAACCTGTGGTTGACTTCCTATCCTTTGTGTCACCACATAGTCCGCATCACAATAACCCACAATCTTAGCATTCCCATTCTTTCTCATCCATATGCCTTGTCTGAGACTCCCTTTGAGGTACCTTAAGATCCTCTCCACCATACTCTAATGGTATACTGTGGGTGTTTGAAAGTGTTGACTCACCTGGTTCACAGTAAAGCTTAAGTCAGGTCTAGTGATAGTCAAATAGATAAGCTTACCCACTAATCAACGGTATTGGAGAGGATCGACATAAGGCTTGTGTAATAGGTCTTCTTCTTCTCCCTCAGTTTTCTCCCCCTTTTGCTTGACCTTGTAGCCACCTTCAAGTGGAGTTTTGGCTGGTTTTGCTCCAACCTTTCCTGTCTCACTCAACAAATCAAAAGTATATTTCCTTTGTGAAAGAAATAAGCCTTCCGGAGAACGATAAATTTCAATTCCTAGGAAATATCTTAGTTCTCCAAGGTCTTTGATGTCAAATATAGTCTTAAGAAAGGTTTTAGTGTTTTGAATACCTTCCTTATCATTGCCTAAAATGATAAGATCATCCACATATACCAAGACCACAATAATTCCCTTAGAGCTTTGAACGGTGAAGAGAGTGTGGTCAGCTTCCGATCTTTTGAAGCCTAAGTCCTTAAGGGTAGAACTCAGTTTGTGATATCACGCCCTTGGGGATTGCTTTAGCCCATAGATAGCCTTCCTTAGCCTGAGTAATTTCCCTGGAGCAATGGAGTCTTCAAGTCCAGGTGGCAGAGTCATGTACACTTCTTCCTCAAGTTCTCCTTGAAAGAACTCATTCTTCACATCCATTTGCCATAACTCCCACTCTAGATTTTTTGCTAAGGAAAGGACCACCCTAACTGTGTGAAGTTTGGTTACCGGGGCAAAGGTGTCTGTGTAGTCATCTCCATATGTTTGTGTGAATCTTCTTGCAACTAATCTAGCCTTATACCTCTCAATATCACCATTGCTGAGGTATTTGATGGTAAATACCCATTTTGAGCTAACTTCTTTCTTTCCCAAAGGGAGATCAGCCTCATCCCGTGTATGATTCCTCTCCATAGCTCCAACTTCATCATCTACAGCTTCTGACCACTGTTTTCTACCTTTGGCTTCTTCATAACTCTGGGGAATCCATTGAGGTTTAATCTTGCCTAGGAAAGCTTGATGATTTGGTGGCAAAAGGTCAAGAGAATACACAGCTTGGATGGGATGTGTCACGGCTTGACTGTTATAGTAAACCCTTGTTTGCTTTTGCCTTGTACTTCTCCTAAGAGGGACAACATTCTCTTCTTCTTGTTCTCACTCATGAGGAATAGTTTCTTCACCTCATTCCAACCCTTGATCTTGGCTAACTGAACCAATTGTTTTCTTTAGCCTTGTGCTTCTCCTAAGAGGAACAACATTCTCTTTTTATTTTTCTAGCCCATGATCTTGGATTTCCGTAACCATTTCCTCAGTAACAACTTCCTCCACTTGATCTTAGTCTTGTTCCTTATCAAGTGAGTTTGGTTCTGGTGGATTGGTTTCGGTTTCTTCTATGGTGTTAGAATTCTCTGGAGTGTTTCCAAGGTGACTGAGGACGTATTTCAGACTTGCAGCTTTATCATTTGGGGAGTTTGCCAAATCTTTCAAGCTATCCCAATCCTTCTTCTAATAGTACCCTTGGTTCTCAATAAACTTGACTTCTCTCAATACAACAGTTCGGTTCTTTGAGAAGTCATAGCATTTGAAACCCTTTTTAGTAGTGGAGTATCCTAGGAATATCCCTCTCGTGCTCTTGGCCTCAAGCTTGTCTCTTAATTCATCTGGCCTTAAGACAAAGCAAACACACCCAAAGACATATAAGTGATCATGGGACGGTTTGGTTTTATTTAGTACCTCAAATGGTGATATGTCATTTAGTATCCTTGTTGGTATCCTATTGACGAGATAACATACTGCCATAACCGCATCACCCCAGAATCTCTTTGGAACATTGGTGTAAAACATCATAGATCTTGCTACCTCCATGAGATGTCTATTCTTCCTTTCGGCCACTCCATTTTGTTGTGGTGTGTAAGGACAACTAGCTTGATGTAAAATCTCATGTTTCTTCAAGTGATCTTTGAATTTGTGGCCTGTGTATTCCCCACCATTGTCAGACCTAAGTACCTTAATCTTTTCATTAAACTGATTAGTCACATAAGATTGGAAATTGAGAAATGCATCAAATACTTTGTCCTTAGATGATAATAGTGTGATCCAAGTATACTTTGATTACTAATCAAAGAATGTGACATAATACTTCTTATTATCCCTAGATAAGCAAGTTGAAGTCCATACATCAGAGTGCACTAAGTCAAAACATTGTTCATATATAGTAGAGGCTTGGGAAATATGGTTTTACAATGTTTGCCTAAAATGCAAGCTTCACAACTAGAATTATCAAAGACCACATGGGGTAACATTATTTCAAGAGCCTTAGAGTGAGGATGTCCTAGTCTAGCATGCCATAATGTCTTGGAAATAAATGCAAAATATGATGTGAAAGAAGATGATGGAGAACGGTTGGATGAAGGATCTTCAAAAATATAGAAGTCTCTCTTAGTCTTTCCTTCCCCAATAACCTTTCCACTCTTAATATCCTGAAAATAAAAGCTGTTAGGACCAAAGATAGCATGGCAATTAAGATCATTTGTTGCCCTTTTCACTGATACAAGATTAGAAGTAAAGTCAGGCATAACGAAGGCTTTAGAGTTCTTATCACTTATTCCTCTTACGGGAATCCTATCACCATTTGCAATATTCACATTTCCACTAGCTGGTTTAACGTTGTTAATGAGTAATATCGGATTCCTTATTGGTAAGAGCGGCAATAAACTTGATAAGGGCCTCCAAGTCTGACTTCCTCACAACATCATTGGTATAGGCGACCATAGCAAGCTCCTCTCCTTGCTTAGATGATCCAGCTTGTCCTTGATCGCTTCTCTCCTCAGCAAGGTGTGCTTGAGCTTGTGTCTTGAATTTGGCCAGCTTGAGATGTGGGTGAAGGATCCAGCACTTTTCCTTGATATTACCTTTCTTCTTGCAATGATCACACACCAAATTCTTCCTATATTCATGTTTGAATGCTACCTTGTGAGCCATGAACATATCTCCTTTCCCACCAAAGAGCCCAACCGATCCTATCTCACATTGCACTTGAGAACACACTTCCTCCAAGCTTGGTAGCTTCTCTGCCCCAAGGATATGCTTGATCAGGTCATTGTAGGCAGGATTCAAGGTAAGTAGAAGGCCAAAGACCTTGTCTTGTTCACTCTTTTCCCTGATAACTACCAGATCCACCGAGAGAGGCCTAAGCATCTCCAACTCTGCCCAAAGTGATCTAACCTTTCCAAAGTGTGCAGTAAACTTTAGCTTCTTGGTTGAGATTGTTGATAGTTTTCTTCACTTCAAACACACGGGTGAGGTTAGAGACATTCTCATAAACATTCTTGAGAGTATTCCACAGTTCCTTAGTTTTTTCACAATATGAGTAGGCTTCAAGTATTGGTGCTTCTAGGGAGTTTTGAAGTAGCCCACGAACACTTTGATCCTCTTGGAACCATTTGCTATCCTCAGAGCTTAGATCTTCACTCCTTTCCATCACACCTTCCTTTATGGTTCCCTTTTTGGCTTGATAGCCTTCTACATGTCTCCAAAGACCACGGCCACAAAGAGCTATTCTGGTGGTTCTAGCTCACATCAAGTAGTTCACTCTTTTGAGAATAACTGGAATCACAATGGGTTTAGAACTCTCCATAGTTCACCAAATCGCCCAAAAGCTAGCTTTACCTTCACTAAAAAGGGAAACAAACCGCCTAGAACAGCTAGAGCAACCAAACAAACAGCCAAGAGTAGCTAGAGCAACCAAAGGAACTGCCAAGAACAGCTAGAGAACCGCCAAGACAAAGAGAGCAAACTGCCAAGAACCTTAAGAACAAACCACCAAGAACAGAAGAAACAAACCACTCACAATGAACCAACCACCAAGAACCCTAATCCACCTAGAGACCAAATGCCAAGAGGAAATCAAGACATATTTAAAGAGAATAAAGGTAAGCAAGAGAGATTTCAACCACCTAGAAGAAAGATTTCAAGAGAATAGAAAAACACAAAGATAGATTTCAAAGAAGAAAGATTTCAAACCACCAAATCCACTAGAAAATAGATAAGAATGAGAGATTCATAAACCATGCTCTAATACCATAAGATATTAAGAGATTAGAAGAGATTTAGGAGATGAAAAATCAAGAGAGTAAGAGAGAAAAAGGAGAGGAAATTGGCGGCCATAGTAAGGGAGAAAGAAATTTCATTAGGTTAAAACATTACAAAGCTGATGGCTCCCCTTTTATATGCTAAGAGGAAGCCCTAAATTCACTAGAAGACAAAATAGAGATTAAAATAAAATACTTGTGCTCAATGAGAAAGATCTGGAACCTTCTAGAACCTTCCATTTTAACACGAATTTTGCACGATCCTCAATCTTCAAACTTTTCTCCCAAGTCATCCTAGAACTCCAACTCAGATTTTGCACTGTCCGTACATCCCGGATTTTGCACAGACCCGTCCTATGATACCTTGATGATATTTCCCTATGTCAATACTTTCGGGGGGTAAAAGAAAATGAAAAGGATAGATAGATAGTTGATGGATCGAATGGTCGCACATGAGATGCGGAATAGGTCCTGATATACCTCAATGTCTCCTAATATATGATACACCTAGACAAGAGAAGGTTTGATTGTTGGATATGACATACCAATCAATCGAAAGTTCTCAAAGAACTGAAGAGAATCACTCTCAAATTTGATAAAAGAAAAAGGTTGATATCTTCCACAAAGGTTTACACGATATATATAAGGACATGGAAGCTTCAGAACTAAGCCAAGCAAAACTAAATTGTCTTGGAAATACAAAAAAAAATAACAAAAAACTAGATATTGAAAGTTGAATGTGGACTTGACTCTTAAACTCTAAAAAGAGAGCAGAATGTGGCTCTTGGACTCCAAATTCGTCTCTCCTCTTCTAAGCCACGAAATGGATGTTTATTTTGGGCTTGATGGACTTATATCAGATTCTAAAATGGACCATAAGCTTACAGAATCAAGTTTGCCTCATTAAACCCTTTTCTTGAAAACCTATTGGGATAAAATCAAGGACAAGGAAAAAGAATACAAAATGATCTCAAGCCCCAATTAAGAATCTATATTTCCTTGTAGTGTCATCAATGTAGTGATAGGAGGTTCTTCTTGTTGAAGAATGATCTTGACAAGGAGTGCTCAAATTCCCTTCTTGATTTTCTCAGCTCTTGCCCGAGTTATAAGTCCAACTGGTACAATTATGACCTCATTAGCTTCAAGCTCTGGTTCAAGCTCAGCTACAAGTGAAATCTCCTTGGTGTTATCCATGATCGCATCAAAGTGTGAATCAAAAGAAACATTTTTCGAGTTACTCAATCAACCAACTCGGTTTGCATACCGAGTAAAACACTTAAAGATGCCAACTTTGACTCGACTCGATCAAGCATCCAGAGTCAACCTCCTACCTTTGAAGATTGTCCTTACTCGAGATCCCTCCTCGGTTTGACAAACCGAGTCCAGCCCTGTTTTTACCATTTTTACTTTTCTTAATTACTTTTACTTACAGTTTTAAACCAACTCTATAAATACTTATCTCTAGACCATTTTTGGCCAAGTCTATTTTTACTGTATTTCTAATTACATTACTTTGCTCTTAATTACTTTTTAGTGTTCTTCATTTTCTGGGTTTTTAGATCCTTAGATTTGCCCATTTGTAGTACGAATTTGCATTTTGTTTCTTTTGCAATCTTGTCTATCTACTCAGTCTGTTTATGAATATGCACTTTATTTTGATTTTTGGGTTTTTGCATTTCATATTCATCTGAGTAGTGAAATTTATGGTTCTTGAGGAAAAGGTAGATCTGGGTTAGATTTCCATTCTTTAATATTGTTAATGCTTTAATTCTTCCATATCTCTTATGAATTATGGTTCTTAATGAAAATTCTTCTCTGATCAATTGAAATATGATCTCAAACATTCACCACTCAAAAGATGTTCAATAAATGTCTGATCATCTTAATTCCACAGATTTGTTCATCCTATCCTAAGAGATTAGATGTCCAGGGAGCATTTTGGCTTTAATGATATGGATATTCATGCCTATCTCACTTATGTTTCATTGATGAGAGTCAAGATTAGAAAGTTTCTGAGATCTGAGGTTAATCACCATGAGAGTGGGGTTAGCTTGTTTTGATGATCATTGTCTAGAGATTAGCTTGCATAAGTTTTTAAATAAAGCATCATTTTAGATAGATTGAATCACAGATCTTACCAAATTCTCAGTAGCCTTATTTGTTAACCTGCTTAATCATCTCATCTTGTTTTTCTTATTTTCTCTTATTTGCATTTAATATTATCATTTAGATTTGTTAGATTAAAACCAACCTTTCATTTGACTTGACTTAGAACAATCTGATTGCATAAGTTTTGTTCACATCTTTCTCATTTGGATTGATACCTCAAGCACTATGATGATGTGATTTTAGGAATTGGTTTCTAGGAAGAAAAACATGTTCGAAATAACATAATTACATTGTAATATATATATATATACACTAATTTAGATTCAGTTTCAAAATTATACATCTAGGCTCTGATACCAGTTTTGGAAATTTATACAGGTTTATAACACTTTATAAACTATCAATCAATTTATCTTCCAGAATTTCATGCAAATAATGAATTAAATATAACTTTAAGAATTTTTGAATATACTTGGATATTCGTAACGGAAAGATTAACCAAAATAAATCTGAGCTTGTATAGCACTCCAAACGTCGTGCCTCTACATGTATTTACACGAACAAAAACTAGATCAGAGCGGGATACTAATACCGCAAAGATCAAATCTCCAAACACGAAATTTTCGTTTTTTATTTGAGTAAAATTAGTCTCTAGGTAAAACTTAAGAACAGATGCATATAAAAATGAGTAACTCATACTATATATATATAACACGTTTAACCTAATTCAATTAGGATTAGGAATAACTAATGGGTCAAAGCCCAATTATCCTTTATATCTACATAGATTTAATATATCATAAATATTATAATCAAATATACAAATATAATATATGTATATCTTATATAACATATATATATATTATTGAACTCAACATAATATTGATCTAATATGCTTAGATGTGTGACCTTGTAAGATTATATGATATTAGTAATATGCTCCAAGACCATAAATTATAAGCAGCTTCTAGCAAAACATTATAACCACCTAATATTATATGATTATCAAACATCGACAATACAACTTTTATTAGACTTAAGTACAAATGTTTTTAGAACATTCCCAACATTGAGAGACTCAAAATATAATGTGATTTTACACAGCAAAACCAGTTTTCCAGGATCATTTAGCATGGAGGAACTTATTTTCAAGGTTTGATGTTCGCAATTCAATAGAATAATGTTTGCTTTAGAAGTAGGAGAACTAGTAAAGGCAGTAGATCAACCAAAAGCATGGCTTTCTTTTACTCAACAATAATTGGAAGTTGCTATTTTGTGTAGTATATGTGTAGTTTTTAAATTTTTATATTTTGTTGATAAATTATATACTTTGTCACATTTAGCCAAATTTGAACTAATTTTAATTAAAATAAACAAAATTTTATTTAAATTGAACATTTTTGTTTTGGTTTAATCCAAAAACCGAATCGAAGCTGATATGAACTCGTGCCTACCCGAGTCGAATAATTATAAAATTTGAACATGTACTAAACTTTTTTACCCGAATTACCTAAATCCGAACAAATCAGAAGTGAATATGATGTAAAACATTAATGACATGATATATATCCGTTTTTGAAATTCCGTATCACTACATATGCAGAAATAGACTAATTTTTAGTAAATATTTTTTATATATAATAACTCCAAATTAAAAAAAAAATATGAAATAAAAATGAAATGAGAGATTTAAGAAATTTTGAAATTATTAATTTAAATTAAACAGAGAGATTTAATGAATTTTAAAATTATTATTAGATTCTATATTATTAATAATATATATATATGTATATTAGTGATTGGATATAAATATTAGTTAAAGGATGTTTGAACTTTGGAGACAAAGTTGTAAGTTTGTATTTCAGTTATAATCATTCCACTTAAAAAAAAAACTATGAACTAGAGTCTATAGGTTTTTTGATTTTATTATTTATAAGCATTAGAAACAATAAGAGAGAAGAGAGAGACAACAATAAAAATACGAAACATCAAAATCAAGTCTTTATGCCATTTTTTTAGAAAAACATATATTTATGTATAAGAAGAGGCTCTTCAACTATGGAGTCCAAACATCAAATGAAAACTCGGCATCACAATTTTTCTGTAGAAAGCCATAACAAGTAATCATTGAAAAAAGAGAACCAGAGAAGCTGATAAACATGAAAATTGCTAAATGAAACTTACCGGAAGTAATCATCACCATTTGGCCACATTTTAGAAGCAAATACTGAATTTTGTGTGGCTCTTGATAAAACTGGCCACTCGGCAGTATATACACTGGTTTCTTCTACAGGTTTACTCCCATCCAAGGGCAAAGGAATGAATTTCGGCCCAGTTTGAAACCGTGTAAAGTGTGCCAGAGAGTCCCTTCCATGTAGACGATGATTCTTCTAGAGTATGTTGCTTCTGTTTCTCGATGATTCCAGAGAACAAAGGCACAAATGAGACCCCAAAATGGCTTCCGACTCTCCTGAGGCTCGAACTAGAGCTAACCACAATTCCTATGTCTGCTTCGAGGAGACACAGCAAGTCACCAACTGAATCTCCAATATAAACAGTCAGGGGATTTCTCTTCTCGTTGTAGTCCTTTTCGTTTTGTAGGATGTTTTTGAACTGTTGAGCCTTGTCGATCGGGGATTCCACCTTTCTTTCGATCTCACCAGTCGAGATGGATTCCTCGAATGTGAATTCATTTGCATGCACTTCCACCGAATCTACTCCACCTGTTAAAGTGGAGATTGTTTTAGCACAGTTCTCTTATTTCCATCACAATTAAGGAATTTGCCACATACCTGCACAGAATGCTGCTCTGATCAGATCACCACACCAACAATACGAAAGGACGTGGACTTTTGCATTTTGATTTGAGGTATTTACAATTTTCTGGAAGACATTGATGCAGCCATCTTGAAGAGTTAACCTTTCCCCAGCTCGCTTAATGTCTTCAAGATTCAGGCCCTTGAGTACACCAGACTTAATTACTCGATTGTTTGCATCTTTCTCAAAATCTGAGAGCTGTTTTAGTGCTTTACATAAACCTCATAGTCAAACTTGTCCGCTGCATAAGAATGAAAGAACAAACTTTCAAAATAAGAGAAAAATCGAACACAAAGTCTCAACCACTTTCGAAAGGCCAAGTAGATTAGTATAGTTGTTGAAACTGTGTCAACCAAAACTAAAAGTAAAGAAGTCTGACCTTTTTCCTCATTAAGAATATTCTCTATGCACTCTTCGTAGTGCTCTGTATATTGTTTGGAAAGTAAATTCCAGGTGTTCTTAAGGTCAGATGACAGCATCCGATGAATTTGTTGCCCAGATTGACTCTGATAATCGCTTGGAGCGGTAACAATTGCTATTTCTGCTAAAATAGCAGAAGAATCAACAACACTACAAGTCAGATCAAAATCAGAAAATATCAGCAGGTCATCTTTTGAATGGCTCTTGAGTAGTGGAACCACGGTAGGCTGAGAAAGCGGTTGGGCATGGAAGAACTCTACTTCAAGTTTCATAGCCTGTTGATACAATTTTTCAATGATGTCCAATTCTTCGCCAGTCATAGAGACACTAAACTTTTCAAGCAAGTCTTCAGTTTGCTTGGCTGATGCCTAGTTGAAAGAAAAAATACACAATTCATTATACAAGATGCACCATCTTAGACGACGTACTCGAAACCTTTGAAAATTAACAGAATTGACAAATACATACAACTAGGACATACCTGGAAAGCATCACTAGAATAATTATCGATCCATTTCTTGTAGGGATGGATCACTTCGCTTTGATCTAGTAGTGCTCCAAACTCCTTACCGAGAAAGGCATACAACCTCATGCAAGGTGTCACAGCACCAAGCGTGTAGGCAGCAACTTTTGTTTTCTCAAATGGAGTATCAAGCGTGCCGGGAGCTTTGAGTCCTTCTACTTTTCCAGATGCTGTAGCTAACAAGAACTCCGTGTATCTCAAAGTTGCCGAGTTAGCAATTACTTCTTTGCTGATGTCTAAATCCCATTCCTGCAAATACCAGTAACATTCTACTGAGAATACCATTTGACTGGGAAATCGTAAAATTGATCTTATCCAGGTCGCTCTATGTCAATGATATCAATATTATTAGAGCTGGCAGAAAACATAAGGAGTAATATTTCGGAGTTAGATTCTAAGTTGCACCACTTTACAAGAAATATTCAGTATCAAGGATGAGAGAGCCCATGTGAGAGCCATAGAGCTTCAATCAACATCCAAGCGTGACTCTTTCTCACAATACTAAACCACGTTATGAAGTAAAAATAAAGTGATAATTTCCCTAGAAGCGCTTGGAATTCAGAATGAAAAGGCTTTAAATTGCTAATAAACTCAATTTTCTATGTTAGTCACTATTAAAAAAAATTAGCCTCTATCTAATGACTGTTGTTTCTCAATATTTATTTAACTATCCTCCAACAACTAATTAGATATTGAACCGTCCTCTATAGTCAGCTATAACTTTAACTTCCACTTCAGAGATTTGGCTGAAAAATATCTACCGAAGTAAAAGAATCTGAGATTATCAAATGAAACTAGATTAATTGCTGTTTTTCTGCAATGATATGAAATTGTTTTCCAAACCAAGAAACAAGCAGAATTTATCTAGTTAGATACATGAAGTTACATACATCTTAGGGACATGTGATGTGATGTTCTAATACATGTTTCAATGAAATAAATGACTATGTAAAACAAGGACGACCTTCTGTTTTACCTGTACAAATGAGTTGTGCATTTTCAATTCTTCCATCACGCTTTTCCTCAAGTTAGAAATAGCCAACTTATCATCATCATCATCAGCACACTCTTCAGCCAATTCATACCTAAAATTTCAGGAGCCGGAATAGTTATAGAGAAAAACAAAACAAAAAACTACGAAAGCCTTTTAACAAAAGGTTTGCAGAAGTTTGATATTATCAAATGTTATCAAACTCTTCATATCTTGCTGGTTATAAGCTAAACAAAGAAATTCTCTCTCATTCAATGTAACGAAATCAAATCATTTGATTAACTCTGTCAAAGCCAAAAAATACAACAAGAGAAAATCATTATCTCCCAACGAAGCTAGAAGCATAAATCAACATGATCCGACCCACATTGTTTGGTTCATAACAGGCACTGAGTGAGAGCAGCATCACAACCAGAAAAGTCAAATTTCATGATGAAAAAAACCTTATCCTATGCCAAGGGGATATAACGTAATAAAATCATTTACTACACATGAACAACCACACTAGATATAAGTCAAAAATACAACCTTAGGCAATCTTTAAAACCATTCTAAAGGAACCTAGAATCTTTCAGAACTAAACGACCAGAAGAAAAGCAGTTCCACAAGAAAAAACTATTCTTAATGTACTTTTTACATACAAACTTTGCTATACATGCGTACAGGGACCAATAGAAAACTAATCTTTCCCACCACCATACTTAGAAACCCCAAAAAGTATAAGGTGAGGATACGATTAAATCATATTATTCACAGATTTTGAAGTATGAGAAAATGGATGACAAAAGCATCAATCATATATATTCAATATCTACCATTATCAAATCTTTATTCATCTTCACGATGAAGTTTAAAGGATAAAAACATCAAACAAATCAAAAAGGTCTATATCTGAAACTCTATAGCATCATGAGAACTCACGCATGAGCAAAGGACTTAAGGAAATGAACATCTTGAGCAATATACTGACGAAATGTATCGATCTCGAGATCTCCGGCGGCTAAACAGACGGCAAAGGGGTTATAGATTGAGAAGAGACGCTCTCTGTTAAACTTGATCCACAACTTTACTGCTAACGCTTCTTCTGCGTTTTTAGGAGGAATCGTAATTGTTGAAGAGAAGGCGGCCGCCGCCATTGGACTAGTCGCCGATCGGAAGACCGGAGACTTGTTTTGAAACCAAAGAGAACGGATCGGCGTCGCGGTGATTCGTGGAGATCGGAGAAGAGGGAGTGATGAGTAGTTGATGGAACGCGTAGAGAAGAGGAAGCGCATAAAACAAAGAGATAATAGTGATGAGCTTCTCTTGTTGTGTTTTAAGCTTCGATGCAATGTGTGCTTGTGGGAAGTCAGGTAGATGCAGAGACGAGAGAACGAGCCAATGGCCCAAATATATGTTAATGAGAAATTATTTTTTCAAATATTCCTTCTTTACAATTGACAAATTTACCCGGAATTTTAGAAATTATGTAAAACAAACATATTTATATATATATATGATATTAAGAAAAACACAGTAGGTCACCGGTACAACTGGTACAATTAGTGATATATTGCTGATTTAATCTACCGCTAGTTGTACCAGGTATCCAGTACAACTAAGTACGATTAGAATTAGTTGTACTAGGTATCCAGTACAACTGGATACGACTAGGGTCAGTTGTACTTGGTACCAAATAAGTTTAAAATAATTTAAAAAAAAAAAAGGTATTTCATCATTTAATATTGAGGGATATGTAGATTAATGAGGGGTATAAGATATTTAATTTATGCAATGAGGGACAATAGAGACAATAACTCCGAGAGAACTCACTTTTTCGGGATTGGAATTGAGTCATCCTCTCCTATATCCCTATTTTCTTAAAATTAATCTCTTATATCCCTATATAATCTACATTTCCTAATTCAATCTAATATCTCCTTCATCAATAGAAAAATACAAAATTACCCTTATTCAATTTTCAGATTATTTTTAATTTTCAACATTTCAATTAATAAAAAACAAAAATACAAAAAAACAAGGAAACAAAAAATATTGATGACAACCACCGCAACAATTCTGTCGGGTCACCGATGATGACCACCTCCCCTACATTTCCGGCAAGATCTGTAACCAAAAAAAAATTGCAAAATCAAGATTTGATTATAAACTATGAATACTAGGGGTTTTACCATGAGTTGTGGATCGATTAAGGCTTTAAATTGATTACAAATGCAATATAGTGGTTGAATAACAATGTCTTGTATATTAGAAATCGAAACTATCTAATTAGAGTTCTTGCGAATAGTAAAACTAATATTACTGAGAAATGTATTACAACTAGTAAAACTAGTACTACTGATAATGGTGAAAATTGTAGTACACTGAGGGTTTTCCATATTTTATGGGTCTATAAGAAATTTAAATTGGTAACACATATATTTTAGTGTTTGAATCATAGTGTATTGTAGATTAGAACACGAAATTATCTAATTAGATTGTAGAGCTGAGTAAAACTGTTATTACAAAATATTGTAGTATAACTAGTAACTGTTGAAATATGTGATCTAGTTGAAAAGGAATTAGAAGGAGAAATAGTTGAGAAGTAACTAGAAGAAAGGAAGCTGTTACAAATAAACTAGAAGACTAACTAAGTGGAAAAGAGGAAGCAAAAGACAGCATGGGGGCGCCAGAATCAGGGCATGGAGCTCTCCACTGTTGGAGTAGGTGAGCTGCTCCCTCCTCTCTTCTTCACGCAAACTCTTCTCTTCTCTCCTTCCTTCTTCATGTCTTCTTTCTTCTCTTCTGCGCCTTTCTCTCCTTCTTCAATGTAAAAACTCTATAAATACATGTAAAGTGATGTAAAGAAGTGTATGACTAAGAGAATAAAAATCCATACAAGCTTTCATAATCTCTTGCTATTCTCACTCTTAGTCTCTAAACATTCTTAATCTCTTTAAACTTATAATTTCAACATGGTATCAGAGCAGGTTATCTACTAAACCGCTTATCCTCTTCTTGATTCCTCTAAAACTCTACAAGGCTTCTAATCTATAACAATACACCTTCCTTAGTTCTATTCACTCTGAGATTAATATCCTTGAGATCATAGGATCTTCAAGTTGTGAAATGACTAAGATTGTGTATTATTACTAGAAAATGGAGACTAATAGGGTAACAATCTCGGTTATACTCAAGGGAAACAACTACCTCCTTTGGGCAAAAACCACCAAAACTACTCTTAGAGGCCGAGGACTTTGGCAATATGTGGAGCCAAAAAAAAGAACAGAAGCGGCCGTGAGAAATGAGAAGGAGGAAGCTAAGGAAGAGCAAGAAGAACAATACACTCTCTCTCTTCTCCAAAGCTCACTAGAACCAACTATCTTGGCAGCTTACTCATATGCGGATACCGCCAAGGAACTTTGGGATATACTCAAAGGAGTATATGGAAACATCTCAAACATATCAAGGATATTTGAGGTGAAAAGGGCATTGAATGAGCTCCAACAAGAGGAAAAGTCATTCAAGGAAATGTTTGGGGAGTATAGAAGCTTATGGGCTGAGTTGGAGATCTTGAGGCCACACACTATAGACCCCAAGGAGTTAGGATAAAGGCATGACCAAGATCAAGTGTTTGGGCTTCTCTTGGCACTCAATGCATCATACAAGGATCTTATCAAGCATATACTTCGATTTGAGAATCTGCCAAGTCTAGCGGAAGTATGTGGTATGATACAAAGGGAAGAAGGGTCTAGAGACCTGTTTCGTGCACCAAGTGAAGCTGCACATCTTGCAAGAAAGAATCTCACATTTGGAGACAAGAGGACGTTGGAGTGTGAGCATTGCAAGATGAAAGGACACACTAAGGAGAAGTGTTGGACCCTCCATCCACACTTGAGGCCTAAGCGGCTAAGGGAGAATGGGAATGGACCTAGAGCCTTCACGGGAATGGCACAACCTGTTGAAGAACTGGTTAGAAGGTCTGAGTTTGAAGCTCTCATCAAGAGCCTAGCCAAACTCACAGATTCGGGTAAGAGTTTTTTCAGCTCTAAAACACCCATAAAGAAGACTAGAATCATTGTGGATTCAGGGGCTTCTCATCACATGATCAAGGATCAAGATATGTTAAAGAATCTTGAACCGTGCCATGGAAGTGTACAAGTAGCCAATGGAAGCTCAGTTCCAATTAAAGGGATAGGAGAGTTAGAGCTTTTTAAAAGGGAAACAAAAGCATTATACATGCCTAACTTCTCATCTAATCTTTTATCCGTTAATAAAGCTATAAAGGATTTGGAGTGTGTGGCTGTGTTTGGGACTGACTTTGTTAAGTTTCAGGACCCTAAAACCAACCATGTGCTCGGAGAAGGGAAGGTAGAAGATGGTGTGTATATCTTGGAATCAAATAAACAAGAGGAACCAATGGCTCTTGGAATGAAGGCGGATGCAAAGTTTTTTGGGAGAAAAGAGATTGAAGATAGCCCATTATGGCATGGAAGGTTAGGACATCCAAGTTCAGCAGTCCTCAAAATGGTCTTACCCAATCTCATCCAAGAAGAAATAGTGTGTGAGGCGTGTGTACTAGGGAAGCATTGTAGACAAGCTTTTCCTACTTCATCTACAACTTGTGATGAAGCGTTTGGCATTGTACACTCGGATGTATGGACCTCACCATGTAGTTCAAGAGATCAATATAAATATTTTGTTTCATTCATTGATGACTACTCAAGATATACATGGATCACTCTTCTACATACCAAAGATCAAGTTTATGAAGCCTTCACCAACTTCATTAACTATATCTCTACCCAATTCAAAACAAAGATCAAAGTATTGCACCGTGATAATGGAGGGGAATATGTGAGTAAACGATTCAAAAAGTTGCTCAACAACTTTGGCATCATTCATCAAACATCGTGTGCATACACTCCTCAGCAGAACGGGATAGCTGAAAGGAAGAATAGACACCTAATAGAAGTAGCAAGGACTCTCATGATTGCCAAAAGAGTACCAAAGTTCCATTGGGGAGATGCCGTAATGACATCAAGCTACTTAATCAACCGACTTCCAACCAAAAATCTGGATGATATGTCCCCATTTGAAGTGTTGTACAAGAAGAAACCAAGCTTAAATCATATCAAAACGTTTGGATGCACATGCTTCATGTTTTTACCAGAAGGACACAGAAGCAAACTTGAACCTCGAAGCATGAGGTGTGTGTTCATTGGATATTCACCAAGACAAAAGGGCTACAAGGTATACAACCCGGAAACAAGAAGAGTGTATGTGTCTAGAGAAGTAAGGTTTAATGAACAAGAGAGTTTCTATGGGGCTAAGGATCATGAAGCTTCTAAAGGAATGATCTATTCACCCATGGACTGGATGGTGTTTGATGAAACGCCAAGCCTATGTGAAGAAGTACAAGAAGAAACATCTGAGAACTTCATAGAGCAAGATAGTGCGGATAATGCACATGAGGAAGCGGATCAGAATTTGGATGAAGAGGGAGCGGATGCTGAAGAAGGACCAGAGCCAACCATACCTCTAAGAAGAAGTACAAGACAGAGGCGACAACGTGTTTTTATGGCTACAACAATTCTGCTATGCTCCAAGGAGAGTCTAGTACGAGTAATCTTCCCTGTGTGATAAGAGAGTGTCCTGAGCGTACGGCGAGCTTAGATCTCGATCCTATTGGCGACAGCACTCTCATATCACAAGGAGGAGATCACACTCAAACTAGTAGTATTATATATCCCATTGAGCATTTCTGTTCCTTGGCGACATTACCCATGGAGCATGAAGTGTTTCTTACAAAAATCAGCAAAGAATACACTCCTACCTCATATGAAGAAGCATGTGAGAGTGAAGTATGGGTGAAAGCCATGGAAGAGGAAATGAAGTCCATGGAAAGGAATAATACTTGGTACTTAACCAACTTACCAAAGGATAAGAAGTCGGTTGGGAGTAGATGAGTGTATACAATTAAATACACAAGTGATGGGGAAATAGAAAGGTACAAAGCAAGACTGGTAGCAAAAGGATATACTCAAGTCTATGGGGAGGACTATACTGAAACATTTGCTCCAGTGGCTAAGCTCCAATCCATAAGAATTCTAATCTCGGTAGCTGTAAACTTGGAATGGGACTTATGGCAAATGGACGTCAAGAACGCCTTCTTGCAGGGGGATTTGGAAGAAGAAGTATATATGGATCCACCCCAAGGGTATCATAATGGAGGCAACAAAGTGTGTAGATTGAAGAAAGCAATCTATGGACTGAAGCAATCTCCAAGAGCCTGGTACCAAAGGCTAAGCGCTTGTCTCTTGAAGAGGGAGTTCATAAAATCTGAAGCGGATCATACTCTATTCACAAGACAAAGTGAAGGAGGAGTAGTGGTAGTCTTGATTTATGTTGATGATCTAATCATCACAAGAAGTGACAAAGATGGAGTAGATCAAATCAAGGGACTCTTAAAGGCCGACTTTGATATAAAGGATCTAGGGAAGCTCAAGTACTTCCTAGGGATTGAGATGACACGATTTGGAGATGGAATATTCATATCTCAAAGGAAATACGTGTTGGATCTCTTGGAAGAAACCGGGAAGTTAGGATCCAAGCCCGCCAAAACTCCAATAGAAGAAGGATACCAAGATAGTCCTGAGGGGGAGCCTTTGGAGAACATTAAAAGATACCAAAGGATGGTGGGCAAACTTATATATCTTACCATTACAAGACCTGACATCTGCTTTGCAGTAAACCGTGTGAGCCAGCATATGCAAAAGCCAACCTCACAACATTGGAACATGATTGAGAGGTTGCTAAGGTACCTAAAGAATAGCCCTGGAAAAGGTGTATGGATGCATGTTAATGGGAACACAAAGGTCCAAGGTTATTGTGATGCGGATTGGGCTGGAGATAAAAAGGATAGAAAGTCCACATCTGGTTTTTGCACATTTGTGGGAGGAAATCTAGTAACTTGGAGGAGCAAAAAACAGAAGGTCATAGCCTTATCAAGTGCTGAAGCAGAGTACAGAGCCATGAAAGAATTGACAAAGGAGTTGATATGGATAAAAGCGCTTCTAAAAGACCTTGGAATCCAGGGAGATGAAGAAATGCTATTGTATTGTGATAATCAAGCTGCAATGCATATAGCATCAAATCCGGTATTTCATGAAAGAACCAAGCACATAGAAGTTGATTGCCACTTTGTGAGAGGGAAGATACAAGAAGGAATTATCAAAACCGCCTTTGTAGCAAGCAAGGATCAATTAGCTGATATCTTCACTAAGGCAACTTCAACTATTACTTGTGATCACATTCATGGCAAGATCGGTCTTAAGGATCTCCACCGACCAATCTTGAGGGGGAGTGTTGAAATATGTGATCTATTTGAAAAGGAACTAGAAGGAGAAATAGTTGAGAAGTAACTAGAAGAAAGGAAGCTGTTATAAATAAACTAGAAGACTAACTAAGTGGAAAGGAGGAAGCAAAGGACAGCATGGGGGCGCCAGAATCAGGGCATGGAGCTCTCCACTGTTGGAGTAGGTGAGCTGCTCCCTCCTCTCTTCTTCACGCAAACTCTTCTCTTCTCTCCTTCCTTCTTCACGTCTTCTTTCTTCTCTTCTGCGCCTTTCTCTCCTTCTTCAATGTAAAAACTCTATAAATACATGTAAAGAAGTGTATGACTAAGAGAATAAAAATCCATACAAGCTTTCATAATCTCTTGCTATTCTCACTCTTAGTCTCTAAACATTCTTCAATCTCTTTAAACTTATAATTTCAACAGTAACACTAATAATACTGGTTAATTTTTTGTATTTTTGGCAGAATATAATGAGCTGTAACGTAAGCATACATTTTAAATATCAAGATCACATATAGTTTAATGTTGAAGACATCAGCGGAAGAGATTACTTTGTCGACGATAGAATATATGATATACAAGAATCTACGATATATGAGAAGCTTGCGCTAGATGAAAGTGAAGAATGTCATGCAGAAGTTATGGGAAGTTGCTGAAAAATTGATAACAGAGCTAAACATATTTGAGGTTGAATATAATATCAGATGAAAAATCGTATTTAGTGAATTTGCTCTTGAAAAGTTGCAATTGCAACATATTTGATATTGAAAGGTATCCATGTTTACAAAGGGTATATACTTTTATTGAATTTCTAAGATATGAAAATAAAGGTCGTGATCTTCAAATACATGACTTGTGTTCAAAATATTATTAGACTAAGCTGTGTATAATGACATATTGCATGACTATCTATTTAATGAATACATAATATAACATGTATAACTATAGAAAAAAATTATTAAAAGAATAATATGTCAAAGTAAAACAAGTACAACAAGTAAAACTAATAAAAATAATAAAAATTATAATAAAAGATCACTATTAAATTGTGTATTATGAATAAAATGAATTCTATACCTTGTAAACTTAGTGGGTCTCACATCCTCTCTTGGTCTATTGACCCACACTTATCTGACAACTAGTTTGCTACATATGGGAGACTTTAAAAACTCATTTATCGAACCTACAAATTTCCATGTGTTCTTTTTTGTGTTTTGTCATCGGTCACACAGTACCTGAAATGACTTCCCAATAGGTCACACATCCTAATATGCTTTTAAGCACTCTTAACTCTAGAGTTTCTGTTAGGATGATTGTTTGAAAATATAAGTGCACTTTGGTGAAATATATGGCAAAATTAATTCTTGTAAACCTCTCCGCATGCACCAACAATTTTATGAAATGGTGATGTTACAAAACCCCATATAATTTGTTCCTAAATTTCATTTTGAGTTAGGGTTTTTTTTAATGAGTCTTTGATTACATTGGTTTTTAGGCCATTTTCTTATGGTTTGATTAGGTTTTCAGTAAATAAATCAAGTGATTATGGAGTTCAAGGTTGATTTCAATCATTTACACTTTCAAGACACTTTTAGGAGTTTTGGAGGAAAATATACCAGGAGGCAAAAACCTGTTTTCGGACAGATTCAGAAATCCAGAAGTTTGATTTTAGTTGAAGATCTTCCCGTGCAGCAATCCCTTTAGTCGTTTAGAAGATATCATCCGAGGAGTGGAGCAACGTCAATACCGATCACTAGAAGTATTACCTGTGTGAGAAGGGCCATGGCACTAGGCAGGAGGCCTATGGCAAGTCTCCACAAGATCCATAGAACCAGGAAGGAGGCTCATGGCTGGTCTCTGAAGCCCATGACGATCAATTCCTGCAACTTATTAAAACTATGTCGTTTTGGGCTAATTTACCGGAAGCCCTAACCGAGCATATAAATACTTAATTCTGAGGGAAAATCCTAAGCTTATTTTTCCAGAGACCTCAAGACACCTCCAGGACCTCAGAGTCTCATCTTTGTCACCTAAGAACTAAGAAGTCTTCCCTAGAATTCATTCTTGTTCTTCACTGTTCTCTATTCGCTTTCTCTCTTTACATGCTGGGGAGATAAGCAACGTTCTCTGACATCTATACAGAAGTTTTCTTGTTCTTCCCTTGAATTCATTCTTGTTCTTCACTTTTCACTTTTCTCTATTCGCTTTCGCTCTTTACATGCTTTTGGGGATATAAGCAATGTTCTCTGACATCTATAGAGAAGTTTTCTTTAAACCCGTTTGATATTAATGTTGTCTATGATATTGATAAAGAGGTTTTTACAGCAAACTATATCAAATAATAAGTATATTGTAGCACTTAGAGGATCAACTCGACAAAGACCAGAGAATAAATCATCAAACTATAAGATTTCAACTTGATCTAAAGCAATCAGATGTTTGTGGTTTTAAAAACTATCTTGGAAACTAAACAAGCGGGACAATGCTAAAATTGGTTTAGAAATGAAATTATAAAATAAGAATCTTTAGAAATTTTATGGATGATCTAAGCTAGTCAATGATAAGCTAGTAGAGTTTCAATGTAGTTTTTAAACTAATTCATTGATCTTAATATATTAAATAAGAGCCATGTTCTAAAAATCTCCGCCTAGCTCCGATTACACCCCGTCTAGTCGCTAGACCCACCCTCGCCGCCTCGATTAATGACTAATCCCTCGAAAAAGTCAGTCAACCGATTACTCCCCACCTAATCCGATTAATCTCCACCTAATCCGATTATTTTCTGCATAATCATCTATAATCCAATTATTTTTAAATTTTCAAATATAAAAAAAAAATTGTTTTTGTTATTCAGACATTTATATTGAGAGTTTGTGATATTTTATAATAAATTATGTTAAAATTATAAATAAAAATCATAAAATAAATTATTAATACTAAATTTTCATGTATTTACTATAATTTTAAAAACAATATTATTTAAAAGTTTAATATAATGAATAAATATATTTTAAAAATATTAAAATAACCTAAAACTAATCCCCGATTAATCCTCGTTTACTTCCCGATTAATCCCCTAGGTGCTAGACCCACCCTCGCCACCCGACTAGCGCCTAGCGAGTTTTAAAACAATGAATAAGAGTAATTCATTCTCATGAGACTAATCACTTTACCAATCACTTAAATGTTCATAATTTCATTTTACATATTAAATGATCAATAAGCATTCAATTTAAGTCTTCTTATCCTATAATCATTCTAGACATCAATCCTCATTTGCTATAATCGATTAATGCTTAAAATTTTGGATCAAATATTTTATCAAACACCTTGTGGCTGTGAGAAATGCTTATGATCGAGTCAATAATCTCTTGCTAATCTAGTACTGAATCAACCTAATAAACATATATTCTAATGATTACAAGCCTAGATTCCACGATATAACATTAATTAACTTGGATCTAACATCCCAAAAGCTCTAAAAATGACTACTCACTTATGGAAATAAAATCATTATCAATCGTTTTTTAGGTTCAAAGATTTTTGAGGTGGCTTCAAAAGAGATTTTCTTTAGGTGATTGTTCTCAAAAATAGGAATCCTAGTCAAATGAAAAATCCATCAAAAAGAGAAGATTTGATGCATACAAAACTTAACTCTCATTATTCTACCTCATCTCATGAATTGCATCCTAGTTATACCCTTTTCATAACCTTTTCATTCTCATTTCAAACCTAAAACAACCAACTCTTTGGTATCTCCAATCTTTATACTCATGATCAATCTATTTTCTTAGATCCTAAAACTTCTTAGCTCAACGCTTAGTTCCTTTATATCTATATTCTTTGCATTATTTAGCTCCCAAAATTTGTTTTTGTTCTACTTTTGGGTAGCTACATTTTATTTTATTTCAATTTTTTTAATATTAGAGACTTAGAACTTTTTGGTCTAAAACAATGGATTATTTTCATAACATTGATCAAGCTTTTCTTATTCGCACTTTTCTTTTGTTTCTTTCCCAACACCATATCAATCACTAATCTAACCAAGCATCTTTCATAGCCATTCTAATAGCTAGACTTACTATTGCTAGCCTAAAATGAGAGTTAAACTTTGTCGTTCCCAATACCCTCAATTTTCGCAAAATCATAGGATTATCAACAAAATGCCTCACTCATAGATTATATGAAATGGTTTGAAAAATGATCAATTTTAAAGGTAGATGAGCTATTCTAAATATGAGAGTGGTCCAAATATTACTTTAGTCTACCATGAGAATGCATTCAAATCACCATAAGCAAAAAAATTAAATTCAAGTTAAGTTTAACTTCACAGATATGCTTTTGGATGTCATGTGAGCTTTACAAAACTAGAAGTTGTATTTCGAAAGATGCAAAGGTACAAACATAGATTTTTCATTATTTCAAAGATGTTCAAGCAACACATAACTATGACTAAGTGCAACGTTCTTAATCCTAGGCATAAAAACAAGGTAAACATCTCATATGCAAAAGCAAATAAAAATGTTTATAGACTCAATATTACTATGAAAATGAAACTAATAAAATATTTTCGTGCCTTTCAAAATTTTGTATTTTTCTATGAAAAATATATGTATGCAGAAAACTCAAATATGAAAAGAGCAAATAAGAAAACAAAACACGATATTAAAAGGCATAAACTCCTCTCCCAAACTTGAATTACACTATCCCGGTATAACAAAAGTGATAAAGAAGGTTAACAGGAAAGCAAAAATAAAATGGTAATCACAATGAAAGAGAAGAACCATACCTTGGCCCTAGTCAAGAATCTTAGGAAGTAGAGTGAGATGAGTTTGAGAACTCCTAGAACCGGTTAAATTGGTGAATTGAGTATTGAAGAAGCGTGTTCCACCTTGGAGGTGGATGGTTAGTACCTCCTTCGTCACATCTTGTTTGAGGATTGCTTTAACCATGGAAAAGGTATTTGACATTCCCTTGCCCTTTAATTTGCACTCAATCCCTCCATCAACACATTTCCAAAAGGTTTAAGGTCATAGTGGGAACCAATGCGAGTGGACAGGGGTGAGAGGTTGGATTTTATTCACCACCATCTTGTTCTTCTCGATAGTTTTCTTGGTTTCCTTCAACTTTTTGGCTTTACCACTTTTATCACAATCATCAAAAAAGGATTATAGACACTCTCCTTCCAAATTTTTTGCATCAAGCTTTAGAGTCGCTTGAATCTTCTTATTCACAACATTAAGCTCCTTAAACTTTTGAAATTCCTTATTGGTGATTGTTCCAAAAAACTTGGTAGAGGAAGGTTTGATGGGGTAAGAAACCTTGAGATTCACATTGATGAGAGTCACCCTCTTGGTTGAAAAGTCAATGCTTGCTCATGTGGTGTTAATAAATAGAGTTTAAAGAATGAGTGGAAGCTTATCCGATTTCCCGTTATATACAACCATGAAGTCTGTTGGGATTAAACAATCTCCAACCTTAAGTGGATAATTTTCAATTAAAGAAAGTGGAGGTTTTGAAGAAGCATCCGCATAAGGGATTGGAGAAGCCCTTCGAGCCCCTTTTCCTTTTTACTCCGTTATCGGTGCCGGTCCCTGACCACCGTCGCCGAGAAGCCCAAAGGTCAAGAAAAAGAAACCTCCTTTGTTACCTATCTCCTCAGCCCCTAAGCCCTCTCAGCCGTCTAGGACATTTGGACCTCCAGCCTCTTCAGATCTGGTCAAATCTCCTCCTGAGCACCTCTTTTCCGATGAACAATGATCTCTACCTGGATATCCTAGATCTGAGCATTCGACGTCATCTCGAGTAGCAAAGCCCTCTGGACCTTACCAGAGCACTTATCCAGCGAAAGAGATAGCATCCTCAACTGTTCCCATCTCCGAAGCTTGGGGTTCTCCTAAATCTTCCGACACGGCAACTTCCCCTAATTCAAAGAAAGCAAATTCAGACCAAGAAGCCTCAACAGATTCATGGGCCAATCTCTTTAAAGGGTCTGGTGCAAAAATGACTAAGAAAGGAACCACTTTCACTCTAGAATCCGGTGAACTTTGTGTACAAATTCCAAATAAAGTTAACATTAGGAATAAAAGCAGATGGGATAATTTTATTATTGCTCAATTTCATGGAAATGCCCCTTCCCCAGGTGCTCTCCACGCAATTACAAATGGAATCTGGAGCAATAGGCTTCGGAACATCACCGTGTCAAGGCTCTCAGAAAAGGCTTTTCTTCTTCGTATTCCCTCAGCTGAAACACGAAAAAAATTTCTGGCTCAAGGCATGTAGCATATAGAAAACCAGTCTATGTTTGTGGCAAAGTGGGAACCAGGGTTGACTCCAACCCTCCCGACTCTATCCTCTGTCCGGTCTGGTTAGATTTCAGAGGCGTTCCTCCCCATTTTTTCTCTGAAGAAGGACTGAAACATATAGCAGGACTCTTGGGAAAGCCTCTTTCTGCCACCCCTCGACTCTAAATATGACTAATTTGGAAGTTTCTCGGGTTTTCACTATGATCAATCCATCCAAAACTCTTCCAGAAGCGGTAAATGTGAAATTTCAATCACGTGAAATCCATAGAATTGAGGTCTCTAGCCCATGGCTTCCTCCAACGTGTGATTTTTGCAAGAAAGTGGGGCACAGCCTACGTCGATGCCCTCTGGCCCCTATCACTTGTGCCAAATGTAAATCTACGGTCCACAATGAGGAGGAATGCCCTCGCAAACAAAAATATTTCCTTGAAGAAGACTCGAAAAGGAAAAAGGCGAAAAAGAAGAGCAAAAAACACACTTGGCCCCAGGGCTGAAACTCCTGCCCACCTTTTCCCTGGAAATGAAGCAAAAAGTATGAAGGAATCTCAGGACCTTGCCCCAGTGTGGGTTGAAAAAAGCAGTGTTAAAACTAAGGAAGGGTTAATCAAGACAAAAGGCGGGCAACTAAGGAAGGACCTCTTGTTATCGACATTGGCTTGGATAAACTAATGGAAAAGAAAAGGCAGAACAAGCTAATAGAAAAAGGTTCCACTAGTGTTAAAGGGAAGGAAATTGCTTATGTTTCCTCTTCTGACTCCTCTGTTTCGACCTCCTCCTCTGATGAGGAACCGGACCCGGACCCAGACCAAAGCCATGAATCTGGCAAAGAAAATAAAGATGGTACTGAGATAACCAGTCATGATGAACCTGAAGAGAAGAATTTCACCCCGGTTATCTCTAAAACGAGAAAAAAGAAATTGCAGCAGGATGCTGCTCGGAGCAAAGGCTCCACATCTACTTAATCTGTCAGTATGGGAGACACTTTTTGTTGGAACGTAAGAGGTTTTAATAATTCAGTAAAGCGTAGAGGCTTCAGGCACTGGTTTAAAAAGAACAAGGCCCCTTTTGGTAGTATTATTCAGAGAACAAGGCCCCTTTTGGTAGTATTATTCAGACTAGAGTGAAGCAGCACAAGTGATACGCTCCAGGAACGTTGGCTTCGGAATCAGGTTGAATCGGGACGAGACCGGGAAGGAGGCGGTCGTACGTGTACCGGTACGGTACCTCGGTTGGTGGAAGGGCCGCGGTACGGGTCCTCGGCGGTACGGATGGGGGAAACGGGATGGTAAAGTGGTGGTATTACGGCGGGGTTTGAACGGCGGGAAGGTTGGATGAAGGTAGAGATGGAAGAGGATGGAGATAAGCGTTTGGAGAGTGGAAAAGGATGGAGCGAAGTGAGAATGGATAGATGGATCGGTAACAATGGATCGAAAGCCGGCTACACGGTATTTGGACAATGCCGTGATACGACTGATCGGAGTCCGAGCTGAGCTTCCAGGACAACGATGTTTAAACTACTTGAGATTCGAGAGCAAGCCTTAAGCTAATTGCATTCATTCAAATCTGAGTTCAAAGGGAGAGGTTACACGCCTTTATATAGGCGGGAGAAATAGGGCAACAAACCCCTTACAAAGGACCAGCGTGTCCTTGGGTGTTTACATACCCATAAAACAGTAACTTAAGTTCTTAGTAAAACGGTAAAAACAAGAAAACAGGAAGGGATAGAGATTAGGGCCGGACGACAACCACGCGGACCATGGACGGGTAAGGTGATGATCGACTCGGTCCTAATGCGGCCGGGTCGTGAACCTCGTTAAAAACCTTGATGGGAAAACCACTTAGGGATAAAATCCAATCAAGGGAAAAAGAGTGTTCCTTTCCCAAACGACTTTAGTGGGGCGTTTTCACCGGGTCAAGGTGAAAACGCTAAGGACTTGGTCCTTGGTGTTTGCCGAGGTTGCCAGCTTGGGTTGTTGCCATTTGCCTTCCTTCATTCCTTGGGCAATCGCCATGTTCATTCTTGTTTGGTACAGCCGCGAGTGCGCACGGTCAATGACCGATACCGGCATATCTGGCAACGTTCCTTGGCTTTCGTCCGTGTCTGTACCGGTATCGTCCGGCTGGCTATCCTCCGGGTCGGATGCGGCTTGGGCCTCATCATGTCCTCCCTCTTGAAAGTGTTTTGTCCTCAAAACTTGATCTCCTGCATCAAAACGGGACAAATCAGCAACATTGAAAGTGGTGGACATGTTACCTTTACTTGGGATGTCTATCCGGTACGCATTGTTGTTAATGCGCTCTAGGACTTGGAAGGGACCATCTCCTCGCGGTTGTAGCTTCGTTTGCCGGGTTTTGTTGAATCGTTCAGTTCGGGTGTGTAGCCAAACCCATTCTCCTGGTTGTAGGATCATTGGCTGTCTTCCTCTGTCCGCTTTCTGCTTGTACTGTTCCGTCTTCTTGAGGATTCGGTTGCGGACCCGTTCATGAAGCTTACGGACATATTCAGCCTTGGCTACCCCATTTTGGTCTTCCATCCTTTCAGGGGGCAATGGAATCATGTCGAGCGGTGTACATGGATTGAACCCGTAGCATATCTCAAACGGGGAGAGGCCGGTAGTTGAGTGAGTTGCCCGGTTGTAGGCAAACTCCACATAAGGTAGGCTTTGGAGCCAGTTGGCTTTGTTGGAGTCCACGGCCGTCCTGAGCAAAGCTCCCAAGGTACGGTTAACGACTTCAGTTTGTCCATCAGTTTGGGGATGCGCGGCAGTGGAGAAAAGGAGTTTGGTCCCCATGCGCCTCCACAAGGTTCTCCAGAAATGACTGAGGAATTTTGGGTCTCGATCAGAGACAATGGTTTGGGGTAGGCCGTGAAGTTTGACCACGTCCCGGAAGAAAAGGTCGGCAATGGCCGTAGCGTCCCACGCCTTGGAACAGGGCATGAAATGGGCCATTTTGGAAAAACGGTCGACCACTACCATTACTGAGTCCTTTCTTTCGATTGGAGGTAATCCTAGCAGAAAGTCCATGGATAGGTCGATCCATGGGGAGGTTGGGATGGGCAGGGGCATGTATAGTCCGTATGGATGAGACTTGGTCTTGGCGCGCTTGCAGGTTAAACACCTTGCACAGAAAACTTCGACCATACTTCTCATCCTAGGCCAGTAGAAGTGACTCCGCAGCATGTCCAAGGTCTTATGCGTCCCAAAGTGTCCCATCAAACCGCCACTGTGGGCTTCTTGAACGAGCAGCTCCCGAATAGATCCCTCTGGTATGCACAACCGTTTGCCCTTAAAAAGGAAACCATCGTGGACATGAAAATCCTTGAAGGAGTCCTTCCCATGTTCGGCATAGGGAGTTTTTAGACCGGGATCATTTTGGTACCGGTCCTTAAGAGGGCCGAAACCAAAAACCTTGGCTTCCATTGTAGTGATAAGGGTGTGACGGCGGGAAAGGGCATCGGCTACCACATTTTCTTTCCCCTTCTTATACTTAATGACATAGGGAAACATCTCAATGAACTCAAGCCACTTGGCGTGCCGTTTTTTCAGGTTGGTTTGCCCCCGGAGATGCTTCAAGGTCTCATGATCCGAGTGGATCACGCACTCCTTGGAGAGGAGGTAATGTTGCCAGGTTTCAAGTGCTCGGACCAACGCATAGAGCTCTTTGTCGTAGGTGGGGTAGTTGAGTGTGGCTCCACTGAGCTTCTCACTGAAGTATGCCACGGGACGCCCTCCTTGTGTCAGCACAGCTCCAATGCCTATACCGGACGCGTCACATTCAATTTCGAAGGTCTTGTTGAAGTCGGGCAAGGCTAGCAAAGGTGCTTGAGTGAGCCGACCCTTGAGCTCTTGGAAGGCCTTCTCTTGGGAGTCTTCCCATATAAACCCGGAGGACTTTTTCACCAAAGCCGTTAAGGGAGCGGCAATGGAACTAAAGTCCCAAACGAAATGCCGATAGAAACTGGCCAGGCCATGGAAACTTCGGACTTGGCCGACGTTGGTAGGGGTTGGCCATTCTTGGATGGCCCGGATCTTCTCTTGGTCAACTTTTAGACCCTGACCACTGAGGACAAAGCCCAAGAAGATAAGTTCTCGAGCGCCGAAGGTGCATTTGGCCATGTTGGCGTAGAGCTCCTCTTGTTGCAAGGTTCGTAGGACCGTATCTAGGTGGGAAGCGTGTGCAGTAAGATCTTTGCTGTAGACAAGGATGTCGTCAAAGTAGACAACTACGAATTTATTGAGGAACGCTCGGAGAGTATGGTTCATCAGTCGCATGAAGGTGGAAGGGGCGTTGGAAAGGCCGAACGGCATGACCAGCCACTCGTACAGCCCTTGCTTGGTTTTGAAGGCGGTCTTCCATTCGTCACCTTCTCTCATTCGGACTTGGTGGTAACCACTTTTGAGGTCGATTTTGGAGAAAATGGACGCGCCACTAAGTTCGTCCAACATGTCGTCCAAACGGGAAATTGGGTGCCGGTACTTGACCGTAATGTTGTTGATGGGCCGGCAGTCCACGCACATCCTCCAGCTGCCATCCTTCTTGGGAACCAAAAGGACTGGCACGGCGCACGGACTGAGGCTTTCGCGGACGTATCCCTTGGACAAGAGGTCGGCAACCTGTCGCTCTAGTTCTTTGGATTCCTCCGGATTGATGCGGTAAGCAGGCCGGTTGGGCAGGGAGGCTCCGGGAATGAAGTCGATTCGGTGTTCAATTCCCCGGAGGGGAGGGAGCCCGTGGGGAATCTCTTCAGGGAAGACGGACGAATACTTCTGGAGGATCCTTTGGAGCTCATCCGGGATTGGATCTTCCCTGGTACCTGCGCTCATCACATCTTTGTAAACCATTAGTACAACTCGGCACTCATTGCCGATGGTTTTACAAGCGTCCCTAATGGATATAAGGAAGTTGGGACGGGAAGATGTGGTTTTGGCTAAACGAGATTGGAGTTCATGTATTTGAACGGGTGTTAGAGGTGCTAGGGTAACACGCTTAGATTCATGCATAAACGAATAAAAGTTGGAACGGCCGTTGTGGGTGGCGTCCTTGTCAAACTGCCATGGGCGTCCTAAGAGGACGTGGCTAGCTTGCATTGGAACAACATCACATTGGACCGTGTCCCGGTAATGCCCTATACTAAAGGCTAGATCTACCTGTTCGGTAACGGGTATAACAGTTTTATCATTCAGCCATCGCAGTTTATAGGGATGAGGGTGTTTAGAGGTAGGGAGAGAAAGCTTTGTCACGAGGTGGGAGCTGGCCACATTGGTACATGACCCACCATCAATGATCAAGCCGCAAACCTTGCCGTTGATGGTGCAGCGTGTGTGGAAGATGTTGTCCCGCTGTCCGGTCGGCTCGGGCAAGGTCAAGGTGCTCAGGCTCCTTTGGACGACCAGGAGGTCTCCTACATCCGGATATTCAACCGTGCCCTCTGGTTGAACTGGCTCGGGGTCGTTTTCCTCGACCGGCTCCTCGTCCTGGGATTCATAGTCGCCTTCGGGGGTAAGGATCATGGCTCGGTTGTTGGGGCAGTCTCTGGAGTAATGTCCTCTGCCTTGGCATTTGTAGCATATCACATCCCGGCTTCTTCCCGCATTGGCTTCGGGTTGCCTTGGCTTGAAACGGGAATCAATGGCAATGGCCTTGGATGCAACCGGTGGTTTGGGGCTAGTGGACGTGGCTGTAGGGTTGGGAGACCAGACTTGGTTCGGGGAGGTCTTTCCTCGGAAGGCCGAGGCGGTTTTCTTCTTGATCTGTGCTTCTAAGTGGATGGCCAGGTGCAAGAGCTCATCAAAACCTTGGTAAGACTGCCGCTATACTTTGCGGGCAATCCGGTCTTGCATGCCGTCCACGAACTGGGCCATTAAGGTCTCTTCACAGTCATTGAGCTGGAGACGGTTTCGCAGATGCTCAAACTCGTCGTAGTACTCTTCAATGGTTCGGGTGCCTTGGTGAAGTTTCCGGAACCGCTTTTGCAAATCACGGTGATAGAGGGGCGGGACGTAGCGTTTCCTCATGACATATTTCATAACGTCCCAAGTAGGGATTAGGCCTTCACGTCGTCGCCTGCGTTCTGCCAAGTCGCGGTCCCACCATATAAGGGCATGGTCGGTCAGTTGGGCCGCTGCATAGGTAACCTTCTTAGGTTCGGAGTAATCGTAATAATCAAACAGATGGTCCATTCGCCTTTCCCAATCGAGGTAGGCTTCCGGGTCAACCTTTCCCGCGAAGGTCGGTGGAACCAGTTTGTGGACCGGGGCCTCGGGTCGAGGTGCACGGTCATCCCGATCGTTTGGTCGCTCTCTGCGCCGGGGTCGACCTGGACGGGGTTGGTATGGATCGTACCCGTCATTGGATTGGTAGGCCGGGCCGGGTTCTTCAAGGGGTCGGTCGGCGAAATCGGCCGGCGGATTCGGGAGGGGCGGTCGAGCATCAGGTGGAAGATCGTATCGGGCCATTCGCTCGGTGAGGCGCTCTATTTGGGTCTGGATAGTGGCCAGGATGGTACCGATCTCAATAGGACGGGGCAAGTCTTCCACGGGTTCGGCCATGGGTGGTATGGTCGGTACGGATGCGTCGTATGGACGGCGCGGTACGGACAACGGGGTGAGTTCGACGGGGTCGGAGTCGGTAAGGTCAAGCCGGCGGGGTTGGCCTGTACGGACGGTGGTCGGGTACGGACGGCGGCGTACGGACGGTGGGAGACTCTCGGAGGTACTCGGTCCTGAAAGGTTAGTCCGCCGGGGTTGTCCGGGTCGAGGGACGGTAGCCCAATAGGGTCGTCCGGTCGGGGTTGGTACTGATGGGGATGGGTCAATCGTAGGATCGATCGGACACGGGGGTGTACGACTGTTGGAGCTGACGTATCCTGCCAGTACGGGCAATGGAGCGTGGGATTGTGGGATGGACCCTACGCGCATAAAATGACAAAAGATGAAAGCTGGCGGTATGGGCAAAGATAAAGGATTGTTTTGCTAGAGGACAACTGCCGAACGTTTAAAGCAAAAAGGATAAAGGACAGTTATTAACAAAAATGGGGGAGACAATTAGCACGCGGATTTCTCGTGTCCTGCCAATGGGACGGATCACAAATAAGGCAAGGACAGGATACTCCTCACGTGGCCGGGTCAGAGAATAGGCGAGTAAGGTGTGTTGACCAGAAATGGTCCCCACTTACTCGTCTTCAACCTCTCGTCTCACTAGGGCAACAATGGTGCTTCGGTGGTACTAAGACTTAGTCTTTCACACGTCGGCGACCAAAGGCTAGCTATAAGCACAAAGCTTTGAGACAATAATGACCGTGGCAAAGACTAGACTGTTAGAGAGTAAGGTGCGAGATAAGAGCAAGTTCAAAGCGGTAACGGTAGAGAAACAATGAAAGATGTTTAATGGAAAGTTACAACCTGACGGATGAAGCTTGGCTCTGATACCAGCTGATACGCTCCAGGAACGTTGGCTTCGGAATCAGGCTGAATCGGGACCAGACCGGGAAGGAGGCGGTCGTACGTGTACCGGTACGGTACCTCGGTTGGTGGAAGGGCCACGGTACGGGTCCTCGGCGGTACGGATGGGGGAAACGGGATGGTAAAGTGGTGGTATTACGGCGGGGTTTGAACGGCGGGAAGGTTGGATGAAGGTAGAGATGGAAGAGGATGGAGATAAGCGTTTGGAGAGTGGAAAAGGATGGAGCGAAGTGAGAATGGATAGATGGATCGGTAACAATGGATCGAAAGCCGGCCACACGGTATTTGGACAATGCCGTGATACGACTGATCGGAGTCCGAGCTGAGCTTCCAGGACAACGATGTTTAAACTACTTGAGATTCGAGAGCAAGCCTTAAGCTAATTGCATTCATTCAAATCTGAGTTCAAAGGGAGAGGTTACACGCCTTTATATAGGCGGGAGAAATAGGGCAACAAGCCCCTTACAAAGGACCAGCGTGTCCTTGGGTGTTTACATACCCATAAAACAGTAACTTAAGTTCTTAGTAAAACGGTAAAAACAAGAAAACAGGAAGGGATAGAGATTAGGGCCGGACGACAACCACGCGGACCATGGACGGGTAAGGTGATGATCGACTCGGTCCTAATGCGGCCGGGTCGTGAACCTCGTTAAAAACCTTGATGGGAAAACCACTTAGGGATAAAACCCAATCAAGGGAAAAAGAGTGTTCCTTTCCCAAACGACTTTAGTGGGGCGTTTTCACCGGGTCAAGGTGAAAACGCTAAGGACTTGGTCCTTGGTGTTTGCCGAGGTTGCCAGCTTGGGTTGTTGCCATTTGCCTTCCTTCATTCCTTGGGCAATCACCATGTTCATTCTTGTTTGGTACGGCCGCGAGTGCGCACGGTCAATGACCGATACCGGCATATCTGGCAACGTTCTTTGGCTTTCGTCCGTGTCTGTACCGGTATCGTCCGGCTGGCTATCCTCCGGGTCGGATGCGGCTTGGGCCTCATCAACAAGTCTCTTAAGTATATTAAATCTACTTTTCCGGATAGAAACTTTGCGAGTAACTATGAGCACAATGATTTGGACAGAATTTGGGTGATATGGGATAAGTATACTTCTGTCTCTATTATCTTTATCTCTGATCAGGTCATTAGCTGTTTGGTAGTTTCAGTCTATGGATCAAGATATTCTGGTAAACTTTGTTTATGCGGTAAACGATCAGATTGGAAGGCAAAAATTATGAGAGGATCTGGAAAACATTCATAGGGATTCTCGAGTGATTAACAAACCGGCGGTAACCCTTGGAGATTTCAACCAGACACTAAATCCACAGATAGTTCTGGCTCTAGCACCAGAATTACAAGAGGAATGAGGGAATTTCGAGAATGCCTTTACACCATGTGATACGCTCCAGGAACGTTGGCTTCAGGATCAGGCTTAGTCGGAACGATACAGGACTGGAATCGGTCGTACGGGTACCGGTACGGTATCTCGGCTGGGGTCGAGGGACCGCGGTACGGGTCCTTCGGCGGTACAGACTGAATGCCGGTACGGTATGGGGTGATATTGAGGCGAGGTTTTGGCGGAAGTTGAACGGTGGGATGGTTGGATGGAAACGTAGATAGAGATGGAAGAGGGTGATGAAAGGCGATTGATGGTGGGAAAATGGAGCGAAGTGATAATGGAAAGATGGAACGGTAACAATGGATCGAGAGCCGGCCACACGGTGTTTGGACAACGCCTTGATACGATTGATCGAAGTCCAAGCCGAGCTTCAAGGACAACGATGTTTAAACTACTTGAGATTCGAGAGCAAGCTTTAAGCTAAATGCATTCATTCAAATCTGAGTTCAAAGTTGAGGTTACATGTCTTTATATAGGCGAATAACTAGGGCATCCGATTCTTACAAAGGACCAGCATGTCCTTGGGTGTTTTACATACCCGTAAATCAGTAACTTAAGTCCTTAGTAAATCGGTAAAAACATGACAAAAAAAGGAAGGGATAGAGATTAGGGCCGGGTGACAACCACACGAACCATGGATGGGTAAGGTGATGATCGGCTCGGTCCCAATGCGTCCGGGTCGTGAACCTCGTTAAAAACCTTGATGGGAAAACCACTTAGGGATAAAACCCAATCAAGGGAAAAAGAGTGTTCCTTTCCCAAACGACTTTAGTGGGGCGTTTTCACCGGGTCAAGGTGAAAACGCTAAGGACTTGGTCCTTGGTGTTTGCCGAGGTTGCCAGCTTGGGTTGTTGCCATTTGCCTTCCTTCATTCCTTGGGCAATCGCCATGTTCATTCTTGTTTGGTACGGCCGCGAGTGCGCACGGTCAATGACCGATACCGGCATATCTGGCAACGTTCTTTGGCTTTCGTCCGTGTCTGTACCGGTATCGTCCGGCTGGCTATCCTCCGGGTCGGATGCGGCTTGGGCCTCATCAACAAGTCTCTTAAGTATATTAAATCTACTTTTCCGGATAGAAACTTTGCGAGTAACTATGAGCACAATGATTTGGACAGAATTTGGGTGATATGGGATAAGTATACTTCTGTCTCTATTATCTTTATCTCTGATCAGGTCATTAGCTGTTTGGTAGTTTCAGTCTATGGATCAAGATATTCTGGTAAACTTTGTTTATGCGGTAAACGATCAGATTGGAAGGCAAAAATTATGAGAGGATCTGGAAAACATTCATAGGGATTCTCGAGTGATTAACAAACCGGCGGTAACCCTTGGAGATTTCAACCAGACACTAAATCCACAGATAGTTCTGGCTCTAGCACCAGAATTACAAGAGGAATGAGGGAATTTCGAGAATGCCTTTACACCATGTGATACGCTCCAGGAACGTTGGCTTCAGGATCAGGCTTAGTCGGAACGAGACAGGACTGGAATCGGTCGTACGGGTACCGGTACGGTATCTCGGCTGGGGTCGAGGGACCGCGGTACGGGTCCTTCGGCGGTACAGACTGAATGCCGGTACGGTATGGGGTGATATTGAGGCGAGGTTTTGGCGGAAGTTGAACGGTGGGATGGTTGGATGGAAACGTAGATAGAGATGGAAGAGGGTGATGAAAGGCGATTGATGGTGGGAAAATGGAGCGAAGTGATAATGGAAAGATGGAACGGTAACAATGGATCGAGAGCCGGCCACACGGTGTTTGGACAACGCCTTGATACGATTGATCGAAGTCCAAGCCGAGCTTCAAGGACAACGATGTTTAAACTACTTGAGATTCGAGAGCAAGCTTTAAGCTAAATGCATTCATTCAAATCTGAGTTCAAAGTTGAGGTTACATGTCTTTATATAGGTGAATAACTAGGGCATCCGATTCTTACAAAGGACCAGCATGTCCTTGGGTGTTTTACATACCCGTAAATCAGTAACTTAAGTCCTTAGTAAATCGGTAAAAACATGACAAAAAAAGGAAGGGATAGAGATTAGGGCCGGGTGACAACCACACGAACCATGGATGGGTAAGGTGATGATCGGCTCAGTCCCAATGCGTCCGGGTCGTGAACCTCATTAAAAACCTTGATGGGAAAAGAACTTAGGGATAAAACCCAATCAAGAGAAAAAGAGTGTTCCTTTCCCAAACGACTTTAGTTGGGCGTTTTCACCGTATCAAGGTGAAAACGCTAAGGACTTGATCCTTGACGTTTGCAGATGTTGCCAGCTTGTGCCATTTGCCTTTCTTCATTCCTTGGGCAATCACCAGGTTCATCCTTGTTTGGTACGGTCTCGAGTGCTCGCGGTCAATGACCGAAACCGGCATATCAGGCATTGCTCCTTGGCTTCCATCCGTGTCTGTCCCGGTATCGTCCGGCTGGTTATCCTCCGGATCGGATGTGGCTTGGGCCTCATCATGCCCTCCCTCTTGAAAATGTTTTGTCCTCAAAACTTGATCACCTGCATCAAAACGGGACAAGTCAGCAATATTGAAAGTGGTGGACATGTTGCCTTTACCTGGAATGTCGATCCGGTACGCATTGTTGTTAATGCGCTCTAGAACTTGGAAGGGGCCATCTCCTCGTGGTTGTAGCTTTGTCTGCCGGGTTTTGTTGAACCGTTCAGTTCGGGTGTGTAGCCAGACCCATTCACCTGGTTGTAGTATCATTGGCTGCCTCCCTCGGTCCGCTTTCTGCTTGTATTGTTCCGTCTTCTTGAGGATTCGGTTGCGGACTCTTTCATGGAGTTTACAGACATATTCAGCCTTGGTAACCCCATTCTGATCTTCCATCCTTTTAGGGGGAAACGGGATCATGTTGAGCGGTGTACGCGGATTGAACCCGTAGCATATCTCAAACGGGGAGAGGCCGGTGGTTGAGTGAGTCGCCCGGTTGTAGGCAAATTCCACATAAGGTAGGCTTTGGAGCCAGTTGGCTTTGTTGGAGTCGACGGCCGTTCTGAGCAAAGCTCCCAAGGTTCGGTTAACGACTTCAGATTGGCCATCCGTCTGCGGGTGCGCGGCCGTGGAGAAAAGGAGTTTGGTTCCCATGCGTCTCCACATGGTTCTCCAGAAATGGCTGAGGAATTTTGGATCTCGATCAGAGACAATGGTTTGTGGTAGGCCATGAAGTTTTACAACGTCTCGGAAGAACAGGTCGGCAATGGCCGTAGCGTCCCATGCCTTGGAACAGGGCATGAAATGGGCCACTTTGGAGAAACGGTCGACCACTACCATTACCGAGTCTTTTCGTTCGATTGGAGGCAATCCTAGAAGAAAATCCATGGATAGGTCGACCCATGGGGAAGTTGGGATGGGCAGGGGCATGTATTGTCCGTATGGGTGGGACTTGGTCTTGGCGCGCTTGCAGGTTAAACACCTTGCACAGAAGACTTCGACCATACTTCTCATCCTAGGCCAGTAGAAGTGACTCCTCAGCATGTCCAAAGTCTTGTGAGCTCCAAAGTGTCCCATCAAACCGCCACTGTGGGCTTCTTGAATGAGAAGCTCCCGAATAGATCCCTCCGATATGCACAACCGTTTGCCTTTAAAAAGGAACCCGTCATGAACATGAAACTCCTTGAAGGACTCCTTCCCATGTTCGGTATAGGGAACTTTTAGGCCGGGATCGTCTTGGTACCGGTCCTTAAGATGGCCGAAGCCAAGAACCTTGGCCTCAACAGTAGTGATGAGGGCGTGGCGACGGGAAAGGGCATTGGCTACCACGTTTTCTTTTCCCTTCTTATATTTGATGACATAGGGAAACATCTCGATGAACTCAAGCCACTTGGCGTGCCGCTTCTTCAGGTTGGTTTGCCCCCGGAGATGCTTCAAGGTCTCATGATCCGAGTGGATCATGCATTCCTTGGAGAGGAGGTAGTGTTGCCAGGTGTCAAGGGCTCGTACCATCGCATAGAGCTCTTTGTCGTAGGTGGGGTAGTTGAGCGCAGCTCCACTGAGCTTCTCGTTGAAGTAGGCAACGGGACGCCCTCCTTGTCTTAGTACAGCTCCATGCCTATACCGGATGCATCGCACTCGATTTCGAAGGTTTTGCTGAAGTCGGACAAGGCTAGCAATGGTGCTTGAGTGAGCCGATCCTTGAGCTCTTGGAAGGTCTTTTCTTGGGATTCTCCCCATATAAACCCGGAAGACTTCTTTACCAAAGCCGTTAAAAGGGCGGCAATGGAACTAAAGTCCCGAACGAAACGCCGGTAGAAGCTAGCCAGACCATGGAAACTTCGGACTTGGCTGATAGTGGTAGGGGTTGGCCATTCTTGGATGGACCTGATTTTCTCTTGGTCAACTTTCAGGCCTTGACCACTGAGGACAAAACCCAAGAAGATAAGTTCTCGAGCACCGAAGGTGCATTTGGCCATGTTGGCGTAAAGCTCCTCTTGTTGCAGGGTTCGTAGGACCGTGTCCAGGTGGGAAGCATGTTCGGTAAGGCCCTTGCTGTAGACGAGGATGTCGTCAAAATAGACGACCACGAACTTGTTGAGGAACGCTCGGAGGGTGTGGTTCATTAGTCGCATGAAGGTGGAAGGGGCGTTAGACAGGCCGAACGGCATGACTAGCCACTCATACAACCCTTGCTTGGTCTTGAAGGCGGTCTTCCATTCGTCACCTTCTCTCATTCGGACTTGATGGTAACCACTTTTGAGGTCGATCTTGGAGAAAATGGACACGCCACTAAGTTCGTCTAACATGTCATCCAAATGGGGAATTGGGTGCCGGTACTTGACCGTAATATTGTTGATGGGCCGGCAGACCACGCATATCCTCCAACTGCCATCCTTCTTGGGAACCAAAAGGACTGGTACGGCGCACAGACTGAGGCTTTCGCGGACGTATCCTTTGGACAAGAGGTAGGCAACCTGTCGCTCTAGTTCTTTGGCCTCCTCCGGGTTGACGTGGTAAGCAGGCCGGTTGGGCAGGGAGGCTCCGGGAATGAAGTCGATCCGGTGTTCAATGCCCCGGAGGGGTGGAAGTCCGTGTGGGATTTCTTCAGGGAAGATGGACGAATACTTCTGAAGGATCCTTTGGAGCTCATCCGGGATTGGATCTTCCCTGGTACATGTACTCAACACATCTTTGTAAACCATTAGTACAACTCGGCAATCATTGCCTATGGTTTTACAAGTGTCCCTAATGGATATGAGGAAGTTAGTTCGAGAAGATGTGTTTTAGATAAACGAGACTGGAGTTCATGTACTTGAACGGGTGATAAAGGGGCTAAGGTAACACGCTTAGATTCGTGTATAAACTAGTAAAAGTTGGAACGGCCGTTGTGGGTGGCGTCTTTGTCAAACTGCCATGGGCGTCCTAGGAGGACGTGGCTAGCTTGCATTGGAACTACATCACATTGGACCGTGTCCCGGTACTGCCCTATACTAAAGGCTAGATTTACTTGTTCGGTAACGGGTATAATAGTTTTATCATTCAACCATCGCAGTTTATAGGGATGAGGGTGTATAGAGGTAGGGAGAGAAAGCTTTGTCACGAGGTGGGGGCTGGCCATATTAGTACAAGATCCACCATCAATGATCAAGCCGCAAACCTTGCCGTTGACGGTGCAGCATGTGTGGAAGATGTTGTCCCGCTGCCCGGCCGGTTCGGGAAAGGTCAAGGTGCTCAGGCTCCTCTGGACGACCAGGATGTCTCCTACATCCGGATATTCAACCGTGTCTTCTGGTTGAACGGGCTCGGGTCGTTCTCCTCGTCCGGCTCCTCATCCTGGGATTCATAGTTGCCTTCGAGGGTAAGGATCATGGCTCGGTTGTTGCGACGATCCCTGGAGTAGTGCCCTCTGCCTTGGCACTTGTAGCATATCACGTCCCGGCTTCTTCCAGCATTGACTTCGGGTTTTTGAACAGGACAGCTAGGCATAGGAGCTTCGGGTTGCCGAGGCTTGAAACGGGATTCAATGGCAATGGCCTTGGATCCGATTGGTGGGTTGGGGCTGGTGGACGCGGGTGTGGGTTGGGAGACCAGACTAGGTTTGGGGATATCTTTCCTCGGGCGGCCGAGGCAGATTTCCTTCTGATTTGAGCTTCTAAGTGGATGGCCAGGTGCAAGAGCTCATCGAAACTTTGGTAAGACTGCCCCTCGACCTTGCGGGCAATCCAGTCTTGCATGCCGTCCACGAACTGGGCCATTAAGGTCTCTTCGCAGTCATTTAGTTGGAGACGGTTTCGTAGATGCTCAAACTCGTCGTAGTACTCTTCAATGGTCCAGGTGCCCTGGTGAAGTTTCCGGAACGTAGCGCTTCCTCATGACATACTTCATAACATCCCAGGTAGGGATCATGCCTTCACGGCGTCGCCTTCGTTCTGCCAAGTCGCGGTCCCACCATGTGAGGGCATGGTCGGTCAGTTGGGCCGCTGCATAGGCAACCTTCTTAGGCTCGGAGTAATCATAGCAATCAAACAGGTGGTCCATTCGCCTTTCCCAGTCGAGGTAGGCTTCCGGGTCAACCTTTCCCGCGAAGGTTGGTGGGACCAGTTTGTGGACCGGGGCCTCGGGTCGAGGTGCACGGTCATCCCGGTCATATGCGTTTAGTCGCTCTCTTCGTCGGGGTCGACCTGGTCGTGGTTGGTATGGTTTGTACCCGTCATCGGATGGATAGGCCGGGACGGGTTCGTCATTGGGTCGATCGGCGAAATCGGCCGGCTGGTTTGGGAGGGCGGTCGAGCATCAGTGATGAGGCCCAAGACGTCTCCGACCCGGAGGATAGCCAGCCGGACGATACCGGTACAGACACGGACGAAAGCCAAGGAACGTTGCCAGTTATGCCGGTATCGGCCATTGACCGTGCGCACTCGCGGCCGTACCAAACAAGAATGAACATGGCGATTGCCCAAGGAATGAAGAAAGGCAAATGGCCACAACCCAAGCTGGCAACCTCGGCAAACACCAAGGACCAAGTCCTTAGCGTTTTCACCTTGACCCGGTGAAAACGCCCCACTAAAGTCGTTTGGGAAAGGAACACTCTTTTTCCCTTGTTGGGTTTTATCCCTAAGTGGTTTTCCCATCAAGGTTTTTAACGAGGTTCACGACCCGGCCGCATTAGGACCGAGCCGATCATCACCTTACCCGTCCATGGTCCGCGTGGTTGTCGTCCGGCCCTAATCTCTATCCCTTCCTGTTTTTCTTGTTTTTACCATTTTACTAAGAACTTAAGTTACTGTTTTATGGGTATGTAAACACCCAAGGACACGCTGGTCTTTTTGTAAGGGGCTTGTTGCCCTATTTCTCCCGCCTATATAAAGGCGTGTAACCTCTCCCTTTGAACTCAGATTTGAATGAATGCAATTAGCTTAAAGCTTGCTCTCGAATCTCAAGTAGTTTAAACATCGTTGTCCTCGAAGCTCGGCTCGGACTTCGATCAGTCGTATCACGGCGTTGTCCAAACACCGTGTGGCCGGCTTTCGATCCATTGTTAACGATCCATCTATCCATTCTCAATTCGCTCCATCCTTTCCCACTCTCCAAACACTTATCTCCATCCTCTTCCATCTCTACCTTCATCCAACCCTTCCGCCGTCCAACCCTCGCCACCACTTTACCATCTCGTTTCTCCCATCCGTACCGCCGAGGACCCGTACCGCGGCCCTTCCACCAACCGAGGTACCGTACCGGTACCCGTACGACCGCCTCCGTCCCGGTCTCGTCCCAACTCAGCCTGATTCCGAAGCCAACGTTCCTGGAGCGTATCAGCTGGTATCAGAGCCAAGCTTCATCCGTCAGGTTGTAACTTTCCATTAAAACATCTTCCATTGTTTCTCTACCGTTTACCGCTTTGAACTTGTTCTTATTTCGCACCTTACTTTCTAACAGTCTAGTCTCTGCCACGGTCATTATTGTCTCAAAGCTTTGTGCTTATAGCTAGCCTTTGGTCGCCGACGTGTGAAAGACTAAGTGTTAGTACCACTGAAGCACCATTGTTGCCCTAGTGAGACGAGAGGTTGAAGACGAGTAAGTGGGGACCATTTCTGGTCAACACACTTTACTCGCCTATTCTCTGACCCGGCCACGTGAGGAACATCATGTCCTTGCCTTATTTGTGATCCGTCCCTTTGGCAGGACATGAGAAATCCGCGTGCTAGTTATCTTTGCCGTTTTTGTTAATAACTGTCCTTTGTCCTTTTTGCTTTAAACGTTCGGCAGTTGTCCTCTAGCAAAACAATCCTCTATCTTTGCACCATACTGCCAGCTTTCATCTTTTGTCATTTTATGCGCGTAGGGTCCATCCCACAATCCCACGCTCCATTGCCCGTACTGGCAGGATACGTCAGCTCCAACAGCCGTACACCCCCGTGTCCGATCGATTCTACGATTGACCCGTCCCCATCAGTACCAACCACGACCGGACGACCCTATTGGGCTACCGTCCCTCGACCCGGACGACCACGGCGGACTAACCTTTCCGGACCGAGTACCTCCGAGAGTCTCCCACCGTCCGTACGCCGCCGTCCGTACCCGACCACCGTCCGTACAGGCCAACCCCGCCGGCTTGACCTTACCGACTCCGACCCCGACGAACTCACCCCGTTGTCCGTACCGCGCCGTCCGTACGACCCATCCTTACCGACCATACCGCCCATGGCCGAACCCGTGGAAGACTTGCCCCGTCCTATTGAGATCGGTACCATCCTGGCCACCATCCAGGCCCAAATAGAGCGCCTCACCGAGCGAATGGCCCGATACGATCTTCCACCTGATGCTCGACCGCCCCTCCCAAATCCGCCGGCCGATCTCGCCGACCGACCCCTTGAAGAACCCGGCCCGGCCTACCAATCCGATGATGGGTACGATCCATACCCACCCCGTCCAGGTCGACCCCGGCGCAGAGAGCGACCAAACGATCGGGATGACCGTGCACCTCGACCCGAGGCCCCGGTCCACAAACTGGTCCCACCGACCTTCGCGGGAAAGGTTGACCCGGAAGCCTACCTCGATTGGGAAAGGCGAATGGACCATCTGTTTGATTGTTACGATTACTCCGAACCCAAGAAGGTTACCTATGCCGCGGCCCAACTGACCGACCATGCCCTTACATGGTGGGACCGCGACTTGGCAGAACGCAGGCGACGACGTGAAGGCCTAATCCCTACTTGGGACGTTATGAAATATGTCATGAGGAAACGCTACGTCCCGCCCCTCTATCACCGTGATTTGCAAAAGCGGTTCCGGAAACTTCACCAAGGCACCCGAACCATTGAAGAGTACTACGACGAGTTTGAGCATCTGCGAAACCGTCTCCAGCTCAATGACTGTGAAGAAACCTTAATGGCCCAGTTCGTGGACGGCATGCAAGACCGGATTGCCCGCAAAGTAGAGCGGCAGTCTTACCAAGGGTTTGATGAGCTCTTGCACCTGGCCATCCACTTAGAAGCACAGATCAAGAGGAAAACCTCCTCGGCCTTCCGAGGAAAGACCTCCCCGAACCAAGTCTGGCCTCCCAACCCCACAGCCACGTCCACTAGCCCCAAACCACCGGTTGTATCCAAGGCCATTGCCATCGATTCACGATTCAAGCCAAGGCAACCCGAAGCCAATGCGGGGAGAAGCCGGGACGTGATATGCTACAAATGCCAAGGCAGAGGGCATTACTCCAGGGACTGCCCCAACAACCGAGACATGATCCTTACCCCCGAAGGCGACTATGAATCCCAGGACGAGGAGCCGGTTGAGGAAAACAACCCCGAGCCAGTTCAACCCGAAGGCACGGTTGAATATCCAGATGTAGGAGACCTCCTGGTCGTCCAAAGGAGCCTGAGCACCTTGACCTTGCCCGAGCCGACCGGACAGCGGGACAACATCTTCCACACACGCTGCACCATCAACGGCAAGGTTTGCGGCCTGATCATTGATGGTGGGTCCTGTACCAATGTGGCCAGCTCCCACCTCGTGACCAAGCTTTCTCTCCCTACCTCTAAACACCCTCATCCCTATAAACTGCGATGGCTGAATGATAAAACTGTTATACCCGTTACCGAACAGGTAGATCTAGCCTTTAGTATAGGGCATTACCGGGACACGGTCCAATGTGATGTTGTTCCAATGCAAGCTAGCCACGTCCTCTTAGGACGCCCATGGCAGTTTGACAAGGACGCCACCCACAACGGCCGTTCCAACTTTTATTCGTTTATGCATGAATCTAAGCGTGTTACCCTAGCACCTCTAACACCCGTTCAAGTACATGAACTCCAATCTCGCTTAGCCAAAACCACATCTTCCCGTCCCAACTTCCTAATATCCATTAGGGACGCTTGTAAAACCATCGGCAATGAGTGCCGAGTTGTACTAATGGTTTACAAAGATGTGATGAGCGCAGGTACCAGGGAAGATCCAATCCCGGATGAGCTCCAAAGGATCCTGCAGAAGTATTCGACCGTCTTCCCTGAAGAGATTCCCCACGGGCTCCCTCCCCTCCGGGGAATTGAACACCGAATCGACTTTATTCCCGGAGCCTCCCTGCCCAACCGACCTGCTTACCGCGTCAATCCGGAGGAATCCAAAGAATTAGAGCGACAGGTTGCCGACCTCTTGTCCAGGGGATACGTCCGCGAAAGCCTCAGTCCGTGCGCCGTACCAGTCCTTTTGGTCCCCAAGAAGGATGGCAGCTGGAGGATGTGAGTGGACTGCCGGCCCATCAACAACATTACGGTCAAATACCGGCACCCAATTCCCCGTTTGGACGACATGTTGGACGAACTTAGTGGCGCATCCATTTTCTCCAAAATCGATCTCAAAAGTGGTTACCACCAAGTCCGAATGAGAGAAGGTGACGAATGGAAGACCGCCTTCAAAACCAAGCAAGGGCTGTACGAGTGGCTAGTCATGCCGTTCGGCCTTTCCAACGCCCCTTCCACCTTCATGCGACTGATGAACCATACTCTCCGAGCGTTCCTCAATAAATTTGTGGTTGTCTACTTTGACGACATCCTTTTCTACAGCAAGGATCTTACTGCACATGCTTCCCACCTAGATACGGTTCTACGAACCTTGCAACAAGAGGAGCTCTACGCCAACATGGCCAAGTGTACCTTCGGCGCTCGAGAACTTATCTTCTTGGGCTTTGTCCTCAGTGGTCAGGGTCTAAAAGTTGACCAAGAGAAGATCCGGGCCATCCAAGAATGGCCAACCCCTACCAACGTCAGCCAAGTCCGAAGTTTCCATGGCCTGGCCAGTTTCTATCGACGTTTCGTTCGGGACTTTAGTTCCATTGCCGCTCCCTTAACGGCTTTGGTGAAAAAGTCCTCCGGGTTTATATGGGAAGAACCCCAAGAGAAGGCCTTCCAAGAGCTCAAGGGTCGGCTCACTCAAGCACCTTTGCTGGCCTTGCCGGACTTCAACAAGACCTTCGAAATTGAGTGTGACGCGTCCGGTATAGGCATTGGAGCTGTGCTGACACAAGAAGGGCGTCCCGTGGCTTACTTCAGTGAGAAGCTCAGTGGAGCCACACTCAACTACCCCACCTACGACAAAGAGCTCTATGCGTTGGTCCGAGCACTTGAAACCTGGCAACATTACCTCCTCTCCAAGGAGTGCGTCATCCACTCGGATCATGAGACCTTGAAGCATCTCCGGGGGCAAACCAACCTGAAGAAGCGGCACGCCAAATGGCTCGAGTTCATCGAGATGTTTCCCTATGTCATCAAGTATAAGAAGGGAAAGGAGAATGTGGTCGCCGATGCTCTTTCCCGTCGCCACGCCCTTATCACTACTGTTGAGGCCAAGGTTCTAGGCTTCGGCCCTCTTAAGGACCGGTACCAAGATGATCCCGGTCTAAAACTTCCCTATGCCGAACACGGGAAGGACTCCTTCAAAGATTTTCATGTCCACGACGGCTTCCTTTTTAAGGGCAAACGGTTGTGCATACCAGAGGGATCTATTCGAGAGCTGCTCGTTCAAGAAGCCCACAGTGGCGGTCTGATGGGACACTTTGGGACGCATAAGACCTTAGACATGCTGCGAAGTCACTTCTACTGGCCTAAGATGAGAAGCATGGTCGAAGTCTTCTGTGCAAGGTGTTTAACCTGCAAGCGCGCCAAGACCAAGTCCCATCCATACGGACTATACATGCCCCTGCCCATCCCAACCTCCCCATGGATCGACCTATCCATGGACTTTCTGCTAGGATTGCCTCCAATCGAAAGAAAGGACTCAATAATGGTAGTGGTCGACCGTTTTTCCAAAATGGCCCATTTCATGCCCTGTTCCAAGGCATGGGACGCTACGGCCATTGCTGACCTCTTCTTCCGGGACGTTGTCAAACTTCACGGCCTACCCCGAACCATTGTCTCTGATCGAGACCCCAAATTTCTCAGTCATTTCTGGAGAACCTTGTGGAGGCGCATGGGAACCAAACTCCTTTTCTCCACTGCCGCGCATCCCCAAACAGATGGGCAAACTGAAGTCGTTAACCGTACCTTGGGAGCTTTGCTCAGGACGGCCGTGGACTCCAACAAAGCCAACTGGCTCCAAAGCCTACCTTATGTGGAGTTTGCCTACAACCGGGCAACTCACTCAACTACCGGCCTCTCCCCGTTTGAGATATGCTACGGGTTCAATCCGTGTACACCGCTCGACATGATTCCATTGCCCCCTGAGCGGATGGAAGACCAAAATGGGGTAGCCAAGGCTGAATATGTCCGTAAGCTTCATGAACGTGTCCGCAGCCGAATCCTCAAGAAGACGGAACAGTACAAGCAGAAAGCGGACCGAGGGAGACAGCCAATGATCCTACAACCAGGGGAATGGGTTTGGCTACACACCCGAACTGAACGATTCAACAAAACCCGACAGACGAAGCTACAACCGCGAGGAGATGGTCCCTTCCAAGTCCTAGAGCGCATTAACAACAATGCGTACCGGATAGACATTCCAGGTAAAGGTAACATGTCCACCACTTTCAATGTTGCTGATTTGTCCCGTTTTGATGCAGGAGATCAAGTTTTGAGGACAAAACACTTTCAAGAGGGAGGGCATGATGAGGCCCAAGACGTCTCCGACCCGGAGGATAGCCAGCCGGACGATACCGGTACAGACACGGACGAAAGCCAAGGAACGTTGCCAGTTATGCCGGTATCGGCCATTGACCGTGCGCACTCGCGGCCGTACCAAACAAGAATGAACATGGCGATTGCCCAAGGAATGAAGAAAGGCAAATGGCCACAACCCAAGCTGGCAACCTCGGCAAACACCAAGGACCAAGTCCTTAGCGTTTTCACCTTGACCCGGTGAAAACGCCCCACTAAAGTCGTTTGGGAAAGGAACACTCTTTTTCCCTTGTTGGGTTTTATCCCTAAGTGGTTTTCCCATCAAGGTTTTTAACGAGGTTCACGACCCGGCCGCATTAGGACCGAGCTGATCATCACCTTACCCGTCCATGGTCCGCGTGGTTGTCGTCCGGCCCTAATCTCTATCCCTTCCTGTTTTTCTTGTTTTTACCATTTTACTAAGAACTTAAGTTATTTTTTTATGGGTATGTAAACACCCAAGGACACGCTGGTCTTTTTGTAAGGGGCTTGTTGCCCTATTTCTCCCGCCTATATAAAGGCGTGTAACCTCTCCCTTTGAACTCAGATTTGAATGAATGCAATTAGCTTAAAGCTTGCTCTCGAATCTCAAGTAGTTTAAACATCGTTGTCCTCGAAGCTCGGCTCGGACTTCGATCAGTCGTATCACGGCGTTGTCCAAACACCGTGTGGCCAGCTTTCGATCCATTGTTAACGATCCATCTATCCATTCTCACTTCGCTCCATCCTTTCCCACTCTCCAAACACTTATCTCCATCCTCTTCCATCTCTACCTTCATCCAACCCTTCCGCCGTCCAACCCTCGCCACCACTTTACCATCTCGTTTCTCCCATCCGTACCGCCGAGGACCCGTACCGCGGCCCTTCCACCAACCGAGGTACCGTACCGGTACCCGTACGACCGCCTCCGTCCCGGTCTCGTCCCAACTCAGCCTGATTCCGAAGCCAACGTTCCTGGAGCGTATCAATCAGGCAGAAGGTCGTATCGGGCCATTCGCTCGATAAGGCACTCTATTTGGGCCTGGATGGTGGCCAGTATCGTACCGATCTCAATAGGACGGGGAAGTTCTCCTACGGGTTTGGCCATGGACGGTATGGTCGGTACGGATGGTTCGTACGGACGGCGCAGTACGGACGGTGGGGTTAGTTCGTTGGGGTCGGAATCAGTAAGGTCAAGCCGGCGGGGTTGGCCTGTATGGACGGTGGTGGGGTACGGACGGCGGCGTACGGACGGTGGGAGACCCTCGGAGGTACTAGGTCCCGAAGGGTTAGTCCGCCGATGTAGTCCTGGTCGAAGGACGGTAGCCCAATAGGGTCGTCCGGTCGTGGTTGGTATGGACGGGGATGGGTCAATCGTGGAGACGATCGGAAACGGGGGTGTACGGCTGTTGGAGCTACCGTATCCTGCCAGTACGGGCAATGGGTCGTGGGATTGGGGATGGGACCTATGCGCATATAATGACAAAGGATGAAAGTTCGCGGTTTACAGTGGTAAGTTTTAAGAAGTACGAACTACGGATAAAGATAAAGGGTAGTTTGGCTAAAAGACAAGCGACCGTGCAACAGTCGAACGTCTAAGCAAAAGAAAAGACAGCTTATAAAAGTAAAGGATAGCTTGCACGCGGTTTTCTAGCGTCCTGCCAATGAGACGGATCCTATGGATAAGGCAAGGACGGAATATTCCACGCGTGACTGGGTCAGAGGACAGGCGAGTAAGGCGTGTTAACCAGAGATGGTCCCCACGTACTCGTCTTCAACCTCTCGTCTCACAAGGGCAACAATGGCGATCCGTGGTTTCAAGACTTAGTCTTTTACACGTCGTCAACCAAAGGCTAGATATAAGCACAAGGCTTTGAGACAAAATGTTCGAGGTAAAGCTTAGAACGTTTAACAATAAAAATGCGAGATAAGAACAACTTTAGAACGGAAAACAGTTGAGAAATAACGAAACGTATTAACAGGAAAGTTACAACCTGACGGATGAAGCTTAGCTCTGATACCAGCTGATACGCTCCAGGAACGTTGGCTTCAGGATCAGGCTTAGTCGGAACGAGACCGGACTGGAATCGGTCGTACGGGTACCGGTACGGTATCTCGGCTGGGGTCGAGGGACCGCGGTACGGGTCCTTCGGCGGTACAGACTGAATGCCGGAACGGTATGGGGTGATATTGAGGCGAGGTTTTGGCGGAAGTTGAACGGTGGGATGGTTGGATGGAAACGTAGATAGAGATGGAAGAGGGTGATGAAAGGCGATTGATGGTGGGAAAATGGAGCAAAGTGATAATGGAAAGATGGAACGGTAACAATGGATCGAGAGCCAGCCACACGGTGTTTGGACAACACCGTGATACGACTGATCGAAGTCCAAGCCGAGCTTCAAGGACAACGATGTTTAAACTACTTGAGATTCAAGAGCAAGCTTTAAGCTAAATGCATTCATTCAAATCTGAGTTCAAAGTTGAGGTTACATGCCTTTATATAGGCGGAATAACTAGGGCATCCGATTCTTACAAAGGACCAGCGTGTCCTTGGGTGTTTTACATACCCGTAAATCAGTAACTTAAGTCCTTAGTAAATCGGTAAAAACATGACAAAAAAAGGAAGGGATAGAGATTAGGGCCGGGTGACAACCACACGAACCATGGATGGGTAAGGTGATGATCGGCTCGGTCCCAATGCGTCCGGGTCGTGAACCTCGTTAAAAACCTTGATGGGAAAACCACTTAGGGATAAAACCCAATCAAGGGAAAAAGAGTGTTCCTTTCCCAAACGACTTTAGTGGGGCGTTTTCACCGTATCAAGGTGAAAACGCTAAGGACTTGATCCTTGACGTTTGCAGATGTTGCCAGCTTGTGCCATTTGCCTTTCTTCATTCCTTGGGCAATCACCAGGTTCATCCTTGTTTGGTACGGTCTCGAGTGCTCGCGGTCAATGACTGAAACCGGCATATCAGGCAATGCTCCTTGGCTTCCGTTCGTGTCTGTCCCGGTATCGTCCGGCTGGTTATCCTCTGGATCGGATGTGGCTTGGGCCTCATCATCATGGGTCTTTTCGATCTATCTTATAGAGGAAATTTGTTTACTCGGTGGAATTGTCAGGAGGAGAACTTAATAGCTAAGAAGTTGGATAGGATCCTAGTCAATGACTCTTGGATCAGAGATTTTCCACTTTCATTTGGGAGCTTTGGAACCCCAGGCTTCTCTGATCATTGCCCATCTTGCCTTCACTTTGGCAAATTAGAGCTGGCTTCAAACAGACCTTTTAGAGCTTTCAACTTTATTATTCTTCACACCAACTTTCTGAATCTTCTCAAAGAAAAGTGGACTGGTTTGGATTTTGCTGGTTCTGCCATATTTAAACTGACACAGAAATTGAAGGAAACAAAGAGGCTCTTCAAAGATCTAAACCGGTTGCACAACTCAAATATTGAGCTAAGGGTATCAGAGGCGTTTCAGGTACTAAACTCTTGCCAAAATAATCTTCTCGCTTCTCCCACAACAGAGCTAGCTTTTGAAGAAAAGAAGGCTAGAAAGAAATGGGTAAACTTGGCACAAGCCGAGGAAAAATTCCTTTATCAAAGATCTCGAGTGACATGGGCTGAGTGTGGGGATATGAACTCTGCTTACTTTCACAGAGTTATGGCATCAAGAAGATCAGCAAATCAGATTCACTACTTAATAGACAGTGAGGGCAGGAAGTTAGAAAAGATGAATGAGTTGCAAAAGCACTGTGTGCAGTTTTTTAGGGAACTCATTGGAGGCCCCTCAACGGTCTTGCCTACCTCCAAATAAGGAAAATCAGGAAGTTTACCATTTTTAGATGCAACCGCAGATGGAGAGCACTTCTATGTGCACCGGTAAAGCCTGAGGATGTTAGAAGAGAAGTTTTTGACTCTCCTATTAATAAGGTGCCAGGTCCTGATGGTTTCACTTCTGAATTTTTCAAAGCAGCTTGGCCAATTGTTGGAGATGATCTCTGCAAAGCAGTTATTGAATTATTTCAGAATGGAAAGCTCCTGAAGCAGTTGAATGCGACTGCAATCTCCTTAATCCCAAAGAAGATAGAAGCAGAAAATATAACAGATTTCAGACCAATATCTTGTTGTAACAATGGTACATAAATTGATTTCAAAGATTTTGGCAAGGCGACTAGATCCAATCCTCCCAGAGATAATTGCTAGTAATCAGTCAACATTTGTTAAAGGACGGGTACTGGTGGAAAACGTGTTATTAGCCTCAGATATGGTCCAAGGGTTTAACAGAAAAGGAATATCAAAGCGGGTTATCCTAAAGGTTGATTTGTGAAAGGCGCTTGATATAGTTAACTGGGAGTTTATCATAACTGCTCTAGAAACGGCTGAGTTCCCACCAGTTTTTATTCGTTGGATAAAGGAATGCTTGACGACAACTGCCTTCTCTATTATGATTAATGGAAATATGTGTGGATATTTCAAGGGTTCAAGAGGGCTAAGGCAGGGCGACCCTATCTCTCCACCACTTTTCGTAATAGGTATGGAAATCTTTGGGAATATGTTGGCTTCAAGGTTTGAGGAAAAAAAGATCGGCTTTCACCCTAAAGCACAGAATCCTCGAATTACTCACTTGGCTTTTGCTGACGATCTTATGATTTTCTTTGATGCCAAACCCTCTTCTCTCAAGGAGATAACTGAAACTTTGGATGATTTTCACAACCTCTCAGGTCTTCAAATGAACAAGCAGAAAACTTCTTTATATACGGCTGGTTTGAACGACCTAGAATCCTCCACAATCACATGTTTCGGCTTCCAAGAGGGCTCTCTACCGTTCAGGTATCTGGGTCTCCCCTTAATGCACCGAAAATTGAGAACTTCTGATTATTCTCCCTTGATTGATAATATATCTGCTCGTTTTAACTCTTGGACCGTGAAACTGCTATCTTTTGCTGGCCGTCTCCAACTGTTGTCATCTGTTATCTATGGCTTTCTGAATTTTTGGTTGTCAGCATTTTTCCTTCCAAAAGGATGCATAACCAAGATTAAACAGCTTTGCAACCGCTTTCTCTGGTCTGGGGATATAACCAAGCATACGGGAATCAAGGTCTCTTGGAAAACAGCGTGCTTGCCAAAATCTGAAGGAGGATTGGGGCTTAGAGATATCTTGATTCTGAAAAAGACTCTAAACCTTAGACTTATCTGGCTTCTCTTCTCCGCTAGTGGGTCATTATGGGTCGCTTGGAATACACACCATAGACTTCAGTTGAATTCTTTCTGGACAGTAGATGCTTCCTCAACCTCCTCATGGATTTGGAGAGCACTCCTTCATCTAAGGTCTCTAGCGATGCGATTTATGCATTGTCATTTGGGAAATGGACAAACTGCTAACTACTGGTATCATTCTTGGACCACTCTAGGACCTTTAATCAATATTTTTGGCCAAAGTGGTCTGCAGCTGTTGGGCATCTCCCTTAAAGCTAAGGTCATCGAAGGGACTAGAGGAAACGAATGGAGATTGCCTTCTGCTAGATCCCACAATGCTAACGCCATTCTTCTCAGAGCAGTGCTTCAGCAAACAAATGTTCCAAACCATAACAATGGAAATGACACATTTTCATGGAAAACTGGAGCTCGATCTGGTATTATTTTCTCAACAAAGGCCACTTGGGAATCTCTAAGAAGCTCAGCGAGCAAGGTCCCCTGGGTAACTTCATTCTGGTTCAAAGGATATGTTCCCAAACAAGCCTTTACGTTCTGGGTTTGCAATTTGAATCGTCTACCAGTTTACGCTCGGCTTGCGTCTTGGGGAGCAAACCAATCCCCTTTATGTAACACTTGCAGCCAGTTCCATGAAACACGGGATCACTTATTCTTGCATTGTGAGTACAGCTCTCAGGTATGGTACTCCATTCTTCAAAGATTAGGATATCAACCTCTCATATTTGCAGACTGGTATGTCTTCATGAACTGGTTGGGCGCTCGGGCTCCTGGGTCTTCTTCAAAGCTTAAAAAGTTGGCAGCTCAAACAACCATCTACTACTTATGGCAAGAGCGAAACAATGGGTCCATAACAAGTGCTCTTCCACAGATGAGGAGACCTACAAGAAAATTGATCGCTCTATCCGAGACAGCATTCTAGCAAGGAAGAAGAGGAAAGCATTCGCCAATCTCTTATCAAAATGGTTCACTCACGCATAAAGTTCACCGAAAATATTTTACTTCCATAGGCTTTTTTTTTTTTTTTTTGGCCTCTTGAAGTATGACTGTCACTATATTTTGTAATCTCAAAAACATTCCATTTCGGTAATATATTTACATTTTATCAAAAAAACAAATAGTGCTCATTTTATATTTGAATCTTGAGTAAATATTTTCTTATCCTTGGTGAGTATTCTTCTGGCAAATGAAATTGGAGGTTCATAAGAAGGAATCTCATCCTTTGGTGCATCTTTCTTTAAATCTCACGGGAATCTTGTCTTCTTCCCTAGTGATCACCTCTACCTTAGCTTCACTTTGACTAACCAAACCCACTCCATATAGAAGCTTAGTGATTTCCTCAATATTTCTTTCATTATCATTCTTAACACTTGTGAGGATAGCTTTGAAAAAATCATTGGGGTTGGCTTGATCTTTTCCCATTAAAGCTCTATTTATCTTCCCATCAAGACCACAATTACAAGTCATTAATCATCTTGTTCACCTCTAAGGAGTAATTATTAATCTCTAAAGCTCCTTTTGTTTGGCCTTTAAGAACTTTCTTAAGAATGTTGGTGTTTGGCTCATCTTTAATGGGTTGGTTTAATGGTGGTGCTTGGTTTTGGTATTTTTTGGGAAGAAGGGTTGGATGGTGTTGTTGTATTGGGGCATAGGTTGGAAATCAACAAAAGATCTTGGTTGGTGGTTTTGGTTAAAATCAACCCTTGATAAACCTCCTTGGTTTCCCAAATGGTGAACGTCTTCTTGAATAGCTTCATTACCATCAATAATAACATCCATCTCGTTAGTACTTTGTTAAAACCCATCAAACTTTCCCATGTATTTAACCAGCCTTTGATTAATGAGAAATGCCTTACTCATCTTGTTTATATTTTCATTAAGCTCTTTAAAGCTTTAGCCATTAACATGGGAGTCCCTTAAGTCTCTATCATAATTACTACATAGGAAGCATCACTTTGGCTAGGTTCTATATCAATTGCTTCAGTTAGTTCACATTCAAACTATCAAAGCTTCTATAGCTTGCGGTATCTAGAGCTCTTCAATACTTCTCCATCACTCCTCTATGAAATATACCCAAAAGATTCTCCTTGGAGATCCTATGATGTGTACAACTCCTATTGTTACCTTTCAGATGCTCCCCAGACTCATACAAGCTCTCTTGACATCCTTGATTAAAACTAGTGATATCGTTTCTACGTTTGGGGGCTTTTTGCTTGGGGAAACTTGTTGAGGAACTCTCTTGTACATTGTTTCCACATAGATACCAATCCCAAAGCAATATTATTCTCCCATTGAGAAGCCTTGTTACCAAGAGGAAAGGGGAACTATATCATCCTGATTGATTCCTCGGGTATACCATTCATCTTCACTGTTCTACATAATCTCTCAAACTGATCCAAGTGATCCAAAGGATCTTCCAAACCCAAACCGTTATACCGTTGATTTTTACCATGTTGATCAACTCAATTTGATCTCGAAGTTGTAAGCGGCAACTGATGTCGTTGAATGCTCGTGGCTATGGCTCTAGTATTGAGTGTGCGCAAACACTCTAATTGTTGAAAATCTGGTTGACTATGTGGTGGTACTCTCGGAAAAGCCGAGGAACATCACCATGACGACTGTATTCCATTCCTAACTGTCGCAAATGCTAAAAACGCTCTTGTTCATGTCTTTCTCTAACTACTCTTCTATTGTCTTTCTCAATCTGCCCCAAATTTTCAAAAATATCAAGTATTTCTCCTTGTTTCATTCACCTAAGAGATAAGAGAAGGTAAACAAGAGAAAACTGTGAATGATAACTAATAAAAAGCTTTAGTCTCAAATGAGATCCTAATGGCTATTGCAATTGTCCCAGGCAATGAGGCCAAATTGGTAAAGAGGTTTTTTTACCAAAGAGTATCAAATAACTCTAAGTATGTTGTAGGAATTAAAGAATTGATCCACATGGACAAGAGAATATCTCATTAAAACTATAAGATTTCAACTTAATCTAAAGCAATAAGATGTTTTTGTGGTTTAAAACTAACTTGGAAACTAAACAAGGGGGAAAATATTAAAATCGGTTTTGAAATGATTTTATAAAAGAATAACCTTTGGGAATAGTATGGATTATCTAACCTAGTCAATGCTAAGCTGTTGGAGTTTTAATCTACTTCTAAAGCTAGTACATTGATCTTAAGAAACTAAATAAGACTAACTCATTCTCATGAGACAACTAACTTTATTAATCACTTATGTTCATAATTCTCATTAAATATTAAACGATCAATCATCATTAAATTCAAGTCTTAATTTGCTATAACCATCCTAGACATCAATCATCATTGGGTACAATCAATTAGTATATATTTATTTGGATCAACTATTTCTTCGAACACATTGTGGGTGTGAGAAATGCTTATGATCTAAATCAATAATCTCTTGCTAATATAGTAGTAAATCAACCTAATTGTCATGTATTCTAATGATTATAAGCCTAAACTCTACTAGTCCAACACTAGTACTACTAAATTTAGATTTAACATCCCAAAAGCTCTTAAAATGACTACTCACTCTTCATCTTGATAACATAAATCCATGGGTCTGATATTTTCATAATCATGTTTAGTAAGTAAATACAACAAAGGTTAAGAGAGATAAACTTTTAAAAAGATGAAATGATCAAATATCTCAAATACAAAGCTTAAGAGAAACTAGAGTGCTCAGAGAATTCTCAAAACATAACATAAGATAATCCACAAAATTAAGTTAAGAGGCTACTTATAGCCAAATACAAGTTTGGTTCAACATTAAAATCAGAGTATATCGGACCGGTTTGGAGAAAACAAAAAAAAATTGTATTTGCCCCATCGGCCACCTATGGCCACTGGGAATGGTCTTTGAGCTCTATCAGCCAGACTTGCCGTTAAGAATGGCCGTTGAGCTTTATCGTTTGGCCTTTGTCATTGAGTTTGGTCAATTGAATCCTCGGATGATATTTTCCACTTTCTATCGGCCATGTCTGGCTGCTCGAGGTTGACCACTGTAGGTAAATGAGTGTTATCTCCCTTAACACATACTCATATCCCTCGAGAAAAACCTCCATTGCTAACTCAATTGTATACAATTTTCTAGAGCAAAATGACAAAGCAAAGTCTTCATCTAATTTGATCTTTGAGACACTTAGGATTTGTTCTATATCATCATTTCTCTTTTCTCACACCATTTTTCTCCTTGTTGTATTTTGTGTGTTTACTACAACACCTATATATGAGTGAAACACATGCAGACATGCATCTAAACTCTAGTTATGTAAATAAAATGCAAGATAAGGATGATGGAATGTGACTTAAAAGATGAGAAATTCATATATATCAGATATTGATATATTGTGTATTTAATGGTTTTAGCAATGAGTTTTTACCATTATCTTGCATTTTCATTACATGTTTAGGGTCTAGATACATATTTGCATGTGTTTCACTCTTATATAGGTCTTGGAACTGAAGAAAACAACAAGGAGAGGAAAGGTGTGATAAAACATAAATGATGATCCAGAACCAATCCTAAGCATCTCAAAGATCGACTCATTTGGAGACTTTCCGTTGTGATATAGCTCCAGAGTGCTTCCTCAAAGTTGTAGAAAAATTAGTTGGCGTTCGAATAAAGGTGAGTTCAAATGATTTAGATATTTTGTTAGAGAGATAAATTTCTTTTACCTCCACCGGTCAACCTCCAGCGGCTAGAGGTGGCCGATGAGACTTGAAGAATTTCGTCTGAGGAGCCCATCGGCCACTCCCACCGACCATCAGCCATCGATGAGAAGCCAAAAAACAACCCAGAAGTTCCCACCGGCTACTCCCACCGGCCAAACCCCACCAGTGGCACCTGCTCGACCCCTTCCCTTCAATAAAGCTAAACCAAGTCAACTTTGGTTTAGGAAGTCAACTTTATGGTTTTCTCAATTTTATTTTAGTAACTTAGGGATTATGTTTATCCCTTAGTGGAGACAATAAATATTTGAATCTTATCTTATGTTTCTTTTGGGGATATCTCTTCTTTTGCTAAACTTGTTGAGAGATATTTTGGAATTTGAGATTTCTAGATTTGCTGGGTTTCTAAAGTTTGATTTCTTTTCTATCTTCATATCTATTCTTTTAATACTTATGATTATGCAAAGATCAATCCATTTACTTCATGTTTTCATGGTTATTAGTGAGTAATCTTTTGATAGGATCTTTGGGATGTTAGATCTAGGTTGATTAGTTCTAGGTTAGTGGAGTTTAGGCTTGTAATCTTTAGATCCATGCTTGTTAGGTTGTGTTTAATGCTGGATTAGCAAGAGATTGTTAGTTTAGATCTTAAGCATTTCTCATGCCCACAAGGTGTTTGATGAAATGCTTGATCCAAACTTTTCAAGTTCTTTTCAGTACTAGCCGATGAGAATTGATGTTTAGTATGATTAGAGGTTAAGAAAATTTGTGATTAATGCTCATTAGTCAATTAGTGTTTAACGAGAGTTATGAACATTTAAGGTGATTAGTGAAGTGATTAGTACCATAAGAATGGATTAGTCAAGTTTAGTGTTTTGGAACCATTGGATTAGCTCTAAGAAGTAGAATAAGACTCCACTAGCTTAGTATTGATTTAGTCTAGATCATCTATAACATTCCCAAGGATCCTTCTTTATTAATCTTATTTCAAAAACCGTTTTTACTTATTTTGCTGTTTACTTGCATTTTAAAATTCTGTTTTCAAAACCCCAAATCATATTCACTTATATTAAGATATGATTTACACTCTTAATGTGTTAAGGCTAGATTCCAAGTTGGATTGATTCCCATCTATGCTACAACGCATTTAGAGTAATTGATAACCTTAGATTGAGAAATCTTAATATCAATTTGGCGCTATTGCCACTTGGATCCTGTTAAAACCATTACGAGTTAATTGTGTTTTGAGACTAAGTTTTCTTTCTTGCATTTACTACTTAACATCTCTTGTCTCCACTTTGATCTCTCTCTTGTAGGTGCATGAACCTTAGAAGTCACGGTCCACAAAACTTGGTTGATTCTGTAAAAGATATTCGCAGGGTAGAAAGAGAGGGTAGAAGAGCTGCAAGAGAACGGTTACAACACTTACACGTTTAGGAATGAATAGCGAAGAGTTTCCCTCCAGATTTCTATGGGTTCCTCAGCAGGGAAAACCAGTCCTTAGACCTATTGGAGCATTCGATGCACCCAACATCAGAGTACAAGCTACTGGAATTCCAACACCTTCAATTGCTGCCAACAGCTTTGAGTTAAAATCAAGCTTGATCAACATGGTTCAGAACTAGAGGTACAATGGATTGTCCTTGGAAGATCCTCTAGATCACTTAGATCAGTTTGAGCGACTATGCAAAACAGTGAAGATGAATGGAGTTCCCGAAGAATCCATCAAGATGATACTTTTCCCTTTCTCATTAGGGAACAAGGCCTCCCAATGGAAGAAGAACACTGGTTCAGATTTGGTATCCACTTGGGATATGTGTAAGAAGGAATTTCTCAATAAATTCTTTCCAAAGCAGAAGACAGCAAAGCTTTGAAATGACATTGCTAGTTTCAAACAAGGCTACCAAGAGAATCTATATGAAGCATGGGAAATATTAAAGGGTTACACTAGGAGTTGCCCTCATCATGGTATCTCGAGGGAAAATTTACTTGGCATCTTCTACAGATGCACACTTGAGAAGTATCGCCGCGCCATAGACACGGGAAGTTATGGCAGCTTTAATAACTTAAATGTGGAACAGGGAGAGTTATTGATTGAAAATCTTGCTTAAAGTGATGCTTGTTATGGAGGTGACTATGACAGAGAGCTAAGAGATACTAGTGGACAAGATCAGAGTATCAAGGATACCTTCAAAGACATAAATGATAGACTTGACTAGATGAGCAAAGCTTTCTTTCTCACTCAAAAGCCGGTTAACTATGTAGGAGAACTTGATAATGGTCAACAAGGGTATCAACAAGGATACAATGAGATTGGATTTTATGTTGAGGATAATGGAGATAAACAAGATGAAGTTAATTATGTGGACAACCAAGGAGGAGTTCAAAACAAAGGCTTCAACCAAAACTACCGCAACCATCCAAACCTCTCATACCGCAACCCCAATGTTGAAAACCCACAGGACCAAACCTATCCCAAACTACCAAACCTAGCTTTCCAACCAAACCCAAATTACCAACCTCAACCTCAGTACAACCAAAACCAAACCTTCATACCAAACACTATCCAACCACTTCAACTTTCCCAAACACTCAAAGAAGATGCCAATACTCTGCTCCTCAAACAACTCTTAGAAGGACAAACCAAAGACATTTTTGAGATTTACAAGAGAATGGATGGGATGCAAGGAGCTTACAGTGAATTGAATAATAATTTTGACCACTTGGCTTCCCATGACAAGAGCCTTGACAATCGAGTTGCTCAAGTTTCATCAACATCCAACAGACCAAAGGACTCACTTTCTGGCAAAGCTGAAACAAATCCCAAGGAATTTTGCAATGCTATCCTAAAAAGTGATAAGAATGACCATAAAAGAGATGTTGAGGAAATCACTAGACTTCTATATGGTGTGGATGATGTTGGTTTGGTTAGTCAATGTGAAGCAAAGGTAGAGGTGATTACTAGGGAAGAAGTTAAGGTTCCCATGAGAGTTGAAAAGGAAGATACACCAAAGGATGAACTTTCTCCTAATAAACCTCCAATCCTATTCCCAGAAAGCATACTCACCAAAGCTAAAAAGAAGGTCTACTCAAGCTTCAAAGCTAAAATGAGCAAAATTAGAGTCCCTTTGCCTCACATGAGTAGTTTGATTCAAGTTGCTCTTCATGTAAAGTTTATTGAAGCTATCTTAGCAAAAGGGCAAAAGTAGAAGAAATTATGAAAATGCTCAACCCTCAACCTTCCACATTGGTTGAGCTAAAGTATCTTCCCAAGCTTGAGAATCCTGGTACATTCCTTATACCTTGCTCCCTTGGAAATATGAAATTTGAGAATGCCTCGTGTGATTCGGGTGCAAGTGTGAATATCATGTCACTTGAGATGATGCAAAGTATAGATGTCAAGGAAATGAAAGAGTACTCCCCTTCGATCACTTATGTTGATGTCTCTTCGAAGTCTCCACTTGGTTTGATTGAAGACTATCCACTTAAAGTTAGAGATTGTTTAATCCCAATAGACTTCATGGTAGTAGATAGAGGAAAACATGATAAGCTTCCACTCATTCTTGGAACTCCCTTTCTCAACACCGCGGGAGCAAGCATCAACTTCTCAACCAAGTGTATGAGTCTAATCAATGAGAATACTACAGTTACTTATCCATTCAAGCCTTCCTCTACCAAGTTTTGTGGAACAATCACCAATGAAGAGTTAGAATGGAAGAATGAGATTAAAGTTGTGAATGAGACTCTAGTGCTTGATGAGCAAATTTTGGATGGAAAGTGTTTATTCTCCTTGTTTGATGGTTGTGTTAAAAGTGATAAAGTCAAGAATTTGAAGGAGACCAAGAAGAGTCTTGAGAAGAGTAAGATTACTATGAACAAACACCACCATCCCACCCTTGTTCACTCTCCATTGGTTCCATCAATGACCTTGCACCCTTGGAAATGTATTGATGGAGAGCTACAGTACAAAGTAAAGTGTAAGGGAATGTCAAATCCTTTTTTATGGTTAAAGCAATCCTCACACCGGAGCTTAAGGTAACTGGTTCAAAGGACTTTGAAGATGTGATGAAGGAGGTCCTCACTGTCACACTCAAAGGTAGAACACGCTTCTCTAATGATCATTCCACCACTTCAACTGCTCATACGAGTTCTCAAACTCCACTCACTCTACACCCTAAGATTCTCGACTATGGTCAAGGTATGGTCCTTTCCCTTTCAATGTATATACCATTTTATTCCTGCTTTTTGTTTTAACCTTCTCTCTCACTTCTGTTACACCGAGACGGTGTAATTCAAGTTTGGGGGAAGGTTTTATGTCTTTTAATCTTGTGTTTGTTTTGTTTTCTTATTTTTCTTTTTGCATATTTGAGTCTCATATATACATCTATTGCATAGAAAAATAAAAATTTGTAAAACACCAAAAAAAAGTTTTGTAGTTTCATTTGCATAGTAAGATCGAGTCTATAAGCATTTTTGTTTTCATTTGCATATGGGATGTTTGACTTGTAGAAGTTCATGCTTAGGGTTAAGATCATTTCCCTTAGTCATAGTTATTTGCTGCTTGAACATCTTTTAAATAATGAAAAATCCATGCTTGGACCTTTGCACCTTTCAAAATGCACTTCTAGTTTTGCAGAGCTAACTTGATTTCCTGAAGCATCTTTATGAATTTGATCTTAACTTGAATTTAATTTTCTTTCTTATGGTTATTTTAATGCATTCTCATGGTTGACTAAGGTCACATTCGTCTTTTCTTATCCATTTTACCACCCTTTGCTAACCCAAATGGCTATTCTCATCTTTAGAATGGTTCCCCTACCTTTAACCTTGACCACTTCTTTTAAACCCTTTGATATGTTCTATGAGTGAGGTCTTTTGTTGATAATGCTATGATTTTGCAAAAACTTGAGAGTATCGGGAATGACAAAAGTTAGCTCTCATTTTAGTCTAGCGACGGTATGTCTAGCTTTAGGTGGGAATGAAAGATTTGAATGGTTAGAACAGGTGGTGATTTGGGTGTTGTAAAAGAAAGAAAGAAACTCTTGATCATTGATATCAAAAGAGTCCCTAGTTAACCCAAGTGATAGACCAAAAACCTCTAAATCCCAAGTATATAAGAAGAAGGAAAATATAGCTACCATAAATTAAAACAGAAAAAAAACAATTATAAGTATATGGAGCAAAAGAAAGAAAAATTTAAAGGGATAGAAAAGAGCTAAGAGTTGAACTAAAAGGTTTTCCTAGGAGACCAAGAAAAAGAGATTGATCATGAGGTTAAGGATTGAAAAAGAACAAAGAGTCTATTGATATGGTGGTTGAAAAGAGAATGAGAATTATTTTTAAAGGATAGAAAATATGATTCATTTCATTGGATGGGGTAGAATAATGAGAGTTGAGTTTTGTAAGCATCGATTGTTCCCTTTCTTAGATGGATTTTGTATTTGACTAGCACTCCTATTTTTGAGAGCAAACACCTAAAGAAAAACTCTTTTGAAGTCACATCAAAAAACTTTTAACCCATAAACCGATTGAAGAGTGATTTGATGTCCATAAGCAAGGCTGAATTATAAGTATCTTAATGAATGTTAAAGAGATGTCTTCTATTTGATTGTGAGTTCTTGCTTAAGCTTAGAGGTTGTATTAGTTTTTTGCATTGCAATGAGCATGGATAAGTACTAGAGAGTAAGATGTTTGTTCTTGCACCATTTAACTATCCTTAAGGACATTATGTTTAATCCTTCGTTTGATACTTTTTGGTTTGAATCCCAATTTTTACACTTCTTTCCCAATAAGTTTCTTATTGTTTGCTTGAGGACAAGCAAGAGATAAGTTTAGGGGAGTTGATATATTGTGTTTTTAATGGTTTTAGCAATGAGTTCTTACCATTATCTTGCATTTTCATTACATGTTTTGGGTCTAGATACATATTTGCATGTTTTCAATCATCTGTAGGTTTTGGAACTGAAGAAAACAACAAGGAGATGAAATGGTGTGGGAAAACATAAATGATGATCCAGAACCAATCCTAAGCATCTCAAAGATCGACACATTTGGAGACTTTCCGTTGTGATATAGCTCCAGAGTGCTTCTTCAAAGTTGTAGCAAAATTAGTTGGCGTTCTAATAAAGGTGAGTTCAAATGATTTGGATATTTTATTAGAGAGATAAATGTCTTTTACCTCCACCGGTCAACCTCCAGCGGCTAGAGGTGGCCGATGAGACTTGAAGAATTTCGTCTGAGGAGCCCATCGGCCACTCCCACCGACCATCAGCCATCAATGGGAAGCCAAGAAACAACCCAGAAGTTCCCACCGGCTACTCCCACCGGCCAAACCCCACCAGTGGCACCTGCTCGACCCCTTCCCTTCAATAAAGCTAAACCAAGTCAATTTTGGTTTAGGAAGTCAACTTTATGGTTTTCTCAATTTTATTTTGGTAACTTAGGGATTATGTTTATCCCTTAGTGAAGACTATAATTACTTGAATCTTATCTTATGTTTTTTTTGGGGATATCTCTTCTTTTGCTAAACTTGTTGAGAGATATTTTGGAATTTGAGATTTCTAGATTTTCTGGGTTTATAAAGTTTGATTTCTTTTATAACTTCATATCTATTCTTCTAATACTTATGATTATGCAAAGATCAATCTATTTACTTCGTGTTTTCATGGTTATTAGTGAGTAATCTTTTGATAGGATCTTTGGGATGTTAGATCTAGGTTGATTAGTTCTAGGTTAATGGAGTTTAGGCTTGTAATCTTTAGATCCATGCTTGTTAGGTTGTGTTTAATGCTGGATTAGCAAAAGATTGTTAGTTTAGATCTTAAGCATTTCTCATGCCCACAAGGTGTTTGATGAAATGCTTGATCCAAACTTTTCAAGTTCTTTTCAGTACTAGCAAATGAGAATTGATGTTTAAGATGATTAGAGGTTAATAAAACTTGTGATTAATGCTCATTAGTCAATTAGTGTTTAACGAGATTTATGAACATTTAAGGTGATTAGTGAAGTGATTAGTACCATAAGAATGGATTAGTCAAGTTTAGTGTTTTGGAACCATTGGATTAGCTCTAAGAGGTAGAATAAGACTCCACTAGCTTAGTATTGATTAGTCTAGATCATCTATAACATTCCCAATGATCCTTCTTTATTAATCTGATTTCAAAAACCGTTTTTACTTATTTTGCTGTTTATTTGCATTTTAAAATTCTGTTTTCAAAACCCCAAATCATATTCACTTATATTAAGATATGATTTATATTCTTAATGTGTTAAGGCTAGATTACAAGTTGGATTGATGTAATTGATAACCTTTGATTGAAAATCTTAATATCAGATATCTTTGTTGTTTTTTGTTTTGGATCATGAGCGAGTAGTTCTCTTGTTGGGGTTTATGGGGGTGATTCAAGGGGAATTCATAGTTAGATTCTTATAGGTTGTTAGATCAGATTTTTGGCCACTCTTAGGTATCTCTTGGACATATTTTACTTAATGCATGTTGCTTGAATTAATCACCAAGCTCTAATCTTAGATGATATGAGCGCTACCCACATAAACCTAGATCTCAGAAAACTAGTGTTACTAAAACTTTGCGTCATGGCCTGCATGAGTTGAGTCATGGAGATTTGTGGACTTATCAAACTCGTTTAAGTTATAGGATTCATGCATTGTTATCTGGAAAAGTTGTGTAACAGAGTATGTAGACTTTAGACGCGCATTCTATTATCCGTAGGATGTTAATTCTTTTGTGTTTTATGGCTGAGAACTTTGGCCAGAAACTTATAAATAACTTTTTATGATCTTTCACTTGTTATTTTAGAACCATGGAAACTGTGAGAAGATTTCCCTAGCGCCCAATGTCTTATTATTATATAGCCCTGGTCATAAATCATGTATCCAAAAACTCAAGCCGTACCGATCCAAAAACAAATCCAATTCGGATACCTAAAAAAATCTGATCGATTTTGATTCTAATTTTTTTCATTTTCCATTTTTACCGATCTCCAATGTGATATCTGATATATATCACTTATATAGTGTAAATTTGTATAGTTACATAGATTCTTTAACATACAAAACAGATATAGCTACCAATATTCATAATTATATGACATATGCAAGAAAGTTTGCTTATGCTTTTTCATTCACATTCTCCTTTCCGATTTAATTTATTCTTGATCTTTTGAAAATTATTTTTTGGATTTTTTGGGTCATTCAGATTCTTTAACCGAATCCAAAATATTTTTGGTTTTTATCGGTTTACATATAAATATATGATCTAATCCGAATCCGATGAAATCAAAACTAAACCAAACCAAAAAATAAAATCGGATAGTGTTCGAATTAGAAAATCCCATAGCCTAATAATCCAAACCCAACTCAATTTAATCCAAAACCGATTTGAATCCAAATATGTCCAGGGCTAGTCTTATATTTTACAACCGATTTTATTTATTTTTTTCATTGTTTAGTCATTAGAATAACCAAAACAAATCCCTTTCATATTGCATCTTAGTTAAATTTTCTTTTTAAATTTATTACCGTGCAGTTAGTACTCTATGTTATATCGATCCTAAAGTACTAGAATAAATTAACTGTGCATTTGCATTAGTCATGTGGTCTTTCATGTAAAAGATTGGAGTGAGAAATATACACACATCAGTCTTGTGTGAACTTTACTTTTAGATATGTGGTTTAGCTAATACCTGGGAAAATAATGATTTGCTTGAGATTAAAAATCTAGAGATTACTCTAAAGATTAATTGATTTGAGACTTGCACGTTTAGCGAAGTGCCTTAATAATTTTTCTGTGATTTGCATGTGTGTAATTCTCTCAAGTGTGTTCATTAAATGCATTGAGTCTCACAATAAATCTTAAAGATTTTTGATAATCTTTTAGATGCTTTATTATGTTTATGTAAGATGGAGTTCCAAGATGATTTTATTAGTGTTTTGTTTTTATATTTTGATTTTCCATAATGTATATTTGCAAATTAATATTATACTCTTAGAAATCATGGAGTAAAGCTTAAAGCAGTTCTCTTCTCTTAGGAATTACCGATTAAAGGTGTGTATTCTCTTTACTTCGTTTTTGGATAAAATGTGAATTTTATTTACAATAAAAGGAACAATTGTTTGAATACAAAAGTTTTACGCAAAAGAGCATATGAGGTTAATAAAAAAAAATAAAAGACCCCTTTTCTAGCTAAAGAACATCGATGGAATCAATGATTACAGAGGTGTGAACCATATAGAGAGAAGATTCCTGAACGTCTTCCTTCTTTGACGGGCTAGAATTATGGTCTTTATTTTTTTGGTCAATCCAACGGAATAGTGCTGAAGCAGACATGGACGAGTTATTGTGGATACGGTTGTTTCTCTCTTTCCACTGATTATATATTAGAGATTATATACCAAGAAAATTGAGGATCTTGACAGTGTCTGAAGGTTGTACTCAGGAACCTCATAAGGATTTCACAGTTCATGAAGATGAAAGAGGAGAGACCCAACCTGTGAAGAAGATGAGAAAATACCTCTGATGAGAATTTGCAATGGAGGAAGACATGATCTCGAGTCTCTATTTCCAGATTGCATAGGCAGCAAGTAGGAGTCACTTGGATTCCCCAACTGATGAGCCAAAAATTAACAGGGAGTCAGTCAAGATTTGCAACCCAAGATATGAAGGCATTCTTAGTGATCATGCCAGAAAACCAAATAGTTATAGCCCACTCTTTACGAATCAGAAGCTCTTATATTGTTACAAGTTTTTTTGGAAGAAAACTGTCTATGTTGGTCACATGTGTTCCAATAGAAGAAATCATCCCATCTGTTTTGATCTGGAGGTCGATCAGCAAGAAGAAAGATTCGGAGAACAAGGAATAAAGGGTTTCTGAATATTTGGGAAGGCAGTCACCACCCTTCCTCATTGGCTGCAGAATCAGCTGAAGCATACAGTGGAACCTTAATTGATGAGACCCAAGCCTCCTCCGATCTTGAAAACAGCTCTCCGGACGATATTGACTTGGATACGGTTGGAAGCCAAAGACCATTGCCCAACATGCCGGTTTCAGCCATTAACCGCGACCATTCCCAGCGTTATCAAACGAGGTTCAACCTTGTTATCAGTCAAGGCCTTAGGACGAATGCATGGACCGGACCTGCACGAGAAGAGAAGACCAAGGATCAAATCTTTAGTGTTTTTATTATTATCCAGTGAAAACATATCTCTAAAGTTGTTTGGATATAGACACTCTTTTTCCCTTGTTGGTTTTTATCCCTAAGTAGTTTTGCCAACAAGGATTTTAATGAGGTTTATGGCCCGGATGCATTAGGCCCAAAGCTGGTCATCTTCCTTGCCGACTCATGGCTCGTGGAGTACCGTTCAGCTCTAATCCCAATCATTTCCTCTTTTTACTTTTACCATTTACTTAAGACATTGTTTACAGTTTTATCGGGCATGTAAACGCCCAAAAACACGCTGGTGCTTTGTAAGGGTTGGATGCCCTAGATATCCCACCTATTTAAGCACATGTAACCTCAACCCTTCAAGGTAGATTTGAATAAATGCATTAGTTAAACGCTTTGCTTTGAATCTCACTTAGTTTTAAATATCAGACGTCCTTGAAATTCTACTCGGATTCTGGTCAGTCGTATCACGGTGTTGTCCAACCATCATGTGGACAGCTTTCAATCCATCTTGTTCTTATCTCTTATCGCTTAATATCATTCTTTTCACCTCATCCCTTATCATCATCCTTATTATCGTTCCTTCGTTGACTATCTTGTACCATCGAGTCTTTCCATCATATCGCTTAATACCTCTGTATCCATCCGTACCGTTACCAACACCGGTTACCGAGAGAAGGTCCTTACCACATTGGAGACTAGTTACAAAGGATCCTTACCGCATTGGGAACTCGCTACCGAAGAACCCTTACTACATACATCAAAGACTAGTTACCAAGGATCCTTACCGTATTGAGAACTCGCTACCGAGGAACCCTTACTGCATCGAAAGCTAACTATCGAGACGACCTGACCATGACTCATCCTATACCTGAACCCTCGCAGGCTACTCAGCGGTACCATATCCCACCTTTGGCTGTTCGTCCAGGACCCAACTAGGATGATAGTAGAATTATCATTCCGGGTGCGTATCAGCTGGTATCAGAGCCAAACTCCACTCTCAGGTTGTATCTCTCCTTAGCTATTATCGTCCTTAGTTTTCTTTCAAAGAGTTTTTCAAAACGTATTTACCATCTAAGCTTAGATCCCCCTTAACCTGTCTCAAAGCCTTGCGCTTGTAGCTAACCCTTGGCCGAACCATGTGATAAACTGAGTCTTAATCTACGGGTCGCCATTGTTGCCCTAGTTGGACTTCCGGTTGAAGATGAGTACGTGGGGACCTTACCTGGTTAACATGCCAACTCATTTGTCCTCTAGCCAAACCGCATGTAGTTTCTGTCCTTTTCTTATCATTGGGATTCGTCTCATTGGCGGGACAGTAATACCACATACGAAACTTGTCTTTTTTTTTTCTTTCGACCGTTCCTTTTGTTTTCACCCATATTTGAAAACTTGTACCATCTGTGCGCTGTCTTTTGGCATTTAGCTAATAGTCTTTTATTTTATCAAACCTTATGTTTGCTGCTTTAACCTTTACCGCGGTAAACCCTTAGCATTCACTACCAATTTGTCCTATTCCACATAGGTACCGTCCGAGACTGTATAATCATCAACCCGACATTCGTACTGGCCAAACACAGTTACTCAGAAAGCCATACCCCGCTGTTTCCGACCACCATTTCAGACCAGTCCTATTCTGTCCCAATTGTAAGCTTCACCTGCTGACCTTACTGGGCCACAGTTCCCCGACCCGGATGTCACCACCGGTTTAACCTGTCTGGTTCCAGTACATCCGAAGGATCTCCGCCATCGGTACCCCACCGCCATCCATACCGGTCATCCTCACCGATTAGTCCTTACTGAATTCGACCCCAACGACCTTACTCCAGTGTCTGTACCTTACCGTCTGTATGACCCTACTGTACCGACCATGGTCGAGCTCGTAGAAGAGCTGCCTTGAGCAATTAAGATAGGCACGGTACTGGCTGTACTCCAGACCCAGCTCAAGCAATTTGCGCAATCTATGGTTCGCAATGACCTTCAACCAGAAGCTCATCTGCAACCCCCGAACCATCCTAACCATCCCAAGGATCGACCCCCTAAAGGACCGGTTCCAGGATATCCATCCGATGATGGGATTAATCCGTACCATCCTCAACCAGGCCATCCTAGACAATGAGAGCGACCAAACGTCTGCGACCAAGATGACCGAGCACCTCGACCTGAAGCCCCATTCATAAACTGGTTCCACTTACCTTTGCAGGAAAGGTCGGCCCAGAAGCATATCTCGACTGGGAGAGATGCACGGACCATCTGTTCAAGTGCTACGAATATTCTGAGGCCAAAAAGGTAGCATATGTCACAGTCCAACTGACCGATTACGTTCTCACCTGGTGGGACCGTGACCTTGCTAAGCGAAGATGGCACCAGGAAGACATGATTCCCTCTTGGGAAGTAATGAAGTTTGTCATGAGGTAACGCTATGTCCCTTCCCTCGACCAGCGTGACTTGCAGAAGCTGCTCCGGAAACTCCAACAAGGTTCCCGGTCTGTGGAGGAATACTTTGACTAATTTGAGCATCTTCAAAACCGGTTACAAATTTATGATTATGTAGAAACCTTTGATGGCTCAGTTCTTGGATTGGATGCAAAACCGTATCATCCGCAAGGTCGAGAAGCTGTGTCCCACCAAACCAGAACTGGTCCCCTAATCATACGGGATCACCATCCGGACCTCGACCCAACGACGGCCCCAAGATCATTACAGTAGAGACCCGTTTCAAGCCCAGACCACCGGAAGCACCTAAACCCAACCATCCCAATCCGAGACATGAAGCCAACACTGGAAGGAGTCGGGATATGATATGCTATAAGTGCCAAGGACGAGGGCACTACTCTAGGGATTGCCCCAATAACTTGGCAATGATCATCACTGCCGCCGGCGACAATAAGTCCCAGGACGAGGAACCGAGCTAGAAGAATGAACCAGAACCCTTCCAACCAAATGAGGAGCTTGAATATTTGGACGTTACGGACATGCTGGTCATCCAACAGAGCCTAAGTACCCTGATCCTTCCCGAACCAGCCAGACAGCAAGACACCATCTTCTACCCTCGCTGCACCATCAATGGCAAAGTTTGTGGTTTGATCATCGATGGTGGGTCTTGTACCAATGTTGCCAGTTTCTACCTCGTGACCAAACTCTCTCTCCCTACTACTAAGCATCCCCATCCTTACAAATTGCGCTGGTTGAATAATAAGACTATCATTCCCATTACTGAACAAGTAGAATTAGCCTTTAGCATTCGGCAGTACTTAGACTCGGTCAAATATGATGATGTCCATATTCAAGCTAGTCACGTCCTCTTAGGACATCTATGGCAGTTTGATAAGGACGCTACCCATAATGGCTGAATCAACTTATATTCTTTCATGCATGACTCTAGACGTATCAACCTAGCCCCTTTATCATCCGTTCAAGTGCATGAATTACAATCCCGATTGACTAGGAATACTTCTTCTTGACCCAACTTCCTTATTTTTATCTGTGATGCTTGTAAAACCATCGGCAATGAGTACCGAATTGTACTAATGGTTTACAAGAATGTATTGAGTGCATGTACCACAACAGACCCGGTTCTAAACGAGTTTCGGAGGGTCCTGCATAAATACGCATCTGTCTTCCCGGAAGAGGTCCCTCACGGATTACCCCCTCTCTGAGGCATTGAGCATCGAATAGATTTCATCCCTTGGATACCCCCTTATGTACAAGGGATACGTCCATGAGAGCCTCAGCCCATATGTTGTACCGGTCTTCTTGGTCCCTAAGAAGGATGGCAGCTGGTAGTTGTGTGTGGATTGCCAGCCCATCAACAACATCACGGTCAAGTATCGGTATCTGATCTCCCACCTGGACGATATGCTAGACCAGCTAAGTGGAGCGGATACCATCTGGTCTGGATGAGAGAAGGCGACGAGTGGAAGATAACCTTCAAGACCAAGCAAAGGATGTACAAGTGGCTTGTCATGCCCTTCGGCCTGTCCAACGTGCCCTCGACCTTCATATGGCTGATGAACCATACCTTGTGCATATTCATCAACAAGTTTGTGGTCGTCTACTTCGATGATATCCTGGTCTACAACAAAGACCTGGCCGACCATGCTAACCCTCTCGAAGCTATCCTACAAACCCTCCGACAAGAAGAACTCTATGCCAACATGAAGAAATGCGTCTTTGGTGCCAAGGAGTTAGTCTTCTTAGGATTCGTCATAAGTGGACACGACTTGAAGGTGGACCAAGAGAAGATCCGGGCCATCAAAGATTGGCCCACCCCAACCAACATCTGCCAAGTTTGAAGCTTCTATGACTTGGTTAGCTTCTATCATCACTTTGTTCGAGACTTTAGCTCCTTAGCCGCTCTCCTGACGGCCCTAGTCAAGAAGTCCACTGGTTTTGTTTAGGAAAAACCTCAGTAGAAGGTCTTCCAAAAACCCAAGAACCGGCCTACCCGAGCTTCCTTGTTGGCATTGCCTAATTTTGGTAAGACTTTTGAGATAGAGTGTGATGCCTCCAGTATAGGCATATGAGCCATTCTTACTCAAGGCAGACGGCCTATTGCCTATTTCAGTGAAAAACTCAATGGAGCTACTCTCAACTATCCCACGTATGACAAAGAGATTTACGCCTTGGTCCGGGCCCTTAAAACCTGGAAGCACTACCTCATCTCCAAGGAATGTGTGATCCACTCGGACCACAACCAACTTGAAGAGGCACCATGCAAAATGGCTTAAGTTTATCGAGATAATCCCCTATGTGATCAAGTATAAAAAGAGGAAAAAATGTGGTGAACGATGCCCTATCCCAACGCCATGCTCTGATCACTGCCGTAGAAGCCAAGGTCGTAGGTTTCGCCCACCTAAAGGACCAATACCAAGATGACCCCGGCTTGAAGGCTCCTTACTCCGGCCTCGACAAAGAGCCCTATAAGGACTTCCACATCCATAAGGGATTCCTTTTTAAAGGAAGGAGGCTTTGCATCTCGTAGGGATTCGTTCGAGAGCTCCTCATCCAAGAAGCTCATAGTGGTGGCTTGATGGGACACTTTGGAACCGATAACACCTTGCACACTTTTACTGGCCGAAGATGCGAGACATGGTTGAGGCTTTCTGCTCCTGATGTTTGCCTTGCCAGCATGCCAAAACCAAAGTCTATCCTTACGGCCTCTACATGCTGTTGCCGATCCTAACCACTCCATAGTTTGATCTCTCCAGGGATTTCCTCTTAGGATTACCCCCGATCAAACAAAAAGATTCTCTTATGATGGGGGTCGATTGTTTCTCCAAAATGGCTCTCTTTGTACCTTGCTCCAAGACATGGGATGCCTCGGCCACAACCGACCTCTTCTTCCAAGATGTAGTGAAGCTTTATCGCCTTCCCCAAACCATCGTTTTTGATAGGGATCCCAAGTTCCTTGGACATTTCTAGAGAACCTTATGGAGGCGTTTGGGAACCAATCTCCTTTTCTCCACATCCACCCATCCTTATGTTGAAATATGTGATCTCAAGAAGAAGAATTCAAACACAATAGAAAGAGGGAAAAGGAGAAAACTAGTTGAAAAGGAACTAGAAGGAGAACAAGTTAAGAAGGAACTAGAAGAAAAGAAAGCTGTTGGATCTCAACTAGATGATCTAACTAAACTAAGTAAGGAAGCAAGGAGAGGTATGGGCACAAGCATGGGACGCCAGAGAGAGGCATGGAGCGCAATACTGTTGAAGTAGGTGAGCTGCTCCCTCCTCTCTTCTTCACGCAAAACCTCTCTTCTCTTCTTCCTTCTTCACGCCATTCTTCTCTTCTTCTGCGCCTCCTCTTATTCAAAGTCTATAAATATATGTGTAACCTCTTGTAAAGATTTGTATGACTAAGAGAATAAAATACATACAAACTTTCATAATCTCTTGTTATTCTCACTCTTAGTCTCTAAACATTCTCCAATCTCTTTAAACTTATAATTTCAAAATGGTATCAGAGCGGGTTATCTACTAAACCGCTTATCCTCTTCTTGATTCCTCTAATACTCTACAAGGCTTCTAATCTATAACAATACACCTTCCTTAGTTCTATTCACTCTGAGATTAATATCCTTGAGATCATAGGATCTTCAAGTTGTGAAAGGACTAAGATTGTGTATTATTACTAGAAAATGGAGACTAATTGGGTAACAATCTCGGTTATGCTCAAGGGAAACAACTACCTCCTTTGGGCAAAAACCACCAAAACTACTCTTAGAGGCCGAGGACTTTGGCAATATGTTGAGCCAAAAGAAGGAACAGAAGCGGCGGTGAGAAATGAGAAGGAGGAAGCTAAGGAAGAGCAAGAAGAACAATACACTCTTTCTCTTCTCCAAAGCTCATTAGAACCAACTATCTTGGCGGCTTACTCATATGTGGATACCGCCAAGGAAATTTGGGATATACTCAAAGGAGTATATGGAAACATCTCAAACATATCAAGGATATTTGAGGTGAAAAGGGCATTGAATGAGCTCCAACAAGAGGAAAAGTCATTCAAGGAAATGTTTGGGGAGTATAGAAGCTTATGGGCCGAGTTGGAGATCTTGAGGCCACACACTATAGACCCCAAGGAGTTAGGAGAAAGGCGTGACCAAGATCAAGTGTTTGGGCTTCTCTTGGCACTCAATGCATCATACAAGGATCTTATTAAGCATATACTTCGATTTGAGAATCTGCCAAGTCTAGCGGAAGTATGTGGTATGATACAAAGGGAAGAAGGGTTTAGAGACCTGTTTCATGCACCAAGTGAAGCTGCACATCTTGTAAAAAAGAATCTCACATTTGGAGACAAGAGGACGTTGGAGTGTGAATATTGCAAGATGAAAGGACACACTAAGGAGAAGTGTTGGACCTCCATCCACACTTGAGGCCTAAGCGGCTAAGGGAGAATGGGAATGGACCTAGAGCCTTCACGGGAATGGCACAACCTGTTGAAGAACTGGTTAGAAGGTCTGAGTTTGAAGCTCTCATCAAGAGCCTAGCCAAACTCACAGATTCGGGTAAGAGTTTTTTCAGCTCTAAAACACCCATAAAGAAGACTAGAATCATTGTGGATTCAGGGGCTTCTCATCACATGATCAAGGATCAAGATATGTTAAAGAATCTTGAACCGTGCCATGGAAGTATACAAGTAGCCAATGGAAGCTCAGTTCCAATTAAAGGGATAGGAGAGTTAGAGCTTTTTAAAAGGGAAACAAAAGCATTATACATGCCTAACTTCTCTGTTGATTTTAGAAGTTTAGGGAGAGATAAGGATGAAGATAAGAGAATTGGCGTAATAAGAGAGAGAGAGATTGCTGAATTTTTCTTCTTATTTCCTCTCTTCAACCAATACAATGCACAAGTATATATAGACTTTACAAGCATAAGCTAAGGAAAAAATATCTAAGGAAGAGGGAGAGAAGAGGTGTGATGATGGAGTGGTTGAGCTGCTCCAACAGTGCAGCTGCGCCCATGCTGTTCCCATGCTGTGCCCATACCTTCTCCCTGCAGCGCCCATGCCTCCTTTACTTCCTCACTTGGTTTAGTTAGCTTCTCTAGTTGATATCCAACAGCTTCCTTTTCTTCTAGTTCCTTATAAACTAGCTCTCCTTCTAGTTCCTTCACAACTAGTTCTTTCCTTTTCCCTCCTTTTCTTGAGTTTGAATTCTTCTTCTTGAGATCACATATTTCAACACTCCCCCTCAAGATTGGTCGGTGAATATCCTTTAGAACGATCTTGCCATATATGTGATCCCCAATGATCGAGGATGTTGCCTTGGTGAAGATATCCGCTAGCTGTTCCCCACTTGCTACGAATGCGGGTTTGATGATTCCTTCTTGAATCTTTCCCCTCACAAAGTGACAATCCACTTCTATATGCTTGGTCCTTTCATGGAATACCGGATTGGATGCTATATGTATTGCAGCTTGATTATCACAATACAACAGCATCTCCTCAGCCTTAAGTATCCCAAGATCTTCTAGGAATGCCCTCACCCATATCAATTCTTTTGTCACCTCCTTCATAGCCCTATACTCGGCTTCAGCACTTGATAAGGCTATAACTTTCTGCTTCTTACTTCTCCAAGTGACTAGATTACCTCCCACAAAGGTACAAAAACCGGATGTGGACTTTCTATCTTGCTTATCTCCAGCCCAATCCGCATCACAATATCCTTGAACCTTTGTGTTTCCATTAGCCTTCATCCATATGCCTTTTCCAGGGCTGTTTTTAAGTACCTTAGCAGCCTCTCAATCATGTTCCAATGCTGCATAGTTGGTTTTTGCATATGTTGACTCACACGGTTCACTGCAAAGCAAATATCCGGCCTTGTAATAGTAAGATAGATGAGCTTGCCCACCATCCTCTGGTATCTTTTAATATTCTCCAATGGCTCCCCCTCAGGACTATCTTGGTAGCCTTCTTCTATTGGAGTTTTGGCCGGTTTGGATCCTAACTTCCCGGTTTCTTCCAAGAGATCCAGCACATATTTCCTTTGGGAGATGAACATCCCATCTTCAAACCGTGTCATTTCAATCCCTAGGAAGTATTTAAGCTCTCCTAGATCCTTTATATCAAAAGCAACCTTCAAGAGTTCCTTGATTCGATCTACTCCATATTTGTCACTTCCTGTGATGATTAGATCATCAACATAGATCAAGACCACCACTACTCCTCCTTTACTTTTCCTTGTGAAAAGTGTATGATCAGCTTCCGATCTTATGAACTCCTTCTCCAAAAGACAAGCACTTAGCCTTTGGTACCATGCCCTTGGAGATTGCTTTAGCCCATAGATTGCTTTCTTAAATCTACAAACTTTGTTGCCTTCCTTATGATATCCTTGGGGTGGATCCATATACACTTCCTCTTCCAAATCCCCTTGCAAGAAGGCGTTCTTGACATCCATCTGCCATAGATCCCACTTCAAGTTCACTGCCACCGAGATTAGGATTCTGATGGAATGGAGCTTAGCAACCGGAGCAAATGTCTCGGTATAATCCTCCCCATAGATTTGAGTATACCCTTTTGCTACCAACCTTGCCTTGTATCTTTCTATCCTCCCATCACTTGTGTATTTGATTGTATACACCCATCTACACCCAACTGGCTTCTTATCCCTTGGTAAATCGGTTAAGTACCAAGTATGATTCCTTTCCATGGACTTTATTTCCTCTTCCATGGCTTTTACCCATACTCCACTCTCACACGCTTCTTCATATGAGTTAGGTATGGATTCCTTGCTGATTTTTCCAAGAAAAGCTTCATGCTCCATAGGTAAGGATGCCAACGAGCAAAAATGCTCAATGGGATATGTAACAGTGCTAGTTTGAGTGTTATCTCCCCCTTGTGATAAGAGAATGCTGTCGCCAATAGGATCGAGATCTAAGCTCGCCGTACGCTCAGGGCATTCTCTTATCACACAAGGAAGATTACTCGCACTAGACTCTCCTTGGAGCATGGCAGAGTTGTTGTAGCCATAGTGAACACGTTGTCGCCTCTGTCTTGTACTTCTTCTTAGAGGTACTGTTGGCTCAGGTTCTTCTTTGACAATGTCAATGCTTTCTACACCTGGATTAGGTTCACTTTCTTCATCCGTGGCTTCATGATCTGAGGTTGGGTCATTCTCCTCATGTACATCATCCCTTGTTCTTGAATCTTCAAAGAACGGTATCCACTCCATAAATGGTGAGCTCATACCTTGAGGGGTATCATGATTCTTAGCTCCATAGAAGCTCTCCTTTTCATTGAACCTCACCTCTCTTGATACATAGACTCGTCTTGTCTCCGGGTTGTAGACCTTGTATCCTTTTTGTGTTGGTGAATATCCAATGAATACACACTTCATGCTTCTAGGTTCAAGCTTGTTTCTTTGACCTTCTGGTGTGAACATAAAGCAGCTACATCCAAAGGTTTTGAGATGATGTAGGCTTGGTTTCTTGTTGTACAATGCCTCAAATGGTGACTTATTATCCAGGTTCTTGGTTGGAAGACGGTTGATCAAGTAGTTTGAAGTCATCACGGCATCTCCCCAATGAAGTTTAGGTACTCCCTTGGCAATCATGATGGTCCTTGCTACCTCCATTAGGTGTCTATTTTTTCTTTCAGCTACTCCGTTTTGTTGTGGAGTATAGGCGCAAGATGTTTGATGGATGGTGCCAAGGTTGTTGAGTAATTCCTTGAACCGCTTGCTTATATATGTTGAAATATGTGATCTCAAGAAGAAGAATAATTCAAACTTAAGAGAAGGAGGGAAGGAAAAAGAGAACTAGTTGTGAAGAAACTAGAAGGAGAACTAGTTGAGAAGGAACTAGAAGAAAAGGAAGCTGTTGGATCTCAACTAGACAATCTAACTAAACTAAGTGAGGAAGCAAAGAGAGGTATGGGCACAAGCATGGGCGCATCAGAGCAGGGCATGGTGCGCGTCAGAGCAGGGCATGGTGCAACAAGACTATTGGAGCAGCTCACCCATCTCTCTTCCCTTCTTCACGCCCCTCCTCTCCTCTTCCTTGATTCTTCTTCATTTCAATGTAAAAAGTCTATAAATACATGTAATCTCTTGTAAAGAAGTGTGTGTGAATAAGAAGAAATATTCAGCAATCTTTCTCTTCCTTATTACGCCAATTCTCTCATCTCCATCCTTATCTCTTTCTAAACCTCTAAAATCAACATGGTATCAGAGCGGGTTTATCCTTCAACCGCTTAAATCTCACCTTATAACTCTTCTAGCACTCTACAAATCTTCTAATCTATAACAATACATTCTCCTAGTTCTATTCACTCTGAGATTAATATCCTTGGGATAATAGGATCTTCAAGTTGTGAAAGAACTAGAATTGTGTATTGTCACTAGAAAATGGAGACAAATAGAGTAGCAATCTCAGTCATGCTCAAAGGAAACAACTATCTCCTTTGGGCAAAAACCACTAAGACCATCCTTAGAGGAAGAGGACTTTGGCGATATGTTGAGCCAAAAGAGGTAGCGGAAGCTGTAGTGAGAAATGAAAAAGAAGAAGCTAAGGAAGAACAAGAGGAACAATACACGCTCTCTCTTCTTCAAAGATCACTAGAGTCATCTATCTTGGCGGCCTACTCATATGCTGATTCCGCCAAAGAACTATGGGATATACTCAAGGGAGTATATGGAAATGTCTCAAATATATCAAGAATATTTGAGGTGAAGAGGGCGCTGAATGAGCTTCAACAAGAGGAGAAGCCATTCAAGGAAATGTTTGGGGAGTATAGAAGCTTGTGGGCCGAGTTAGAGATTTTGAGGCCACACACAATCGACCCCAAGGAGTTAGGAGAAAGACGTGACCAAGACCAAGTGTTTGGACTTCTCTTGGCACTCAATGCATCCTACAAAGATCTTATCAAGCACATACTCAGATTTGAGAAGCTGCCAAGTCTAGCTGAAGTATGTGGCATGATACAAAGGGAGGAAGGGTCAAGAGACCTATTCCGTGCACCAAGTGAGGCCGCACATCTTGCAAAGAGGAATCTCACATTCGACAAGAGGGTTTTGGAATGTGAGCATTGTAAGATGAAGGGGCACACTAAGGAGAAGTGTTGGACTCTTTACCCACACTTAAGGCCTAAGCGGCTAAAGGAGAATGGAGGTGGACCTAGAACCTTCATGGGAGTCACGCAACCTGTTGAAGAGATGGTCAGAAGATCCGAGTTTGAGGCTCTCATCAAGAGTCTATCCAAGCTCACATAATCCGGTAAGAGCCTATTTAGCTCTAAAAGCTCCATTAAGAAGAATATGATCATTGTGGATTCGGGGGCTTCTCATCACATGATTAAGGATCAAGACATGCTGAAAAATCTTGAGCCTTATCATGGAAATGTACAAATAGCCAATGGAAGCTCAGTTCCGATTGAAGGGATAGGAGAGTTAGAGCTTTTCACAAAAGAAACTAAAGCATTATACATGCCTAGCTTCTCATCCAACCTTTTATCAGTTCATAAAGCAACAAAAGATTTGGATTGTGTGGCAATGTTTGGGACTGACTTTGTGAAGTTTCAGGATCCTAAAACAAATCATGTACTCGGAGAAGGGAAGGTGGAGGATGGAGTGTATCTGTTGGAAACAAATAAACAAGAAAAGCTAAAAGCTCTTGGAGTGAAGGCGGATAAGGAAGTTTTTAACAAGAAGGAGATTGGAGATAGCTCATTATGGCATGGAAGGCTAGGACATCCAAGTTCAGCTATCCTCAAGATGGTCTTACCCAATCTCGTTCAAGAAGAAGAAGTTTGTGAAGCATGTGTACTAGGGAAACATTGTAGACAGTTTTTCCCCTCTTCATCTACAACTTGTGATGAAGCTTTTGGCATTGTACACTCGGATGTATGGACCGCCCCATGTAACTCAAGAGATCAATATAAATATTTTGTTTCATTCATTGATGACTACTCAAGATACACATGGATCACACTCTTACATTCAAAGGATCAAGTATATGAAGCGTTTACTAACTTCACCAAATATATCTCTACCCAATTCAAGACCAAAATCAAGATCTTAAGAAGTGATAATGGAGGGGAGTATGTGAGCAAACGATTCAAGGAGTTACTCAATAATCTTGGTATCATACACCAAACATCGTGTGCATACACTCCACAACAAAATGGGGTAGCAGAAAGAAAGAATAGGCATCTCATGGAAGTTGCAAGAACCCTCATGATTGCCAAAGGAGTACCTAAGTTTCATTGGGGAGATGCAGTAATGACTTCAAGTTACTTGATCAACCGGCTTCCAACGAAAAATATGGATAATAAATCACCATTTGAAGTGCTACACAAAAGCAAGCCAAGCGTGAACCATATGAAGACCTTTGGATGTTCTTGTTATATGTTTCTACCGGAGGGACAAAGAAGCAAGCTTGAACCTCGAAGTATGAAGTGTGTGTTCATTGGCTACTCACCAACACAAAAAGGATACAAGGTCTACAATCCGGAGACAAGGAGGGTCTATGTATCTAGAGAGGTGAGATTCAATGAAGAAGAAGGATTTTATGGAAACAAGAACCATGAAGCTCCGGAGGATGTGACTTCATTACCTATGGATTGGATGCGGGTTAATGACGCTCTAATAAATGAAGTACAAGGAGAGAGCGAATCATCTGAAACCAGAGTAGAAGATGAGGCACATGCGGAGCAAGATCAGAATTCTGTTGAAGAAGAAGCGAATGATGGTGAGGGAGAACTTGAGCCAACCGTACCCCTAAGAAGTGTTGAAATATGTGATCTCAAGAAGAAGAATAATTCAAACTTAAGAGAAGGAGGGAAGGAAAAAGAGAACTAGTTGTGAAGAAACTAGAAGGAGAACTAGTTGAGAAGGAACTAGAAGAAAAGGAAGCTGTTGGATCTCAACTAGACAATCTAACTAAACTAAGTGAGGAAGCAAAGAGAGGTATGGGCACAAGCATGGGCGCATCAGAGCAGGGCATGGTGCGCGTCAGAGCAGGGCATGGTGCAACAAGACTATTGGAGCAGCTCACCCATCTCTCTTCCCTTCTTCACGCCCCTCCTCTCCTCTTCCTTGATTCTTCTTCATTTCAATGTAAAAAGTCTATAAATACATGTAATCTCTTGTAAAGAAGAGTGTGTGAATAAGAAGAAATATTCAGCAATCTTTCTCTTCCTTATTACGCCAATTCTCTCATCTCCATCCTTATCTCTTTCTAAACCTCTAAAATCAACATGGTATCAGAGCGGGTTTATCCTTCAACCGCTTAAATCTCACCTTATAACTCTTCTAGCACTCTACAAATCTTCTAATCTATAACAATACATCCTCCTAGTTCTATTCACTCTGAGATTAATATCATTGGGATCATAGGATCTTCAAGTTGTGAAAGAACTAGAATTGTGTATTGTCACTAGAAAATGGAGACAAATAGAGTAGCAATCTCAGTCATGCTCAAAGGAAACAACTATCTCCTTTGGGCAAAAACCACTAAGACCATCCTTAGAGGAAGAGGACTTTGGCGATATGTTGAGCCAAAAGAGGTAGCGGAAGCTGTAGTGAGAAATGAAAAAGAAGAAGCTAAGAAAGAACAAGAGGAACAATACACGCTCTCTCTTCTTCAAAGCTCACTAGAGTCATCCATCTTGGCGGCCTACTCATATGCCGATTCCGCCAAAGAACTATGGGATATACTCAAGGGAGTATATGGAAATGTCTCAAATATATCAAGAATATTTGAGGTGAAGAGGGCGCTGAATGAGCTTCAACAAGAGGAGAAGCCATTCAAGGAAATGTTTGGGGAGTATAGAAGCTTGTGGGCCGAGTTAGAGATTTTGAGGCCACACACAATCGACCCCAAGGAGTTAGGAGAAAGACGTGACCAAGACCAAGTGTTTGGACTTCTCTTGGCACTCAATGCATCCTACAAAGATCTTATCAAGCACATACTCAGATTTGAGAAGCTGCCAAGTCTAGCTGAAGTATGTGGCATGATACAAAGGGAGGAAGGGTCAAGAGACCTATTCCGTGCACCAAGTGAGGCCGCACATCTTGCAAAGAGGAATCTCACATTCGACAAGAGGGTTTTGGAATGTGAGCATTGTAAGATGAAGGGGCACACTAAGGAGAAGTGTTGGACTCTTTACCCACACTTAAGGCCTAAGCGGCTAAAGGAGAATGGAGGTGGACCTAGAGCCTTCATGGGAGTCACGCAACCTGTTGAAGAGATGGTCAGAAGATCCGAGTTTGAGGCTCTCATCAAGAGTCTATCCAAGCTCACAGAATCCGGTAAGAGCCTATTTAGCTCTAAAAGCTCCATTAAGAAGAATATGATCATTGTGGATTCGGGGGCTTCTCATCACATGATTAAGGATCAAGACATGCTGAAAAATCTTGAGCCTTATCATGGAAATGTACAAATAGCCAATGGAAGCTCAGTTCCGATTGAAGGGATAGGAGAGTTAGAGCTTTTCACAAAAGAAACTAAAGCATTATACATGCCTAGCTTCTCATCCAACCTTTTATCAGTTCATAAAGCAACAAAAGATTTGGATTGTGTGGCAATGTTTGGGACTGACTTTGTGAAGTTTCAGGACCCTAAAACAAATCATGTACTCGGAGAAGGGAAGGTGGAGGATGGAGTGTATCTGTTGGAAACAAATAAACAAGAAAAGCTAAAAGCTCTTGGAGTGAAGGCGGATAAGGAAGTTTTTAACAAGAAGGAGATTGGAGATAGCTCATTATGGCATGGAAGGCTAGGACATCCAAGTTCAGCTATCCTCAAGATGGTCTTACCCAATCTCGTTCAAGAAGAAGAAGTTTGTGAAGCATGTGTACTAGGGAAACATTGTAGACAGTTTTTCCCCTCTTCATCTACAACTTGTGATAAAGCTTTTGGCATTGTACACTCGGATGTATGGACCGCCCCATGTAACTCAAGAGATCAATATAAATATTTTGTTTCATTCATTGATGACTACTCAAGATACACATGGATCACACTCTTACATTCAAAGGATCAAGTATATGAAGCGTTTACTAACTTCACCAAATATATCTCTACCCAATTCAAGACCAAAATCAAGATCTTAAGAAGTGATAATAGAGGGGAGTATGTGAGCAAACGATTCAAGGAGTTACTCAATAATCTTGGTATCATACACCAAACATCGTGTGCATACACTCCACAACAAAATGGGGTAGCAGAAAGAAAGAATAGGCATCTCATGGAAGTTGCAAGAACCCTCATGATTGCCAAAGGAGTACCTAAGTTTCATTGGGGAGATGCAGTAATGACTTCAAGTTACTTGATCAACCGGCTTCCAACGAAAAATATGGATAATAAATCACCATTTGAAGTGCTACACAAAAGCAAGCCAAGCGTGAACCATATGAAGACCTTTGGATGTTCTTGTTATATGTTTCTACCGGAGGGACAAAGAAGCAAGCTTGAACCTCGAAGTATGAAGTGTGTGTTCATTGGCTACTCACCAACACAAAAAGGATACAAGGTCTACAATCCGGAGACAAGGAGGGTCTATGTATCTAGAGAGGTGAGATTCAATGAAGAAGAAGGATTTTATGGAAACAAGAACCATGAAGCTCCGGAGGATGTGACTTCATTACCTATGGATTGGATGCGGGTTAATGACGCTCTAATAAATGAAGTACAAGGAGAGAGCGAATCATCTGAAACCAGAGTAGAAGATGAGGCACATGCGGAGCAAGATCAGAATTCTGTTGAAGAAGAAGCGAATGATGGTGAGGGAGAACTTGAGCCAACCGTACCCCTAAGAAGAAGTACAAGACAAAGGCGACAACGTGTTTACTATGGCTACAACAACTCTGCCATGCTCCAAGGGGAGTCTAGTGCGAGTAATCTTCCTTGTGTGATAAGAGAATGTCCTGTGCGTACGGCGAGCTTAGATCTCGATCCTATTGGCGACAGCATTCTCTTATCACAAGGGGGAGATAACACTCAAACTAGCACTATCACATATCCCATTGAGCATTTTTGCTCGTTGGCATCCTTACCTATGGAGCATGAAGCTTTTCTTGGAAGAATCAGCAAGGAATCCATACCTAACTCATATGAAGAAGCGTGTGAGAATGGAGTATGGGTAAAAGCCATGGAAGAGGAAATGAAGTCCATGGAAAAGAACCACACTTGGTACTTGACTGAATTACCAAAGGATAAGAAATCAGTTGGGTGTAGATGGGTTTACACAATCAAGTATACAAGTGATGGGAAAATAGAGAGGTACAAAGCAAGGCTGGTGGCAAAAGGATACACTCAAATCTATGGGGAGGATTATACCGAGACATTTGCTCCGGTTGCTAAGCTCCACTCCATAAGAATCCTAATCTCAGTGGCAGTGAACTTGAAGTGGGATCTATGGCAGATGGATGTCAAGAACGCCTTCTTGCAAGGAGATTTGGAAGAAGAGGTATATATGGATCCACCCCAATGATATCATAAGGAAGGCAACAAGGTTTGCAGATTGAAGAAAGCAATCTATGGGCTAAAGCAATCTCCAAGAGCATGGTACCAAAGGCTAAGCGCTTGTCTATTGGATAAGGAGTTAATAAGATCTGAAGCTGATCATACCCTCTTCACAAGGCAAAGTGAAGGAGGAGTAGTGGTGGTCTTGATCTATGTTGATGATCTAATCATCACAGGAAGTGATAAAGATGGAGTAGATCAAATCAAGAAACTCTTGAAGATCGCTTTTGATATAAAGGATCTGGGAGAGCTTAAATACTTCCTAGGGATTGAGATGACACGGTTTGAAGATGGGATGTTCATCTCTCAAAGGAAATATGTGCTGGATCTCTTGGAAGAAACTGGCAAGTTAGGATCCAAGCCGGCTAAAACTCCAATAGAAGAAGGCTACCAAGATAATCCTGAGGGGGAGCCATTGGAAGATATTAAGAGGTATCAAAGGATGGTGGGCAAGCTCATCTACCTCACTATCACAAGGCCGGACATTTGCTTTGCAGTGAACCGTGTGAGTCAACATATGCAAAAACCAACTATGCAGCATTGGAACATGATTGAGAGGCTGCTAAGGTACTTAAAAAACAGCCCTGGAAAAGGCATATGGATGAAGGCTAATGGAAACACAAAGGTTCAAGGATATTGTGATGCGGATTGGGCTGGAGATAAGCAAGATAGAAAGTCCACATCCGGTTTTTGTACCTTTGTGGGAGGTAATCTAGTCACTTGGAGAAGTAAGAAGCAGAAAGTTATAGCCTTATCAAGTGCTGAAGCCGAGTATAGGGCTATGAAGGAGGTGACAAAAGAATTGATATGGGTGAAGGCATTCCTAGAAGATCTTGGAATACATGAGGCTGAGGAGATGCTGTTGTATTGTGATAATCAAGCTGCAATACATATAGCATCCAATCCGGTATTCCATGAAAGGACCAAGCATATAGAAGTGGATTGTCACTTTGTGAGGGGAAAGATTCAAGAAGGAATCATCAAACCCGCATTTGTAGCAAGTGGGGAACAGCTAGCGGATATCTTCACCAAGGCAACATCCTCTATCATTGGGGATCACATACATGGCAAGATCGGTCTAAAGGATCTTCACCGACCAATCTTGAGGGGGAGTGTTGAAATATGTGATCTCAAGAAGAAGAATAATTCAAACTTAAGAGAAGGAGGGAAGGAAAAAGAGAACTAGTTGTGAAGAAACTAGAAGGAGAACTAGTTGAGAAGGAACTAGAAGAAAAGGAAGCTGTTGGATCTCAACTAGACAATCTAACTAAACTAAGTGAGGAAGCAAAGAGAGGTATGGGCACAAGAATGGGCGCATCAGAGCAGGGCATGGTGCGCGTCAGAGCAGGGCATGGTGCAACAAGACTATTGGAGCAGCTCACCCATCTCTCTTCCCTTCTTCACGCCCCTCCTCTCCTCTTCCTTGATTCTTCTTCATTTCAATGTAAAAAGTCTATAAATACATGTAATCTCTTGTAAAGAAGTGTGTGTGAATAAGAAGAAATATTCAGCAATCTTTCTCTTCCTTATTACGCCAATTCTCTCATCTCCATCCTTATCTCTTTCTAAACCTCTAAAATCAACAATATACTCTCCTCCATTATCACTTCTTAAGATCTTGATTGTTGTTTTGAATTGTGTAGACACATAGTTGATGAAGTTGGTGAATGCTTCATAAACTTGATCTTTGGTATGTAGAAGAGTAATCCATGTGTATTTTGAGTAGTCATCTATGAATGAAACAAAATACTTATATTGATCTCTTGAATTACAAGGAGCGGTCCATACATCCGAATGTACAATGCCAAAAGCTTCATCACAAAATGTAGATGAAGTAGGAAACACTTGTCTACAATGTTTCCCTAGTACACATGCTTCACATACTACTTCTTCTTGAATGAGATTGGGTAAGGCCACTTTGAGAACTGCAGAGCTTGGATGTCCCAACCTTTCATGCCATAGTGGACTATCTCCAATCTCCTTCCTACTAGATACTTCTACATCCGCCTTCATTCCAAGCGCTTTCACATCCGCTTGTTTATTTGTGTGCAAAAGATATACTCCATCCTCTACCTTCCCTTCTCCGAGCACTTTGTTTGTTTTAGGGTCCTGAAACTTAACAAAGTCAGTCCCAAACAATGCCACACAATCCAAATCCTTGGTAGCTTTATGAACTGATAGAAGATTAGATGAGAAACTAGGCATGTATAAGGCTTTTGTTCCCTTTTTGAAAAGTTCTAATTCCCCTATCCCTTCAATCGGAACTGAACTCCCATTTGCCACTTGCACATTCCCATGATAAGGCTCAAGATTTTTAAGCATGTCTTGATCCTTAATCATGTGATGAGAAGCCCCTGAATCCACAATCACTTTGTCCTTTTTTATGGAGCTTTTAGAACCGAGGAAGCCCTTACCAGATTCAGTGAGCTTGGCTAGGCTCTTGATGAGGGCTTCGAATTCGGACCTCTTGACCGTATCCTCAACTGGTTGTGCCACACCCATGAAGGCTCTAGGTCCACTTCCATTCTCCTTTAGCCTCTTAGGCCTCAAGTGTGGATGAAGGGTCCAACACTTCTCCTTAGTGTGTCCCTTCATTTTACAATGCTCACATTCCAACACCCTCTTGTCGAATGTAAGATTCTTCCTTGCAAGATGTGCAGCCTCGCTTGGTGCACGAAATAGGTCTCTTGACCCTTCCTCTCTTTGAATCATGCCACATACTTCCGCTAGACTTGGCAGCTTTTCAAATCTAAGTATGTGCTTGATAAGATCTTTGTAGGATGCGTTGAGCGCCAAGAGAAGCCCAAACACTTGATCTTGGTCACGCCTTTCTCCTAACTCCTTGGGGTCCATAGTTTGTGGCCTCAAGATCTCCAGTTCGGCCCACAAGCTTCTATACTCCCCAAACATTTCCTTGAATGGCTTCTCTCCTTGTTGAAGCTCATTCAACGCCCTCTTCACCTCAAATATCCTTGATATATTTGAGATGTTTCCATATACTCCCTTGAGTATATCCCACAATTCCTTGGCGGTATCCGCATATGAGTAGGCCGCCAGGATAGATGGCTCTAGTGAGCTTTGAAGAAGTGAAAGAGTGAACTGCTCTTCTTGCTCTTCCTTGTCATTGTATGGTTCGGCTTCTTCCTTAGGTTCAATGAACTTCCAAAGTCCTCTACCTCTTAGAACGGTCTTAGTAGTTTTTTCCCAAAGAAGGTAGTTATCTCCTTTAAGAACAACAGAAATCGCTACTCTATTCACCTCCATTCTCTTGTAGTAATACACAATCCCAGCTCTTTCACAACTTGAAGATCAACCGATCTCAAGGATTTTAATCTCAGAGTGAATAGAACTTGGTAAGATGTATTGCTATAGATTAGAAGGTTTTGAAGATAGCTTAAAGGGATTATGAAGAGAGTTTAAGCGGTTGGGTAAAGAACCCGCTCTGATACCATGTTGATTTTAGAAGTTTAGGGAGAGATAAGGATGAAGATAAGAGAATTGGCGTAATAAGAGAGAGAGAGATTGCTGAATTTTTCTTCTTATTTCCTCTCTTCAACCAATACAATGCACAAGTATATATAGACTTTACAAGCATAAGCTAAGGAAAAAATATCTAAGGAAGAGGGAGAGAAGAGGTGTGATGATGGAGTGGTTGAGCTGCTCCAACAGTGCAGCTGCGCCCATGCTGTTCCCATGCTGTGCCCATACCTTCTCCCTGCAGCGCCCATGCCTCCTTTACTTCCTCACTTGGTTTAGTTAGCTTGTCTAGTTGATATCCAACAGCTTCCTTTTCTTCTAGTTCCTTATAAACTAGCTCTCCTTCTAGTTCCTTCACAACTAGTTCTTTCCTTTTCCCTCCTTTTCTTGAGTTTGAATTCTTCTTCTTGAGATCACATATTTCAACATTCTCATCTAACCTTTTATCCGTTAATAAAGCTACAAAGTATTTGGAGTGTGTGGCTGTGTTTGGGACTGACTTTGTTAAGTTTCAGGACCCTAAAACAAACTATGTGCTCGGAGAAGGGAAGGTAGAAGATGGTGTGTATATCTTGGAATCAAATAAACAAGAGGAACCAATGGCTCTTAGAATGAAGGCGGATGCAAAAATTTTGGGAGGAAAGAGATTGAAGATAGCCCATTATGGCATGGAAGGTTAGGACATCCAGGTTCAGCAGTCCTCAAGATGGTCTTACCCAATCTTATCCAAGAAGAAGTAGTGTGTGAGGCGTGTGTACTAGGGAAGCATTGTAGACAAGTTTTTCCTACTTCATCTACAACTTGTGATGAAGCGTTTGGCATTGTACACTCGGATGTATGGACCTCACCATGTAATTCAAGAGATCAATATAAATATTTTGTTTCATTCATTGATGACTACTCAAGATATACATGGATCACTCTTCTACATACCAAAGATCAAGTTTATGAAGCCTTCACCAACTTCATTAACTATATCTCTACCCAATTCAAAACAAAGATCAAAGTATTGCGTAGTGATAATGGAGGGGAATATGTGAGTAAACGATTCAAAGAGTTGCTCAACAACTTTGGCATCATTCATCAAACATCGTGTGCATACACTCCTCAGCAGAACGGGATAGCTGAAAGGAAGAATAGACACCTAATGGAAGTAGCAAGGACTCTCATGATTGCCAAAAGAGTACCAAAGTTCCATTGGGGAGATGCCGTAATGACATCAAGCTACTTAATCAACCGACTTCCAACCAAAAATCTGGATGATATGTCCCCATTTGAAGTGTTGTACAAGAAGAAACCAAGCTTAAATCATATCAAACGTTTGGATGCACATGCTTCATGTTTTTACCAGAAGGACACAGAAGCAAACTTGAACCTCGAAGCATGAGGTGTGTATTCATTGGATATTCACCAACACAAAAGGGCTACAATCCGGAAATAAGAAGAGTGTATGTGTCTAGAGAAGTAAGGTTTAATGAACAAGAGACTTTCTATGGGGCTAAGGACCATGATGCTTCTAAAGGAATGATCTATTCACCCATGGACTGGATGGTGTTTGATGAAACGCCAAGCCTATGTGAAGAAGTACAAGAAGAAACATTTAAAGGACCGGAGCCAACCATACCTCTAAGAAGAAGGACCGGAGCCAACCATACCTCTAAGAGGAAGTACAAGACAGTGGCGACAACGTGTTTTTTATGGCTACAACAATTCTGCTATGCTCCAAGGAGAGTCTAGTACGAGTAATCTTCCTTGTGTGATAAGAGAGTGTCCTGAGCGTATGGCGAGCTTAGATCTCGATCCTATTGGCGACAGCACTCTCATATCACAAGGAGGAGATCACACTCAAACTAGTATTATCACATATCGCATTGAGCATTTCTGTTCCTTGGCGACATTACCCATGGAGCATGAAGTGTTTCTTACAAAAATCAGCAAGGAATACATTCCTACCTCATATGAAGAAGCATGTGAGAGTGAAGTATGGGTGAAAGCCATGGAAGAGGAAATGAAGTCCATGGAAAGGAATAATACTTGGTACTTAACCGACTTACCAAAGGATAAGAAGTCGGTTGGGAGTAGATGGGTGTATACAATTAAATACACAAGTGATGGGGAAATAGAAAGGTACAAAGCAAGGCTGGTAGCAAAAGGATATACTCAAGTCTATGGGGAGGACTATACTGAAACATTTGCTCCAGTGGCTAAGCTTCATTCCATAAGAATTCTAATCTCGGTAGCTGTAAACTTGGAATGGGACTTATGGCAAATGGACGTCAAGAACACCTTCTTATAGGGGGATTTGGAAGAAGAAGTAGTTATGGATCCACCCCAAGGGTATCATAATGGAGGCAACAAAGTGTGTAGATTGAAGAAAGCAATCTATGGGCTGAAGCAATCTTCAAGAGCATGGTACCAAAGGCTAAGCGCTTGCCTCTTAAAGAAGGAGTTCATAAAATCTGAAGCGGATCATACTCTATTCACAAGACAAAGTGAAGGAGGAGTAGTGGTAGTCTTGATTTATGTTGATGATCTAATCATCACAGGAAGTGAAAAAAATGGAGTAGATCAAATCAAGGGACTCTTGAAGGCCGACTTTGATATAAAGGATCTAGGGAAGCTCAAGTACTTCCTAGGGATTGAGATGACACGATTTGGAGATGGAATGTTCATATCTCAAAGGAAATACGTGTTGGATCTCTTGGAAGAAACCGGGAAGTTAGGATCCAAGCCGGCCAAAAATCCAATAGAAGAAGGATACCAAGATAGTCCTGAGGGGGAGCCTTTGGAGAACATTAAAAGATATCAAATAATGGTGGGAAAACTTATCTATCTTACCATTACAAGACCTGACATCTGCTTTGCAGTAAATCGTGTGAGCCAGCATATGCAAAAGCCAACCTCACAACATTGGAACATGATTGAGAGGTTGCTAAGGTACCTAAAGAATAGCCCTGGAAAAGGTGTATGGATGCATGTTAATGGGAACACAAAGGTCCAAGGTTATTGTGATGCGGATTGGGCTGGAGATAAAAAGGATAGAAAGTCCACATCTGGTTTTTGCACATTTGTGGGAGGAAATCTAGTAACTTGGAGGAGCAAAAAACAGAAGGTCATAGCCTTATCAAGTGCTGAAGCAGAGTACAGAGCCATGAAAGAATTGACAAAGGAGTTGATATGGATAAAAGCGCTTCTAAAAGACCTTGGAATCCAGGGAGATGAAGAAATGCTATTGTATTGTGATAATCAAGCTGCAATGCATATAGCATCAAATCCGGTATTTCATGAAAGAACCAAGCACATAGAAGTTGATTGCCACTTTGTGAGAGAGAAGATACAAGAAGGAATTATCAAAACCACCTTTGTAGCAAGCAAGGATCAATTAGCTGATATCTGTTGAAGTATGTGATCACTTAGGAGAAGAGAGGAGTTCAAAATCAACAAAAGGAGGGAAAGGAAAACAAGTTGACAAGGAACTAGAAGGAGTCTTAGTTGAGAAGGAACTAAAAGAAAGGGAAGCTGTTCTAACTCAACTAGAAAAACTAACTAAACCAAGTGAGGAAGCAAAGGGAGGCATGGGCGCAGCATGGAGAAGCATGGGTGCAGCATGGAGAAGCATGGGCGCGGCAGAGGAACAGGGAGTAACTCTGTGGGCTAACTCGGGTTACTCACCTCGAGTTAGCTAACCATAGCTACTCCTCATGCACTTCTTCTTCTCTCCTTCTCCTTCATTGTAAAACTTCTATAAATACCAATGTATACCTCTTGTTGTAATTACAATAAAAAAAAAAGAATACAAGAAAAGTCTTATTACATCTATTCTCTCTTTTCTAATCATACTAAACACTCTCTAATACTCTAAACTCTTAAATTCAACATCGTATCAGAGCAGGTTCTCTATCCAACCGCCTAAACTTTCTTCATAATCTCTCTAAGCTATTTTCTTCTAATCTATAGTAATACATCTTGTCAAGCTCTATTCACTCTGAGATTAATATCCTTGAGATCGGTTGATCTTCAAGTTGTGAAAGAACTGGGATTGTGTATTACTACTAGAGAATGGAGATGAATAAAGTAGCAATTTATGTTGTCCTAAAGGGGGATAACTATCTTCTTTGGGCAAAAACTACTAAGACCGTTCTAAGAGGCCGAGGACTTTGGAAGTTCATTGAACTTAAGGACGAGGCCATACCATACAATGAGAAGGAAGAGCAAGAAGAGCAGTTCACTCTTTCACTACTTCAAAGTTCACTAGAACCATCCATCTTGGCGGCATACTCATATTCGGATACCGCCAAGGAGCTATGGGATATACTCAAGGGAGTATATGGAAACATCTCAAATATATCAAGGATATTTGAGGTGAAGAGGCGTTGAATGAGCTTCAACAAGAGGAGAAGACATTCAAGGAAATGTTTGGGGAATATAGAAGCTTGTGGGCCGAGTTGGAGATATTGAGACCACAAACTATAGATCCTAAGGAACTAGGAGAAAGATGTGACCAATATCAAGTGTTTGGATTTCTCTTGGCACTCAATGCATCCTACAAGGATCTCATCAAGCACATACTAAGATTTGAGAAGCTGCCAAGTCTAGCAGAAGTATGTGGCATGATACAAAGGGAGGAAGGGTCAAAAGACCTATTTCGTGTGCCAAGTGAGGCTGCACATCTTGCAAGGAAGAATCTCACATTTGACAAGAGGGTGTTGGAATGTGAGCATTGTAAAATGAAGGGGCACACTAAGGAGAAGTGTTGGACTCTTCATCCACACTTGAGGCCTAAGCGACTAAAGGAGAATGGAGGTGGACCTAGAGCTTTCATGGGAATAGCACAACCTGTTGAAGATATGGTCAGAAGATCCGAGTTTGAGGCTCTCATCAAGAGCTTAGCCAAGCTCACAGAAACTGGTAAGAGTTTCCTCAGCTCTAAAAACCCTATAAAGAAGAATAGAATCATTGTGGATTCGGGAGCTTCTCATCATATGATCAAGGATTAAGACATGTTAAAGAACCTTCAGTCGTGTCATGGAAATGTACAAATAGCCAATGGAAGCTCAATTCCGATTGAAGGGATAGGGGAGTTAGAGCTTTTCACAAAAGAAACAAAAGCATTATACATGCCTAGTTTCTTATCCAATCTCTTATCCGTTCATAGAGTTACAAAAGATTTGGATTGTGTGGCATTGTTTGGGACTGACTTTGTTAAGTTTCAGGACCCTAAAACAAGTCATGTGCTCGGAGAAGGGAAGGTGGAGGATAGAGTGTATCTGTTGGACACAAATAAACAAGAAAACCTAAAAGCTCTTGGTATGAAGGCGGATAAAGAAGTTTTTGGCAAGAAGGAGATTGAAGATAGCCCATTATGGCATGGAAGGCTAGGACATCCAAGTTCAGCTGTCCTCAAGATGGTCTTACCCAATCTCGTTCAAGAAGAAGTAGTTTGTGAAACATGTGTACTAGGGAAACATTGTAGATAAGTCTTTCCCTCTTCATCTACAACTTGTGATGAAGCTTTTGGCATTGTACACTCCGATGTATGGACCGCCCCATGTAATTCAAGAGATCAATATAAATATTTTGTTTCATTCACTGATGACTACTCAAGACACACATGGATCACACTTCTACATTCCAAAGATCAAGTATATGAAGCATTCACTAACTTCATTAAATACATCTCTGCCCAATTCAAGACAAAAAATCAAGGTCTTAAGAAGTGATAATGGAGGGGAGTATGTGAGCAAACGATTCAAGGAGCTACTCAACAACTTGGGTATCATCCATCAAACATCATGTGCATACACTCCACAACAAAATGGGGTAGCAGAAAGGAAGAATAGACACCTAATGGAAGTAGCAAGAACTCTCATGATTGCCAAAGGAGTACCTAAGTTTCATTGGGGAGATGCAGTGATGACTTCAAGTTACTTGATCAACCGGCTTCAAACCAAGAACCTAGACAATAATCACCATTTGAAGCGCTATACAAGAAGAGACTAAGCTTGAATCATATGAAGACCTTTGGATGTACATGTTTCATGTTTCTACCAGAGGGACAGAGAAGCAAGCTTGAACCTAGAAGCATGAATTGTGTATTCATTGGATACTCACCAACGCAAAAGGGCTACAAGGTCTACAATCCGGAGACAAGAAGGGTCTATGTGTCTAGAGAAGTAAAGTTCAATGAAAAAGAAAGCTTTTATGGAACTAAGAATCATGATAGTTCTGAAGGTATGGTCCCATCATCCATGGATTGGATGCGGTTTAATGAGTCACCAATAACAAAGGATGAAGTACAAGGAGAGAGTACAGCATCTGAGGACATCATGGAACCAGACCAAGATTCAGTTGAAGAAGAAGATAATATTGAGGAAGATGAATCTGAGCCAATCATAACTCTAAGAAGAAGTACAAGACAGAGGCGACAACGTGTTTACTATGGTTACAACAACTCTGCCATGCTCCAAGGAGAGTCTAGTGCGAGTAATCTTCCTTGTGTGATAAGAGAATGTCTTGAGCGTACGGTGAGCTTAGATCTCGATCCTATTGGCGACAGCACTCTCTTATCACAAGGGGGAGATAACACTCAAACTAGCACTATCATATATCCCATTGAGCATTTTTGCTCGTTGGCATCGTTACCTATGGAGCATAAAGCTTTTCTTAGAAAAATCAACAAAGAATCCATACCTAACTCATATGAAGAAGTGTGTGAGAGTGGAGTATGGGTAAAAGCCATGGAAGAGGAAATGAAGTCCATGGAAAGGAATCATACTTAGTACTTAACCGATTTACCAAGGGATAAGAAGCCAGTTGGGTGTAGATGGGTGTATACAATCAAATACACAAGTGATGGGAGGATAGAAAGATACAAGGCAAGGTTGGTAGCGAAAGGGTATACTCAAATCTATGGAAAGGATTATACCGAGACTTTTGCTCCGGTTGCCAAGCTCTACTCCATCAGAATCCTAATCTCGGTGGCAGTAAACTTGAAGTGGGATCTATGGCAGATGGATGTCAAAAACGCCTTCTTGCAAGGGGATTTGGAAGAGGAAGTGTATATGGTTCCACCCCAAGGATATCATAAGGAAGACAACAAAGTTTGTATATTGAAGAAAGCAATTTATGGGCTAAAACAATCTCCAAGAGCATGGTACCAAAGGCTAAGCGCTTGTCTGTTGGAGAAGAAATTCATAAAATCTGAAGCTGATCATACTCTATTCACAAGGCAAAGTGAAGAAGGAATAGTGGTGGTGTTGATCTATGTTGATGATCTAATCATCACAGGAAGTAACAAAGATGGAATAGATCAAATCAAGAAACTCTTAAAGGCGGACTTTGATATAAAGGATCTAGGGGAGCTTAAGTATTTCCTAGGGATTGAGATGACGTGATTTGGAGATGGAATGTTTATCTCTCAAAGGAAATATGTGCTGGATCTCTTGGAAGAGACCGGAAAGTTAGGATCAAAGCCGGCTAAAACTCCAATAGAAGAAGGCTACCAAGATAATCCTGAGGGGGAGCCATTGGAGGATATTAAGAGATACCAAAGGATGGTGGGCAAGCTCATTTACCTCACTATCACAAGGCCGGACATATGTTTTGCAGTGAACCGTGTGAGCCAACACATGCAAAAGCCAACTATGCAGCATTGGAACATGATTGAGAGGCTGCTAAGATATTTGAAAAACAATCCGGGAAAAGGCATTTGGATGCATGCCAATAGAAACACAAAGGTCCAAGGTTATTGTGATGCGGATTGGGCTGGAGATAAGAATGATCGAAAGTCTACATCTGGTTTTTGTACATTTGTAGGAGGCAATCTAGTGACTTGGAGGAGCAAAAAACAGAAAGTCATAGCTTTATCTAGTGCTGAGGCTGAGTATAGAGCTATGAAAGAGTTGACAAATGAGCTAATATGGATAAAATCATTCCTAAGTGATCTTGGAATACATGAAGATGAAGAAATGCTATTGTATTGTGATAATCAAGCAGCAATACATATAGCATCTAATCCAGTATTCCATAAAAGAACCAAGCACATAGAAGTTGATTGCCACTTTGTGAGAGGGAAGATTCAAGAAGGAATCATTAAAACCGCTTTTGTAGTCAGCAAGGAACAACTAGCGGGTATCTTCACTAAAGCAACCTCAGCCATCACTTGTGATCACATCCATGATAAGATCGGTCTTAAGGATCTCCATCGACCAATCTTGAGGGGGAGTGTTGAAGTATGTGATCACTTAGGAGAAGAGAGGAGTTCAAAATCAACAAAAGGAGGGAAAGAAAAACTAGTTGACAAGGAACTAGAAGGAGTCTTAGTTGAGAAGGAACTAGAAGAAAGGGAAGTTGTTCTAACTGTTGATTTTAGAAGTTTAGGGAGAGATAAGGATGAAGATAAGAAAATTGGTGTAATAAGAGAGAGAGAGAGATTGCTGAATTTTTCTTCTTATTCACACTCTTCAACCAATACAATGCACAAGTATATATAGACTTTACAAGCATAAGCTAAGGAAAAAATATCTAAGGAAGAGGAAGAGAAGAGGTGTGATGATGGAGTGGTTGAGCTGCTCCAAAAGTGCAGCTGCGCCCATGCTGTTCCCATGCTGTGCCCATACCTTCTCCTGCAGCGCCCATGCCTCCTTTGCTTCCTCACTTGGTTTAGTTAGCTTGTCTAGTTGATATCCAACAGCTTCCTTTTCTTCTAGTTCCTTATAAACTAGCTCTCCTTCTAGTTCCTTCACAACTAGTTCTTTCCTTTTCCCTCCTTTTCTTGAGTTTGAATTATTCTTCTTGAGATCACAAATTTCAACACTCCCCCTCAAGATTGGTCGGTGAATATCCTTTAGACCGATCTTGCCATATATGTGATCCCCAATGATCGAGGATGTTGCCTTGGTGAAGATATCCGCTAGCTGTTCCCCACTTGCTACGAATGCGGGTTTGATGATTCCTTCTTGAATCTTTCCCCTCACAAAGTGACAATCCACTTCTATATGCTTGGTCCTTTCATGGAATACCGGATTGGATGCTATATGTATTGCAGCTTGATTATCACAATACAACAGCATCTCCTCAGCCTCAAGTATCCCAAGATCTTCTAGGAATGCCCTCACCCATATCAATTCTTTTGTCACCTCCTTCATAGCCCTATACTCGGCTTCAGCACTTGATAAGGCTATAACTTTCTGCTTCTTACTTCTCCAAGTGACTAGATTACCTCCCACAAAGGTACAAAAACCGGATGTGGACTTTCTATCTTGCTTATCTCCAGCCCAATCCGCATCACAATATCCTTGAACCTTTGTGTTTCCATTAGCCTTCATCCATATGCCTTTTCCAGGGCTGTTTTTTAAGTACCTTAGCAGCCTCTCAATCATGTTCCAATGCTGCATAGTTGGTTTTTGCATATGTTGACTCACACGGTTCACTGCAAAGCAAATATCCGGCCTTGTAATAGTAAGATAGATGAGCTTGCCCACCATCCTCTGGTATCTTTTAATATTCTCCAATGGCTCCCCCTCAGGACTATCTTGGTAGCCTTCTTCTATTGGAGTTTTGGCCGGTTTGGATCCTAACTTCCCGGTTTCTTCCAAGAGATCCAGCACATATTTCCTTTGGGAGATGAACATCCCATCTTCAAACCGTGTCATTTCAATCCCTAGGAAGTATTTAAGCTCTCCTAGATCCTTTATATCAAAAGCAACCTTCAAGAGTTCCTTGATTCGATCTACTCCATCTTTGTCACTTCCTGTGATGATTAGATCATCAACATAGATCAAGACCACCACTACTCCTCCTTTACTTTTCCTTGTGAAAAGTGTATGATCAGCTTCCGATCTTATGAACTCCTTCTCCAAAAGACAAGCACTTAGCCTTTGGTACCATGCCCTTGGAGATTGCTTTAGCCCATAGATTGCTTTCTTCAATCTACAAACTTTGTTGCCTTCCTTATGATATCCTTGGGGTGGATCCATATACACTTCCTTTTCCAAATCCCCTTGCAAGAAGGCGTTCTTGACATCCATCTGCCATAGATCCCACTTCAAGTTCACTGCCACCGAGATTAGGATTCTGATGGAATGGAGCTTAGCAACCAGAGCAAATGTCTCGGTATAATCCTCCCCATAGATTTGAGTATACCCTTTTGCTACCAACCTTGCCTTGTATCTTTCTATCCTCCCATCACTTGTGTATTTGATTGTATACACCCATCTACACCCAACTGGCTTCTTATCCCTTGGTAAATCGGTTAAGTACCAAGTATGATTCCTTTCCATGGACTTCATTTCCTCTTCCATGGCTTTTACCCATACTCCACTCTCACACGCTTCTTCAAATGAGTTAGGTATGGATTCCTTGCTGATTTTTCCAAGAAAAGCTTCATGCTCCATAGGTAAGGATGCCAACGAGCAAAAATGCTCAATGGGATATGTAACAGTGCTAGTTTGAGTGTTATCTCCCCCTTGTGATAAGAGAGTGCTGTCGCCAATAGGATCGAGATCTAAGCTCGCCGTACGCTCAGGGCATTCTCTTATCACACAAGGAAGATTACTCGCACTAGACTCTCCTTGGAGCATGGCAGAGTTGTTGTAGCCATAGTGAACACGGTTTTGGTAGCGGTACGGATGAATATTTCTTCTTATTCACACACACTTCTTATTCACACACACTTCTTTACAAGAGATTACATGTAATCTCGGTAACCGGTTTTGGTAGCGGTACCGAGAGAATGTCTTTATCGCATTGGAGACTAGTTACCGAGGATCCTTACCGCATCGGGAACTCGCTACCGTGGAACCCTTACCACAACGGAGACTAGTTACCGAGGAGCTTTACTGCATCGGTAACTCGCTACCGAGGAACCATTACCGCATCGAGAGCCAACTATCAAGATGACCTAACCACGACTTGGCTCGTATCTGAACCCTCACAGGATACTTAGCCATACCGTATCCCACCTTCAGCTGTCCGTCCAGGACCTGACTGGGCTGATAGTGGAGTTACCATTCCGTGAGCATATCACCAATACTCATGGGACCTGATTCCCCAACTAGGTTGATGAGAGGGCCATTAGAGGCCTAGTGATCAAACCAGAAGCTAGCAGATTCTCCGTTTCCCAATCTGCATCTCAGAAAGAACTTTTGCAGAAGTCTTAGTCTGAGAAGGAATTTCCAGATCGAAGAAACAGAGTTTGATTTTTCAATGGCCCAAAAAATTGTGTTCTTCATCATGTGTTCTTTATTCCACGATACCCACAAAGAGCCATTGTTTGTGAAGAGTATCCAAACGAGCCTGAGATTAAGAATCTTATTCCAGCTTTGAAGATCTATGTGCCCTAAACCACCTTCTTCTTTAGGTAGACACACAGATTTCCAAGAGACTTTAGAACCAAAATGCCTTGAAGTATCTCCTAAACATAGGAGCCTACCTCATAGCTGTTAAACTGTTTTAGACAACCTTTAGGAAGACAAAACACTAACATCCAAAAGATCACTATTTATGTTGTTTTGCCTTTGCATATGCCTCTCTTTACCTGGAAATAACCACAAAGGTCACCATTTATGTTGATATAGAATGAGGTTGTTGTCAAACATTGCCAAATCCAGGATATGAATAAGGGTGGAAAGTTTGCAGCCTTGAGAATATCGATTATAAATCCCATCTGACTGAATGGAAAGCTTTCCTCAAATCAACTTTAAGAGGTAAGATGAGAAATCCAATCAGCTTCTGTGGCAGAGAGAGGTGATAGATGAGTCACAAATAGCATCTGGAAGTAGCCAACTCCATGAGCTTTAATCTGATATAAGTAATCAATCCTTGAGCAATTAGTGTCCAGTAAGTACTATAAATGGTCAAAGTTTTACGAGCGACCATCATCTTATGGAATAATACTGTATTTGAATCCTTTCATCCAAACATGTAACCCTAGGCCTCTGCTTCATAAAATATTCTTCAACCTCAGCCAAAATTAACCATGTTCTGTGAGCTTCTTTCTCCTCATCTGCATTTGTGAGAGTGGGATAAAACAAAAAGTTTTCTTGACACTCTAGCAACAAAACATGAGCTTCCTTTGTCTTGTTTTACAAGTCTAAAAGTTTTGTCTTGCTTAATTCTCTTAGAACATTCTTGAGAGACTTCAGCTTTTTTGAGAGCCTGAACATAGTTGTTCCAGAGACTTCCAAGGAATTCCAATGATGCAAAGATCTTGGTGATTCCACCAAGTATAGTCACTGTCTCAAGAAGAGAGATCAAATAAACCTGTAGCGTCAAGGCAGTTTCCGAAATCACTTATACCTCTTGAGATTCTTGTGCCACCTGATAAGTCTTATGATATATTTAAAGTCTGATTAAAATCTCCCAGCAGAGCCCATGGCCTGTTTAAAATAGCCGGATCCACTGACAGAGTTTCCAAGTAGTTTCAGAGATCTCTTTTTCATACTTGCAGTTAGCTGCATAGATGAAGGAGATAATTGTCGTCTCTGAATGATAAGGGAGCTTTACTGAATATGTAATCATCTGACTTGAAGTGGAGATGACAGAGAGAGTAATTTCTTGTCCATTTCACCAAAACAGGTGCTTTCAAGGTTCTCTGACTTGAACAATTGTCCTGTTTCACGAGGAAGGCAAATCAGTAGTGGATTTGGCTTTGTTGGTGTCCAATTTTTGCAGCTGACGTCTCCGAGGGAAAGGCAGATGCAGGGGAAGCCGGCTTGGCTAAGACCAGGGCCTCTACCTCGAGAGAATTGGCTTGGATTGCGGTAGTTGTATCTGGCGCAGACTTTACGGAGCCAGAAGAATCTTCAGAAACTTGTATGGACTTAGAGGCAGGCAGGTCTGTCGTCGAAGATGCTTGAGAAGTGTTTAACGGAAGCTTTTCTTTCTTTTCATCGGAATTCAGAGACCCCACCACCGAGATTGGCTATGGCTGGGTACGAAATAATGGTTTACTGTAGCAGGAATCACTTTCTCTCTCGCCTTTGTCGTCACCCTCTTTATCTAATAAAAGTTATTCCTTTTTGTCTTTTACATTGTTTTTGCCTCCAACTTTGTGATTCATGAATTTTGTGTGTTTCCCTTTGATTCTTGTTGTTTTGGGTCTAAATCATCTCTTATAGTACTTACGCCTACTGTTATAAAATCATACTCGTATAGTTCTAATGTCTACAATTATCAACTTGAGCTTCATAAGTGTTTTGTAAATTCATCAACTTTTGATTTCTTGAATGTTAAACATGAGTATAATGTTTTCTTAATCCAAGGATAGTGAGTTGCTAAATGAAAAGAACATTACCTAATACTTATTTCCTATTGTTACTTGATGTATCCAGGCAATGAATGTATCAGATTTTCTGTTCCAGACTCACTAAATCTAGCCGTACGGAGCTGTAAAGTTGTTCACTTGTTTACTCTCCACTCTCTCGTTGTCTTCTTCCATCTTTTTCTCTTTAACTATAAATCTCATTTTCTTCATATATATATATATACATATAAATATAATTATTATTTTATTAACTTAAAATATAAAGGGTTTTCTACTAAAAACCATTAAACGTTTTAAAATTTGTAAGTTCGATACTTAACTTTATTTTGAGCAAGTAACCAACTGAACTGCAAAGTCACCCATAATATAGGCATCATGTGTATCATCAATGTGGCAACGTTTCACTCTGTAAAAAATTAACAGAAATTAGAAAAGACACCATTTAAAGATAAAATACATGACATTTTTCTTAAACAAAACAACATGATTTATATTAAGATACCAAAATTTCTTATCTTCTTCATCTTTTCTCTTTTTTTGTCTGTTCTCCTTCCTCCTTTTCTCATCTTTCTTAACTCTGAATTTCTATTTAAAATCAATTCGGAAATTTTGATTTTGGGATAATCTAATTTTACCCTGAAATCAACACACCCACTCCTAACACGTCAAAGCATCAAAAAAATAATGGATCCACAAATATTTTTTAAAACTTATTTTGAATCTCTAAGCTTAGAATCTCATATAAAGTCAAAACAATTTCAGATCCAGATCTATAACTTCAATTTTGTGTAATTTCAATTTTTTTTTTTATCAAATTACAATTGGAGATAGCAAAGGAAACACAAAGTGTGAATAAATTTCGTCAGTGTCTTCCTTGTACTTTGTCTACATTTGAACTCCAGCTGGTTTAATTTAACTTCGTCTGACTCAATTTAAGATTCAAAATCCAAGTTTATTTGAAACTTTTTTACAGTCTGAAGCTAAAAACTTCAATCCAGAAAACTATTAACCCTAATTTCAATTTTTCCCATAACAATTTCAACTTCATTTCAGATTTTATCGTGAAATCTGAAAGACAAAATCAAATCCTGAGCCCACTGAAAAACTAATTCTAACAACATCATTGATCATCACACAACTTACGTTTATATAGCATTGGCACATCTCATGGAAACGTTTCGTAGCTTAGCTCAAAAGATTCAATTGTTATTATCCTGAATTTATTAGCTTCACAACGTGATCAAAAGGCTCGATTTATAATCACTATGGTTCACACTTTTCTTTTAAAAACAGTTCCATAAATTATACTAAATCAAATCAACCTCAATGAGGTGTCAAAATTACTTAAACGTACTTGAAAGTCATGATGATTTTATTGCATAAAATTATTTTATCCTATTTTTTTAAAATTGTAAAAATAAAAATTATGTTGTTTTGACTAAAAACATCATGTAGTCTCATATAAAAACAACATCGTTTTGAGCTTCTGTTCATTTTTTAAATAGAGTGAAACATTGTTATGTTGATGATACATGTAAAGTTTATATTGCGGATGACTTTGCAGTTCAGTATATTGACATGCATAGAATAACGGTGAGTGACATACTTGCAAATTTTAAAAAATTTTATGATTTTTACCAGAAAACCCTAACATAAACTTTATTCACATGTTGTCAAATCACATCTTCATCCCAAGACGTATCATTAGGACTTCTGTTTTATAAAGCAAATAAGATTAATATAACATATATTTCATCCTCTCTATAGAACAACGTGTCACAAACCCTAACTGCTTATTTAAATTACAACAATCCCAAGAATCAATATTACTATTCAAAAACCAACTCATCAATATCAAACTAAAAAATCAATAACCAAATCATAATCAAATACAAATCCAAATTTTAAAACCTTTTAAATAGAAAAGTAATGTCGCAAAACAGTTAAAAAAAATAAAATCAAACAAAAATGATATTTTCCCAAAATAGCACCGTAATATCCTGCACCTTCGTCTGCTCGTCATATTCACCTGAAAAGAAAATAATAGAAGGGAAAGAAAGTGAGTAATAAGGGAGTTACTCAGTGGGGTATGTGATTCTAGGAGCAACATAAGTGATGAGTCTAAAATTTATGTTTTTAGCATACATATTTCATCATTTCCCATTTTTTCTTCACCATTTCTCTACTTTATTCATTCATTTGCATGTTTATCTTATTCATTTTAGGTTTGCATTAGGTTTTGCACATGTATTGCATTTTCGAGTACTTTCAAGTGATTTTAGAAGATTTCTGGAGCTAAATGATTGAGATGGAGTAACATCGAATGTGTGGACTCGAACTCGACATAACCTCGAGTTTGACACTTCAAGATGGCAACTTTGACACAACTCGACCAAAAACTCGAGTCAAGATCCTACCCTTGAGGAATGACCTAACTCGACTTCTGAACTCGAGAAATAAACTGAATTAAGCCATGTTTTACCATTTTTACTTTGTTTAATTACTTTTACTTAGGGTTTTAAGCTGGGACTATAAATACTCATCTCAAGGCCATTTTCAGCCAAGTCAGTTTTTATTGCATATCTAATTAGGTTGTTTCTCTTTTAATCAATTTTAGTGTTCTTCATTTTTGGATGTTGGATCTTTTGATCTATCCCTTTGTAGTTCGTATATGTATTGGTTTCTTTGCAATTCCTTTTATCTACTCTTTCTGTTTATTTTGATTTCTGGGTTTTTGCATTTCTACAAAAGTTCATCATCTGAGTAGTGGATTTAGGGTTCTTGAGAAACAAGTAGATCTGGGTATGATTTTGATTCTTTAGTGTTATTTATGCTTAAATTCTTCCATATCACTTCTAGATTAGGGTTCTTAACTTCTCTGATCAATTGGAATATGATCCCAGACATTCACGAGTCAAAAGGTATTCAATGAATATCTGATTATCTTAATTCTAGAGATTTGTTCATCCTGTCCTAAGAAATTAAATATTTAGGAAGCATTTTGGCTTTAATGATTTAGATATTCATGTTTGTTTCAGTTATGTTTCACTGATGAGAATCAAGATTAGAAAGTTTCTGATACTTAAGGTTACATCATAAGAGTGAGGTTAACTTTTCTTGAAGATTATTGTCTAAAGATTAGCTTGTATAAGTTGTTTAGTTAAGCATCATTTTAGATAGATTGATCTCAGATCGAACAATAACCTCAAGAACCTTATTGTTTTTAACTGCTTAAGCATTTCATCTTGTTAATCTTATTTCTCTTATTGCATTTCATATTGCTATTAGGATTGTTAGACGAAAACCACATCATATTTGGCTTTAGTTAGAACCATTTGATTGTATCTGCTTTGATTAAATATTTTTCATTTGTATTGACACCTTAAATACTATGATGACGATACAAATAAGTTGAGGAATTGAACACCAATAGGCTAAAAGTCTATCGTCAGCAAGTCTGCATACCCGGCTTAACACCACAACCACAAAAGTCCAGATCAAAACATGTAGCAAAGACATCACCTAAAGTATCCAAACATGGCTTACTGTGGGATAGTGTCCAATCACACTGCCCATAGGCACTTTATTGATACCCATGGTGACGAGGCCCAAGCCTCTTCCGATCTAGAGGATGACTCCCTAGACGATACCGACTTGTACACTGCCAGAAGTCAATGATCTTTACCCAATGTACAGGTATCGGCTATTGACCGCATCCAATCCAAGCACTATCAAACAAGGTTCAACCTCATCATCAGCCAAGGATTAAGGAAGAATGCATGGACCAGACCCACACTTGAAGAGTAGACCAAGAACCAAGTCCTTAGTGTTTTGACCCTGACCCGGTGAAAACATACCTCTAAAGACGTCTTGGCTTAAATACTCTTTATCCCTTGTTGGTTTTATCCCCAAGTAGTTTTGCCAACAAGTTTTTAACGAGGTCTATGACCCGGATGCATTTGGCCTGAGCCGGTCACCTTCCTTGCCGACTAATGGTTCGTGGAGTACCATTCGGCCCTAATCTCTATCCTTTTCTCTTTTACCTTTACCTTTTTGTTAAGAACAATGATTAACGGTTTTACCGGACATGTAAACTCCTAAGGACACGATGGTGCTTTGTAAAGGTTGGAAACCCTAATGAAATTCCTATTTAAACCCATGTAACCTCGACCTTGGTAGACAGATTTAAATAAACGTATTAGCTATAACGCTTCTCTTTTGAATCTCACTTTAATTTAAACATTGGAAGTCCTTGAAGCTCTGCTCAGACTCCGATCAGTCATATTATAATGTCATTGAACCATCGTGTGGCCAGCTTTTGATCCACCTTTGCTCTTGTTCTTTTTCACTTACCGCTCGTTTGTATCACCGCTCTTTACCAGTCCCTTATCCCTGTTCATTCCACCATCCTTTCCACTTTGTTCCTTACCGCCGTTCCTTCTACGCCCTGGTCTGGACCCTTGAAATCTGGTAACACTAATGTGTGATCTATTCAGATCACGAGTCCTTAAAGCATCTCTGGGGCCAGACCAACTTGAAGAGATGCCATGCGAAGTGGCTCGAATTTATAGAGATGTTCCCCTATGTGATAAATTACAAGAAGGGGAAAGAAAATGTAGTGGCTGACACCCTATCCGGATGTCGCGCCCTGATAATTACCATAAAAGCCAAGGTCCTAGGCTTCGCCCACTTGAAAGATCAGTACCAAGACAACCACGGCTTGAAAACACTTTTCTCCGGTCACGAAAGATTTCAACGTCCATGAAGGATTCATTTTTGAAGGAAGAAGGCTTTGCATCCCGGATTGATCCGTTTGAGAGCTCCTCATCCAAGAATCTCATAGCGGTGGGTTAATTGGTCACTTCGGATCCTATAAGACCTTGGATATGCTAAGGAGCCATTTCTACTGGCTCAAGATGAGAAGCATGGTGGAGACCTTCTGCTCCTAATGCCTTACTTGCCAGCGTGCCAAGTCCAAAGCTCACCCTCACGACCTCTACATACCGCTACCCCCTATTAAATGGAAGGATTCTGTCATGGTAGTGGTCGATCGCTTCTCCAAGATGGCTCACTTTCTGCCTTGTTCCAAGGCTTGGGATGTCACAGCCATAGCCAACCTCTTCTTCCATGATGTGGTCAAATTGCATGGCCTTCTCCTAACCATCATCTCCGACTGACACCCCAAGTTCCTTGGGCACTTCTGGAGAACCTTATGGAGGCGAATGGGAACCAAGCTCCTTTTTTCTACAGCCGCCCATCCTCAGAATGACAGCCAAACCAAAGTAGTCAACCGCACCTTGGCGCATTGTTTAGATCAGCCATCGATTCAAACAGAGCCAACTGGCTCCAGAGCTTGCCCTATATGGAGTTTGCCTAAAACCGAGCTACCGACTCTACTACCATCATTTCCTCCTTCGAGATTTACTATGATTTTAACCCGCTTATGCTTTTGGACATTATCCCCTTGCCACCAAATCATATGGAAGACCAGAAGGGGGTCACCAAGGCAGAGTACATCAAGAAGCTCCATGAATGGGTCCACAATATTATCTTGAAGAAGATGGAGCAATACAAGAAGAAGGTCAACCATGAAAGGCAACCTATGGTGCTGCAACAAGGCGACTGGGTTTGGTTACATATGTGAACAGAATGCTTCAACAAGCATCGCCAAACTAAATTGCAACCTCGGGGAGATGGCCCCTTCTAAGTGCTAGAACATATTAACAATAATGCAAACCGGATTGACATTCCAGGTAAGGGTAATATGTAAACTACCTTCAATATTGCTTAGTTTCCCGTTTTGATGTAGGAGATCAAATTTTGAGGACAAAACATCCCAAGAGGAAGGGCATGATGAGGCCCAAACCTCCTCCGACTCAGAGGATGACTCCCCGGATAATACCGACTCGGACATGGCCGGAAGCCAAGGATTCTTACCCAATGTACCGGTATCGGCCATTGATCATGTATATTATAAGCGCTATCAAACGAGGTTCAACCTCATCATCAACCAAGGGCATCACCCAAGTGGTTTTGCCAACAAGGTTTTCAATGAGATTTATAACCCGGATGCATTAGGCCCGAGCCGGTCACCTTCTTTGCTGACTAATGGCTCGTGAGTACCATTTGGCCCTAATCTCTGTCCTGTCCTCTTTTACCTTTACCTTTTACTTAAGAATAATGATTAACTGTTTTACCGGGCATGTAAACGCCCAAGGACATGCTGGTCCTTCGTAAAGGTTAGAAGCCCTAATGTTCAGCCTATTTAAACCCACGTAACCTCAACTTTGAAAGGCAGATTTGAATAAACGTATAAGCTATAATGTTTCTCTTTCAAATCTTACTTTAGTTTAAACATCGGAAGTCTTTGAATCTCTACTCGGACTCTGATCAGTCGTATCATGGTGTCGTTCAACCACCGTATGGCCGGCTTTCAATCCACCTCTGCTCTTGTTATTTCTGCTTACCGCTTGTTCGTACCACCATCCTTTCCCTGTCCCTTATCCCCGTTCATTCCACCAATCTTTCCACTTTGTTCCTTACCGTCGTTCTTTTGTTACCACCGCTCCTTACCATCGTGTAATTTTCATCGTGTTCCTTAACGTCCATCTTATTCCCATAATCATCCATACTGCTATGACTGTTCATACCAAGGAATCTCGACTCACATCGGTGTTCTCGCATCGAGGTTCCCTTACTGCTCGACAGAGCTACCGAGGATTTCCTAACCACACCGAAGACTGGTTACCGAGAGGAAACATGTACCATATTGGAGACCGGCTATAGAGGAAACCTGACCACATTGAGACTAGCCACCTAGGAAACCTGACCGCATCAAGAACTGGCTATCAAGAAAAACCTGGCCGCAACTTGATCTGTACTGTACCCCTTGTAGGTTGCTTGGCCGTACTGCATCCGGCCTTCGTCTGTCCTTCCAGGATCCGATTGGATTAGTCGTGGAGTTTACCATTTTGGGAGCATATCACACGGAGTCACGGCTCAGAGATCAACTAACTCACCGTACCCTACACATAAAGGATCTCAACAGCACATCGAAAATGCCAACTCAATAGCTCCACCAGTCTCCACATATAAGTACATATATGTACATGTATTACAAATCACTAACACCATATCATGTAAAACAATCAACATGTGAATTTATGTATAATTTCTACGTCCAGTTCAACACGAAAGAAAGCAGAGTAGATCATAGAATACTTAACCATAGAGTTCATAGATATTCCAATCATAAACTACCAATAGAAGAGCTTAGTCCAAGGTTATACAGATATGAAAGGGGGATTTTGCACCTAACCCTCACCTTAGACACAGAAGTTACTTCATAATTCCAAGATGCTCGAACGGCTCTAAGCCTCTAAATCTGTAACTTGCATGAAAAACTAGTTAAAATTTTAATGAATAAAAACACCTTTAATTGGTTAACCAAACCAAACAAAACAAGATCGAACCAACCAAACCGATTAAGATCAACAGTAAAAGTCAATTGTCAATGGTCAAACTGGTTAACCCAGTCAAACCGAGTTGACTCATCGAGTCACTAGTGAGTCACCGAGTCATCGGCTAGTCAACAATGGAGAAAAGCGGTGACGAATTACAGGAAATTCTGGTGGCAGCGTGTGAGCAGTGGCGGCGGCGCGTGAGAATAATGGGTGGTTCCTACAGTGTTGTGCATGGGCGTGTGCAACTGTGTGTGGAGCTGCGCTTTGGGCTACGGTTTCATCTCAGAGGTACGGTACTCCTTGGGATATCGGTTTTGCAAGATTCTAAGTGATTTGAGAGATATAATTATTTAAAGATTCAGATTTAAAAAGAAAAAAATTTTGGTGGTGTTTCATGTGACGGCTCCGGCATGGAATGGTTGCTGCGATAGAACACAAAGGTTTGGTGTTTGAGACAAAAATTCTGCAGAGATTCAGTGCAATGAGGATTTTTGATGAAAATAAATGAGATGATGGCTTCATTAAATAAAAGAAAACCCTAGGGTTTCAAAAAAACAAATAGGCTTTGATGTGCCTCGGAAAATCCTAAAGTACAACTCTAAGGAGTTTGGGATGTTATAGTTAATTGGAATATAAATGAAACTCTAATAAAAACATGAATAAGACTATTACTCTTTAATTTTCGAAACTAAAGACACGGAAATATCAATTTCAGAACCCGCGCTGAATTGCAGTTAGGAAAAAAACAAAAAAACTTTGATTATTGTAAGTAATGACAAAATCGTAATCGTTGATTCTGAATTAAAATTTACGAGAAATTATGCAATGAATCTGGAATCTGAACCCTCATAAAAGAAATAAAATGTGAGAAACCCTAGTTAGAGAATTTAGGAAAGGGGAAGAATTTTAATAAAACTGATTATATTTATGTAGAGAAGTAGAAATCTTGTATAAAGGTGTCAAAACTACGTCGTAACTCATAAATATAAGGGTAATAATAGGCGTCACCTCAGTTACAGTTAGACAATCACCCGTTCCGGTTATAATTTTTTTAAATATTAATCTTAACCAAATAATATATGGTCAAAACAGATATGGTTAATACAGTTATGGTTATATACGGTAACGATTATAAATGATTACATATAATTCAATGATATTTTAATAAAAATGAATTTAACTTTTATTTCAAGAATTAAATGATGATACGTCAATTAATAGTTATTAATATAATTGAATATTTTCAATTTTAAAACAGTTATGGTTATAGCTTTAAGATTCCACCATACAGTTAACCAACAGTTTCATACGGATAATTATGGTTAATTTTCTTCAACCTTACCGAATATATTTTATGATTAAAATTTATGGTTATTAATCATTTAATATGTTTACGGATGAAAATGTTACTGTGATATGAAATACGGATATTGTTAGATTGTCATCATGCATAAGTTATAATTTGAAGAGAATTTAATGAAAACCCCCTCATCTTTGGTTTCATTTATTTTTAAGCCATCAACTATTTTGCTAGTGAAAACCCCCCTCAAGTATAGCCCGTTAGTAAATTTAACCCTCTGTGAACTATATATATTTACGATGATAGGACGTTATTTTGAATGCACTAATCATGGATGCAAATCGACCATAAACCAATAGTATGATGGATAAACATTCCAAAAGTATTTGATTCACAAGTGAAAATCCTTCCGGTTTGGCCAGAATCCTCCAATGAGTATCGTAGGTCCAAATTGGATAGATTCCTGTTCGTCGATTAATATCTCATTCATGTGAATTGATATTGGGTTGATTACACTTTGAAGCATAATATATGCTATACTTTCTGAACAAGTCTCATGGGTCTTCTCGGTGTGCTATACTTTCTTTGGCCAAATGTTTGAAATTGATCTCGGCCATTTCTAAAACTGAGCTGCTTCTGAGCTATTGTTTCCATTCCATTCTCTTTTGGAGTCTTTTAACTGTTTCACCTTGGTTGGGGTGTAAAATTTCAAAATGGGTTATGGGTTTGATCTAACCTAACCCAACCCATAAATTCTAATTTATTAAAATATTTTACTCTAATGGGTTGATGAGTCATATAGGTTATAACTAAATGAGATGATGAATCAAATAACTTGGTTTGTAATGGTTGATGGGTTTATCTATCAATTAAACTAAATAGACCAATTTTCACAATATCCTTATTTTCCCATCAAAATGTAAATATATAATTATCTGCCAAAACATAAATATTTATTTTCCGCCAAAATATAAACATGTAAATTTCCCGTTAAAATATAAATCTGTCATATTCCGCCTAAAATGGATCTTTCATTTTTCCGTCCAAAAACTTTATTTCACAAATTTTCAAAAACTATTAATCTGTTTTCACTAATATGAAAATCTGTCATTTTCTACCAAAAATAGTTCTGTCATTTTCCTGTCAAAAATTTGATTCCATAAAATTTTCAAAAACTGTAAATCTGCATGTTTTCAGTACTATGAAACTCCATCATTTTCCTACCAATCACAGATTTGTTATTTTTGGCCTAAAACTTGATTTTATAAATGTTTAAAAAATGTAAATAAAAATATCTTTGCTAATATGAAAATCAGTCATTTCTGCCAAAAATGATCTGTCATTTTTCTGCCAAAACGGATCCGTCATTTTCCTGCCAAAAACTTGATTCTGTAATCTTCTTAAAAACTGTAAATCTATATGTTTCCGCTAAAATAAAAATCCATCATATCTCGCCAAAAACAGATCTATTATTTTTCTGCCTTAAATAGATTTGTAATGATGATGATGATGATGGTGGTGATGATAATGGTGATGATGATGATGATGATGATGATGATGATGAGGATGATGATGGTAATGGTAAAGGTTATGATGATGATGATGATGGTGGTAGTGATGATGATGATGGTTATGATAATGATAATGATGATAATAGTGATGGTGATGATTATTATTATTATTATTATTATTATATTATGATAATTATTAATTAATTTATTTTATATAAATTATTAATTAATTTATTAAATGGATCAATGCATTCAATCATTAATTCATCATATTATATGAGTAACGAAGTGATTCAAGTCAATTAGTTAAATGGGTTGGACCAACTCATTACCCATTTTATCTCTAACCAAATAAGTAATAGGTTGATTTTAGTCAATGTAACTATTTTAACACCCAATACTTTGGTTTGACTTCTTTGTATTGCGTTGGGTCTCCTTGGCATTTTTGGTCCAGAAATTAGTTTCAATGACATATTACCAACAATATAAAAAGACTTAGTTCTCTTATTGTAATTAGTTATCAGTAAATTTCATAAGTTAATTAGATTAACTATTTTGTATATAGAAGACTATGTCTTTACACTTTGATGAAATAAGAAATTTTTGTACTAATAGATTTGTTGACATGGTAACGTAAAGCTTTAGGTGACTAATCCATCTTAGCAATTTTTATTCTTCGATCTCTTCAACCTCTTCTCACGAGTTTGTTCTCTGTTTTGTTATTCTCTACTTTCTTTGGCCTTACTATTTTTTTTTCTTCTATCGATATATCTCTCTTGAATCATGACTGGCGAGTGGTGACGATACAAATCCTTCATCTGGTTCCACGGGTTCTTTTAACAGCTGACTACGATCAAAACCACCACGCCAGAGGATTGATCCCTACGATCATTTTCAGGCGACAATCTTGGTTCTGATATTTCCCCACCTCAGCTTTGTGACCAAACTATAATGGTTCTGATAAAGTTTGTTTTCACCGATGTTTCAATACTTAAACCAGACCAAGACTCGGAGGAAATAAGGCTATGCCTATACACTTTGATGAAATAAGATAACCTTGATAACAATCTAGGTTTGTTTGAAAACAAAGTCCCTTAGAACAATTTCTTGCCATGACACATCACTTTACCTCTGGTGATTTTTTCAAATAATACATTGGAGATCTGTTCATATTTGTGTAACTAACCCACGTGTACGTTACAAAAGCCGTTCGATCAATAGTGCCTCTCCCATTAAATACAAACCGTTGAAGCTTTTATCTCTCTCGATGATTACAAAGGCTTTTAATTAACAACAATAAACAAATAATAATAATAATAATAATAATAATAATAATAATAATAATAACTGGAGTGTCATTGTCATTGTCAGAATCTAACTCTGCGGCTATGTGAGTAAATCTGGACATGGTACTTCGAATAATTCTATCCTTCTTATTCCCAAAGTGACCTGTATTCGCTTTTTACTACCAATTTTTTTCATCCAATTAAAACCCAAAATTGAAGGGCATGAAAATATTGGCATGAAATTTAACTTCTCTGTGCATTATTACTTTTGTCTACCACATCAATTTCTTCCATCTTGCCCACAAAAGTAGTTTCAATTTTTCATTTTCCTTGACTACTCTAAAAATGTGTATGTATGATATTTACTGAATGTTGTTATTAGTGGTGAACCTAGAAATTTTTGTTATAGGAGTCAAAATTTATTTAATATACATTACTAGTTTTGCCTAAAAATAAGCTACACATAAAAATAAAATACATACCTGAAACAGTGAAAATCAATCAAAAATGTTATTTAAGACTTTTGCTTTCAGCCCACCATAAATATTAACAAAAACAGAAGAAAATAGTTTTTTGGGTAGTTTTATAAGTTAATATAATATTAAATCATAGATTGATTTTTAATTAACTCATGGATTTTAAAATTTATTATATTGTAATTGGGTTTAAAACTTTTATATTTTTTAATTAATTAGCATAGAATTTGGACGTCTACTGTTTTATTTATAAATTTTTATCTCATGTAGTTAAATTAAAATTTAATGGGTCACAAACTATAATGTAATGAGTTCGACTGTTCGATATGGGAAGGTCTGGTATATTTTCAAAGTTATAGGGGTCAACTGACCCCCTACTACAGTAATGCCTCCGTCCCGGTTCGTTATCATGATAATTCTGATAAAGCAGTTATATATATTTTATTTTTGGTAAAATAATTTTATTAATTAAAAATTGATTTTTTCTAACTTAGTGTAATCTATTGATAGACCTTACTATAATTTCACTCTAAATATTCAAATGATCAAAAACCAAAAATTCATAACATGAGGTCAAATCAAATGGAGGGAATCCATCTCTTTTCTAAACCAACAAAACGATTGCTCGGCAACCAATAACCACTAGACACCAAAAGAAATCGTTTTTAAAATTTAAAATTGTTCGGTTATCATAAATTATGGTATGCATTTAGTTGAATTAATACTAAGTTAGCATAATAACGGATTATGATAACTTATATAAGTATATTTAAGAAATTACAGAAATAATCATTATTATTAGTATTATGATTATAATAATAATAATTATTATTACTATAGATTAATATTCTTATTATTATTATTATTATTATTATTATTATTATTATTATTATTAATAGTTATGGACTTACCTAGTTGAAATGAGAGAGTTCGATGGTACCATCTTTTACACATCACTTATATATTCTCAACCAAAATCACAACTCTAGTACATTTAGGGTCGTCTCCTTTTATAATCCAACACTAATTGGTAAAAAAAAGCTGGTGAAGACCTCCATTAATGCTCCCTTTTCCTCTCTATTACTTTAACATCTTCACTTATATATACACACATAATTTCTCTACTACATCCTCATCTTCGAGCAAACACCTAAACAGAGTTCTCAGAAACATACTCGTAGATTTTTCAAAATTTTCGCATTTTGAGAACAATGACGAACTCGGTAGCTTCTTTGGCACTAGTAGGATTTTGCATACTACAAGTGACAAGCTTACTTGTGTCGCAAGCCAACGCCAGAGCTTTCCTTGTATTCGGAGATTCCCTTGTCGACAATGGTAATAATGACTTTTTAGCTACCACAGCTCGAGCCGATAATTACCCTTATGGTATCGATTTCCCGACTCACCTTCCCACCGGCCGTTTCTCCAATGGTCTTAACATTCCAGATATCATCAGTAAGCTTTGTTATTATTATCAAAGAAAGTTTACATTCAACCTTACCAAAAATATATTGTTAAGAATAATCATCTGTATAGGTGAGCATTTGGGCCAAGCGTCTCCATTACCATACTTGAGTCCTATGTTGAAAAAAGACAAACTCTTAATCGGCGCCAATTTTGCTTCTGCTGGTATTGGAATCCTTAATGACACTGGAATACAGTTTGTAAGCTTTCCAAAAACATTTATTAAGTTAACATCATTTCTTCTGTTTTGTTTTTGTTACCACTCCTAATGCTTAATATTACATCAGTTAAGGGTATTCTGGATATTGTGATAATCAGGGGTGTTTTGGTATTTTAATTCAGCTGAACATAATTCGGATCACGAAGCAGCTGGAGTACTTTGAGCAGTACAAGGTCCGAGTGAGTGGGCTTATAGGAGAGGCAGAGATGGAGCGGCTTGTGAACGGAGCACTTGTTCTTATTACACTTGGAGGCAATGATTTTGTCAACAACTACTACTTAGTTCCTTTCTCTGCAAGATCTCGTCAATTCTCTCTCCCTGACTATGTGGTCTTTATCATTTCTGAATACCGCAAAGTCTTAAGGGTTAGTTTTTCGTTTAATGGTCTATTAAATTAGTAAATTATAACGATATTTTTTTAAATCTCTTTATTTTTTTGCATCTAATATGTTTTAAAATTACTTGAAATCAAAGCTAATGAACTTATAAAGTATAATAGTATGATCATTAAAAATAGGGAATTTAAGCTTTTTAACAAAAGAAAGAAAATAGAGAATTTCGTGAAAATAGTTCAAAATACTATTTATCGTTTAAAATATGTAGACCAAAAGTCATATCTCACTCAAACCAAGTCATCTCTCACTCAAACTATGTTTTCCTTTACTAGTACAATTTTAGTTAATAGTAGCAAATATATGTTGAAACAGTTTTTTTGGGTTTAATTATATGTTGAATTTCATTGTCTCTTATATACAAACTTAAATTATTTTTGTAGAAAATGTACGATTTGGGTGCTCGACGTGTCCTGGTGACTGGAACTGGACCGATGGGTTGCGTCCCGGCCGAGCTGGCTCAACGTAGCCGTAACGGAGAGTGTGCTACAGAATTACAACGAGCCGCTTCACTATATAACCCACAACTTGTTCAAATGATTAACAGCCTAAACAGCGAAGTTGGATCTTCCGCCTTCATTGCCGCTAATACACAACAAATGCACATGGACTTCATAAGCGACCCACAAGCATATGGTACATGTCTTATTAATTTTTTCCTTAATTACATTGATTATTTTCTCAAAAAAGGAAAACGTCTTAGCTATAATAACAAGATCATATATTTATTTTTAATAAAATATTTTTTGTAATGTTTTCAGTTTCAGTATTGAATTAAACAAATTTAACAGAAGCACAAATAAACTATTAATTAATATTTGTAGATTTTTTTTGTGTTGTATTGTTAAATGTAGTTTTAGTATTGCAATTGTTCGTTTGGTTTTGGTTAAAGTTTTATTTCTAGAATTGACTAGTACTGGTTTACGAACAAACCCTCTACAGGTTTTGTCACGTCAAAGGTGGCTTGTTGTGGACAAGGGCCGTACAATGGGATAGGGCTATGCACACCGTTATCAAATCTTTGCCCAAACAGAGATCTCTTTGCCTTTTGGGATCCTTTTCACCCATCAGAAAAAGCAAGTAGAATCATTGCTCAACAGATCCTCAATGGTTCTCCTGAGTACATGCATCCCATGAATCTTAGCACCATTCTCACCCTTGGTTCCATGACCTAATCTTCTATTTATCTATCCCAAGATCTACTCTGTGCTTTGTTTATGTTTTGCTTTTCTATTTTATTATGTATTTTTTCACATGGGTGCTTCATTTAGTCTACCTTGAGTTATATTGTGAGTTTTATGATTTTCATCAATAATTTAGTCAACAGTTACCTTTTATGTTGCTATCTTTTTATTTAAATATGAATTAAATGGTAATATGTTTAGAATGGGATAATTCTCAAATAATATAAACTTATTACTAGTCACGTGGTTAGTTGTTGCACCTTACTCAATGATGATTCGTTCATATGTACTAATTAGTTTCGTTGTCAATTCGAAGGACATTTTAACATCTAGTCACAACAAACTAAAAAGACCATTCAAAATACCTTTTTGTGTTTGTTATTCTTTTGCCGAAAATATATTTATTTTGTTAAACCTTGACAAATCTATTTAAAAGCGCCTCCAAGCAAAAGAATTCACATTGGTTAGATACTGTAAAGGCATTTAATCAATATAATATTAATAATTCAGTAAAAATATTAATATATATATATATTTTAGAAAGACTCATACTAAAATTAATCTAAATTAGGATTGAGCTCGCTGTATACGCGGACAAGTTGTAATTGTAGTGCATCATACATAAAGACAACTATGTCTATGGTGCTTTATATGTCATGTTTGATAGCATATACAAATGTTCTTTGTTATTTTTTAAATTCATATATATAATTTATGTTGGAACTCATTTTTTTTGACAAAGTGGTTTAGCTATTTTATGATGTATTTTTTTTATGAAGACATTCACTGAAATAATCAGTGTTGGGCATGATAGAATCGTCACCGCGACACCATATGATGGTGTATTAGAATGACAAAAATGAAGTTTATTTGAATGCGAAATAGAGTTACGAATTTACTAGTTTGACTAAGAGTCAAATATCGTACTTCAGAATTTCGAGGAAAAACGCAAACTTTATGTGTAAAAAATCTAGTTGGATGTGGGTTATAAACTTTGAAAGTTATATAATGGGTTTACAACCCAATAATTATTATATTTGACCAAATATATTTATGTCATATTGTTGTCAGAGTCAATAATTATTTTTCATTAATTATGAATTTGGTAACAGTAAAATCAATTCATAAAATGATGGAATAATGACTTTATGTTGAGAATAATTCTCATTAATCCTCTTGCTCCTGCAAAAACTGTTGAAAGTTTTGTCTATATAAACAAATGTTTATTACTTTCATTGGAGAGTATCAATTATATAAACACACCACAACAAACAATCTTCCTCATGCCTCTATAATTTTGTTTGAGTCTTGAGAGTATACACAGAAATAGCGTTCGTTAGACTTTTGATTTTGAGTACTGCAAATCAAAAGAAGATGCAGTTGTATCCTGGGATTCTGGTTACGCAAAACCGTCACACTACGGGCAATTAAAGAATTAAGGAAAAAGATATTCATCTCGACTCCGCATAAACTGTTCTTCCTTCAAAGTTCTGGTATTATTTGTTGTATTTTAATTCTATTTTTGATATCTTAATCTATTGAAATGATTCAGTTTGCCATATTGTAGAAATCAAGGTCTTACATTCTTAATTCTTTAATTTTTGTTATTATACTAACGAAAAAGCTGATTAATTTTTAAGGGTTTGATAAGAACAGGTGGATAGAAAATTGTGGTAACAATCCAGATTTTATTATGCTGATTGGTTGATAATTGCAGAATTTTTTGCAATTATTTATTCTCTTCTATCTATTTATCTACCTGTGATTAAATTAAAAATTTCTATATTTATTAATTCTGTAAATTTAATATTTAATCTGTTTATGCATTTTAATTTATTTATGATTGCATAATATATTTATTTCAATTTTTGGGTTTTTGTTAGTATACTAATATGGTTTTTTCTCATGAACATATTATTATTTAAGTATGACTAATCTGATTTTAATAAATATCCAGAAATTAATGGTGTTCAAATCATTAATCTAATCGTTGGAGGTGATTCTAATAAATTTTGATCTTGTGATCGACATCCCAATTAATTTTTGGAGTGGTCTACCACATGTGAATCAATAAAAATGCTTCTGTGGTTGCTTTATTTAGTAATTTTGTGGAACGTTGTATATCGTAGACGTTCTAATATATATTGACGAAACGGTTTACGCGGTTAATTTCATGAAACAAATTCACAAAAGAAGATCTCAACGATCTGGAAAATAAAATCGTTTGAACTGCATTTAATTGCAGATTTCAAAAAATTATTTATTTATTTTCGAAAATAAAAACTATTTGTACACGCTTTTTGAGCAAATTACACAAACGTTATTTTTGAGTAAATAAATAAATAAATTAAAAAAGTTTTTGAAAACGCTTCTACCAATTCAAAAATTGTTCTATTTATTTAATTTTAGCGATATAAATATTTTAAATGCTATTTTAAATATTAGAATTAAGATTTTATTTTCTGTTTCACAAAAGATAAATATATGTCAATAATTTTGTTTTAATAGTCCATGTGAATTGGATATGAAGAGCATATTTGAGTGGATATTTTTTTATACATTTATAATGTATTGGATGTATTGGATGTGTTTGGTCTTCTGTTTTCCAATATATGTACATCTTAAAATTTTGAAGCATTGAATTTAATCTCTATTTATATATATAACTAAAATGATCTAACTAAATTAAAGAGATTTTATTAAGTGATGTGACATGTTTCAAAAAACATGAAAAATATGATGTATAATGAACCTTGAACAATTTCGATCAACCTCATACGGCCTAGCTAATCCATTAATGATTAAAAAGTGTAGTCAATCTTACATAGATAATGAATCTAATTAGGGATGTTGAGATAGATTTTTCTATTTGGCCCGGCCCGAACCCGTTTTGAGCCCATTTAAAAAAACCATATAACCTGTTTTAATATGTTTTTAGTTTAATTTGTTTTTAAAAATTAGAAAACTGGAAATTAAATATGTAAATCAAACTTAATTCAGATTTAATTTGCAATTCATGTTTAATTTTACAATTCATGTTTTAGAATTGTTTTCTTTTTATCTTTAAAATATTGATATAAATATACAAGTACTAATATAATTATTTGTGAAACATGTAGAAACATAAATAAAAGTAGTTTTTGAAATTCTTACAGCTTCTTTCCTACATTGGCACAATTATACACTGGCGCAATTATACACTCAAATTTTTAAACATTAATTTAAATCAAATAATATTACAAGGTCTTGATGAGTAATAATACTCTATATGAACAAAAGTAACACAAGTTTTTAAAAGGTTAATCAGAAAAAGAAAAGCATGTAACAAGTTAAATCTACATGTAAATCAAACCTTAAGAATTCCTTAATAAAATCTGTCCAAGATCATCTCTAGAACACATTGATTTAAGATATATCATTATAGATGAGTGAAAACCTTAAACTATCAGAGATGAATAAGAACATCACTAACCATTATCTGCAGACTTGATTCCATGATGCAGATGATCCTTGATTTCTTCTTCTCTTAACCCTTTCCTTATTGAATCCTTTGATGGAGAGGATTGCTGTCATTTCTCTCTTATTTTTTGTTTTTGTCTGCAACGTTCTTTTCTCAGACACAGATGATTTATCTAATTGATGCTTTCCTTTTATATTATAATTATATTTTAATTACGAAGAGTCACCAATGAGACAGCCTTTAGTAACAACTTTATATTTTAAACATTTTTATGTATATGTTGATAAGAACATTATATGTATCATATATGGGTAAGAGAAGAGGGTTATCAATACAACCAATTCCAATACTTTGTAACCGAGACCGATCCATTATGGTATCGATATTAATGTATTAGAACCATAAACTTTCATATGAACTTAAACTTCAATCATTGAACAGTTAATACATTGGCCAAACAATACATAAATATTCTTACATTCTCCCACTTGGCCATTGTTTTAACTAATGGTTCAATATCTATAATGTGCATCATTTTATTAAGTCTAATAAATTTGAAGTATCATAAAATCAGAGATAGTCGAGTCATGGCGGTTGCCAATCATTTACTGCGATAGCTTCCTTTCCAAGCACTACATATGAACCAAAACTTTACTACTTATATAATGTTGAGATTTACTTTAATTCTTAACTATATGTTATCTTAAACCAACATGTACACACATCCATTATGATAACATATTTTTTATTTGCAGAAAACACACAAACTTAAATCAATTCAAACTTTGAGTAATATCTTTACAAGAGCATATCTATTACAGCAAAGTCTTTTATATAATACCCATTTTCTCTACATGTCCAATAAAAATACCAGGTGGTAATCCTTTAGTCAACGGACTCACTACCATCTTTTTCGTTCTTATATGCTCAAATGCTACTCTGCATTTCTGCACTTCTTCTTTGACAGACAAATACTTTATCTATATGTTCTTAGCACCTTTCGAGTATTTTTCATTCTTTTGAAGACTACAACGGAATTATCACCATGAATTCTCAGCGGCTTGGCTATAGTGTCGACAATCCCAAGTCCTGAGATAAAGTTCTGCAGCCACAATGCTTGAATTGTGGCCTCATAGTATGCCACAAATTCTGCCTCTATAGTGGAAGTAGCAATGACAGACTTCTTTCCTCTTTTTTCCAAGACACTGCTCCCCCAGCTAATAGGAACAGATAGCCAAACATCGACTTCCTACTGTCGACCTAACCGGCATAGTCTGAATCTGTGTATCCTAGAACCTCAAGGTTGTCGGAGCTCCTGTATGTAAGCATAAACTCTTTGGTGCCTTGCAAGTACCTGAAGACCTTCTTTGCAGCTTTCCAGTATTCCATTCCGGGATTATTTTGATATTGGCCAAGCATACCAACATAAAAACTGATATCTGGCCGAGTACATGTCTGAACATAATTCAAATTCCCAACCACTGATGCATAATGAATTTTCTCCATTTCCTTAATCTCTAATTCATTTTCGGATATTGCTTGTTATTATACTAGTCGTCTTTCTGAATTGGAGCCTTTCCGCTGGAGCAATTTTTATCCCATATCTCTCTAAGACTTTATTTATATATATTTTCTATGATAAACTCCATAATCCTTGTGATGTATCACGAATAATTTCTATTCCTATCACATAGGATGCCTCACCCATATCATTCATTTCGATGTTCTTAGATAGATATTTCTTTACGTCACACCACATCCCCATATCATTTTTAGCCAACAATATATCATCAACATACAAAACTAGAATGATGAACTTGCTCCCACTAACTTTCCTGTAGACACATCAATCAATGACAACTTCTACAAAACCGTATGACAAAATGGTATCATTAAACTTTATATACCATTTTCTGGAAGCTTGTTTCAAACCGTATATTGGCTTCCTCATCCTACACACATGATTTTCCTTTTCTTTGGTCACGAATCCTTCAGATTGGTCCATATAAAGTTCCTCCTCAAGCCCTCCGTTAAGAAATGCTGTTTTCACATCCATTTGATGAAGTTCCAGATCATAATGAGCCACCAACAATTCTCAAGGAATCCTGCTTAGAAACCGAAGAGAAGGTTTCTGTATAGTCAATGCCATCTTTCTGAGTGAAACCTTTAGCAACAAGGCAAGCCTTGTACCTTTCTATGTTTCCTTTCAGTCATGTTTGGTCTTAAAGACCCATTTACACCCAAAGGTTTTAAGAACATTAGGCAACTCTACTAAGTCCCATACGTTATTAACACTCATAGAAGAAAAACTCTTATCTTTTATTTTTACACCACCACGGTTAAAAAGATAAAACAAATTGTGGTGTAATTGTATTTGAGTTCTATAACAGTTTTTAGCAATTTGCCGTTGTACTTCATCATGTGCTAGTATTTCTATAAACATAGCCATACCTTTTTCCACTGTGCATTCACATGATTCTTTAAGGGTATAATCATTTTTGAAAGTGGCACACAAGCTTCTATAGGTTTCTTGATTCATTCATATTGTTTCATAGCATTCTCTACCAGAACCAGTAATCATTTGCATAGTATGACGTGAACCGTGACCTCGATCTGTCCTCATCAATTGTCTGTCACAAAATGAATCTTGACTTTCACTCTCTATCATTAAGCGGATCATTACCACCATATTTTGATTACAAATAATTGCTACTTCCTGTAATAAATAAAATATAAAAGCAATTAGTTACTTGTAAAATAGTAAATTTGCAACGTGAAAATAATTAAGATACATCTCCAAGTAAACAATAAGAAATTTTAAATTAATAAACTCATTAAAACAAAACATGTGTACAATAACTGCAATAGAAACATGAAATATTGTTAAAAAAATTCCCTAACTCAAATCTATTATTAAAAAAAATTAAAACTGTCTATTTCTTCTTCATGTGACCCTTTCTAAATACTTTATCTTCTGCTCCTCATTTGGTAAAGTCATAAAAATCTGATGACTACTTTTGTTTCCGGCTAAGCAACCAAGAGCTGTCCAAAACAACTCAACATCATGATCTAATGAAGACATCTTTAACAATTCTTCAGTGCATATGGCACTACTAAATGGGTTGAAGGAGTCAAATGTTTTCTGTCCCCCTGACCAAAACCTCTCTTGATTTTCTAAAGTGTTTGTAATACGATCCCAATGATCCGAGTTAGGTCGTTTCTTTGAAGATCTTGATTTTGTTAGTCTATCATGGGACTTGTTAGGAGCATGTGTTTTGTGGTGTCTTTTGACAGTCTTCTTACCCATGGATGGGAGATGACATTTCATCAAATTCTACTCCTTCAGGTTCAATATCTTTTGGCAGCTGACTCGGTCCACTATGGTGCTGCCAACCATCATCACTTACCGAGATTGTAACTTTGCTGCATAAACTATTAAGGAGTGGAATATCACGTAATGGGTTCTGACAAATGTTTTTAGCTTCTGGATAAGCCTGTAACAATAAAAATATTAATTGAGAGTAAAAATATGTTAACAAGAAACAAATAATGGTGTGCTATCACCATCTTACAGGGAATTGCCTTAATGAGTTGATCCCACCAGTCAATGCTCATGTCCAGCACACCAAACTGATTGAATCCCAATCCCATGGCATTTTTTGTAACATGTTTATAAGCATCATATTGCTTTCTGAGATTCTCTAATTTACTTTTAAAAAATTTCCAGGCGAAATCCAAACCAAATCGGGTCAAAAATCCAGCTCGTATGTTTTGCCTTCCAATTTCACTAAAACATGTATCTCTACAATACCCTTTATCTTTCTCACCATTAGCTAACATTAGCATCAGATGAATCATCTCATGTGTCCACATAAATTTGGTCTAAAGCAAATTCCAAACAAAGAAATAATTCATAAATTTTTAAGAACAAAAATACATCAAGCAAAATACATCAACATGTTTTGAACTGTTTACATATTTGTACCTTGTTCTTTGGTTGCATTGATTCATCTTCATTCGACATATTTTGAAATATTTACAAAATTATACAGAATTAAGTTTTGATATTAATTATTCTTTTAAGCACGTAGTTATTTTGATATTGCTTTTGGAGACGAAATTCATAAAAAATTACAGATTCTGCTATCGAATACTATAAGTTCACATTGTTAAATAATCAGCAAACTAATTTTGACGTTTAACCAATATAATGATGTAATGAAAACTCATATATATATTATCTTTACAGAATTATAAAATTTGAAAAAACTTTTGTAAGGTTTTTAGTTCTTGTGCTCGAGAACGTAACTTTTCTAGTTGTTTAGGATTAGGTTAAAATTATAATCATATATTTATAATAAAATGTATCGCATGAATAGAAAATTAGTCAAATTATTAAGGGTAAAATTGTACTTTTATAGTTTTAAAAGTTCAATGGTTCTTTTTCTGATGCATTAAAACATTGTTGAGAATTATCACTTTCCATGGCTTTTCGGAATGTGCTTGGGTCTTTATCAAGGCTCATGTCACATTCACTTTCAATAGCGTAAACTACATAATTATTCATAATGGCAGATCTTCTATCTCTAGTAGATCGCCTTAATGGTTCTTGTGGTACATTGTCCTCTTCTTTAATTATGTCAGGTTCTTTAACTTGTGGGACTGGCACAATATTATGTTGTTCTATTGTGCCATTTGACTGTAATGAAACAATAGGAACAACTACCTCTGTGCGACACTTGATGAAGATGAAGAACCTTCCTCCTGGACTTCATGAATGTCAACTTTACGTTGGTCAAAACTCCAACTAGTTTCATTACTTTTAATGAACCTTTGATTACCCGTTTAGACTATTTTGGTACTATATTTAGGACAGTAAAATGTATACCCTTTAGACTTCTCCGGATAGCCAATAAAATATCCACTGACTGTTCTTGAGTCTAATTTATTTTCATGTGGATTATACAACCTTACTTCTACCGGACAACCCAAACACGTAAATGTCTGAAACTAGGTTTCCTCCCCATCCAAAGTTCAAACAGAGTCAAAGGTACTACCTTGCTAGGAACCCTGTTTAAGACATAGGTCAGAGTCTTTAATGCATAAATCCACAACAACATCGATAAATTACAATTACTTAACATAAATCTAACCACTTCCATTAGAGTACGATTCTGCCTTTCACTAACACCATTATGTTGAGAGGTACCTGGCACTGTGTATTGCGCACAAACGCTTTTACTTTGTAGAAGTTTCACAAAAGGACATGGACATTGTATATTTTTTTGGTGAATTTACCATAAAATTTGCCACCTCTATCTGAACTCACAATTTTAACTTTCTTTCCAATTGTCTTTCCGCTTCATCAATAAATATATTCAAGGCATTTATCAACTCATCCTTTTCACGCAACAGATAAGTGTATCCAAAACGTGAGTAGTCATCAATAAATTTGATGAAATATTTTTCACCACTCCAAGACGGAACATCAAAAGGACCACATATATCAGTCTGTATCAACTCTAAAAGTTGAGAACTTCTTGTGGCTGCTTTCTACGTGATATGTTTAGTTTATTTTCCTTTATTACATTATATAAACACACACCAAGGTCATTAAAATCCAACGGAGGTAATATTTCATTCTTTACCAACCTCATTATCCTTTCTTTGGAAACGTGACCCAATCTTTTATGGCACAAGAATGGTGAGTTTTCTTTACATGTGCTATGTTTTATGCTTTGATTCTCAACATTAAACAAGGATTCAGAAAAAACGTTCATCAAGATTGAACTTATAAATTGAATCAAACAATGTACCACTTCCATAAAAGTAATCATTTCGGTATAAAGAGAAAACACCATGTCCCATCTTAAAGTTAAATCCTAAATCATTCAACCTAAAAAACAAGATTTCTAGCACACTCAGGTACATAGAGACATCTTTCAAGATCTATAAAACAACTTGTGTCCAAGATCAATCTGTACGTCCCAATGCCTTCAAATCGCTCTTTAATCATGTTTCCCGTGAACAAGTATCTTTCAGTTCCTTTTAAAAGCTAGATCGAATTGAATCCATGTTTAATATGAGACACATGTGTAGTTTCACCAGAATCTAGCCACCAAGTATATTAAGGCACTTCAATAAGATTCAATTCAGAGCAAACATATAAATGTTGTTGACGCAGTCGGAATACACTAGGTTAACAAGCGTTGAACCTAGAAGAAAATATCAAGTTCACAAGCGATGAACTTGAAGAAAATATACTCTGGAATCCACCAGAAAAAGATAAAGCTCAAAAAACTCGAAGACTTTGATTGATAATAATGAGAATGTGTCTAAAACATATTACCTAGGGTTCTTTATATAGAGAAAACCTAAGACGAAAAATAGGTAATTCCTAGGAATAAGAAAATTAATATATCCTAATAGAAAAAGGAAATAGAGAAAAAGAAAAAGGAAAATATCTAGAAACCCTCTCCTGCATCAGTCTCCTCCACCTCCAAAGAACTCGACCCCGAGTTCTCATCTGGATAGAGAACACCATCAGCATGATGCTCATAAATGTCACCACATTGAATATTGAACGTTGTGTCCTCGGCAATCCTAACACAAAATCCATGGATAAATCTTGCCAGATATCTTCAGGAACAGGCAATGGTATGTAAAGACCCATATTTTGAGACTGACCCATAGAAACTTGACAGATATAACACCTCCTAGCAATAGCAACAACATCCCTCCTAAGGTGCGGCCAATAATACATTTCTTCGAAGCTTACAATGGTCTTATCTCGCATAGGGGGCAGGTCGTTAGGCAGTTCTTCCGTAACTAACTCCTTGAAGTCTTCCAGAATTTCCAAAACCTCATGTGGAGTCGCTGTTTCCTCTGTTATGGCACTCGTCAATCCCTTAACCACCAAGGGATAGAAACACTTTGCCTCTTTAACAGCTTTATCGAGCTCTTTCTCCTCTTGCGTTATGATCAGGAAGCTTGACTTTTTTTCTTTTGTAGTATTACCAAAATCCTTAACAGGAGCCATAGCAATTTTATGAGTTCCCCACATAAACATAATCACATTATCTCGTCCTCGATATGTGATGTCCTTATCATAATGCCAGGGCCACCCAAGAAGAATATGACAAACATCCATGTCAAGAACATCACAAGTTATCTCTTCTTTGTAGTGCTTACCTATAGATAAGAGAACTTTGCAAGTCTCACTAACCCTCACTTGTGATCTTTTCTTCACCCAACCTAGACCATACGGCCTTTCATGACGAGTCGTGGGTAGTTTTAAATATTCCACCAGTTTTTGAGATACTAAATTCTCAGAACTTCTGTTATCAACAATCACATTACACACTTTGTTTTGAATAGAACAATGTGTTCTAAACAAATTCTTGCGTTGCCCCTCTTCTTTAGGTGATAACAAAACTCGCTGAAGCACAATACTTATCCTTTCATCATATTCCTCTTCAGCAAACTCAACCCCTTCATATTCTTTATTATCTGCGAAATTGTCTTTCTCCTCTTCTAATAAAGCGACCGTTCTTCGACTGGGGCAAACATTCGATTTATGACCTTGTCCTTGGCAACTGTAACACTTGTCAATAGTCGGTCTACCATAAGAGTTATTCTGTTTTGGAGCCGGCGTTTTACTCTGTTGAGCACTGCTATTAGAACTACTAGCTCCTTTGTGGCTAGGGTTGAAATCTCGGTTAACCACACTCTTGTCTTTCTCACCAATTGGTTCGAGATTGTTCTGAACCGAAGACCTTCTGAAAGTTGAGAACCCCTGAGATGATTTCTCCATTAACTCTGCTTTAAAGCTAAACTAGAAGCTTCTTGCACAGTCCATACGGTCTACAATCCCATCTTTTCTTGAAGAGAGGCTTTTAAACCACTGATGTACCTGGCCACCTTCTGATTCTCTGATTCATTTAAGTCATTACATTCAGAGAAACGTAATAAATCAGCTGTATACTCAGTCACGGTTCTGTTTCCTTGAACACAATCAATGTACATCTTGTAGAGAATCTGTTCATAGTCTTTCGGTAGGAAACGCTCCATCATCAGTTGTTTCATTCGGCGCCATGTTCTAACAGGACCCTTCCTCTGTCATTGTCTTTGGATGACTAATTTATCCCACCATACAGCAGCAGTCTTCTTCAATCTGATTGCCACCATCTTGACTTTTTTATTCTCCGGGATACTCGTGACATCGAAGAATCGATCAACATCAATTTGCCAATCAAGGAATTCCTCAACTCCCATAGTCCCATAGAACAATGGAATATCTGCCTTTACTCGGTAATCATGATTGTTGTGTTGATTCCCTTGTTCTCCTACTTCTTCTTCTGAGTTCTCCTCTGAACTGGAATTGTCAGCAATAACATCACGATTGTTCCTGCCTTGTTGTCGATGGTTTCCACCTTGCTGGGCTGGATTGGTTTCCCTTCTCCCTCCTCCTCCTCTTTGTACTGCGTTAGCAATCTGGTTGGGTAAAGCCGCAACCTGATTAGTTAACGTTGTCAACAGATTTGTCAATTGAGTGTTTAAAGTGGTAATATCCCCTCTAAACCCTCAATATCTGTTTTGGTTGATGGTTGATCACCCATGGTTGATTATGCTTCGAAAAGAGAAGGAGAAAGCCTTGCTCTGCTACCACTTGACGCAGTCAGAATGCACTAGGTTAATAAGCGTTGAACCTACAAGAAAATATCAAGTTCACAAGCGATGAACTTGAAGAAAATATGCTCTGGAATCCACCAGAAAAAGATAAAGCTCGAAAAACTCAAAGACTTTGATTAATAATAATGAGAATGTGTCTAAAACATATTACCTAGGGTTCTTTATATAGAGAAAACCTAAGATGAAAATAGGTAATTCCTAGGAATAAGGAAATTAATATATCCTAATAGAAAAAGAAAATAGAGAAAAAGAAAAAGGAAAATATCTAGAAACCCTCTCCTGCATCAGTTGTGAACCTTTCTTATCGAACCATGCCTTTCTTTTCGAACAATCTTTCTTGAAATGCCCCTCCTTCTTGCAGAAGAAGCACTTCCCTACTTTCTGAATTTTCTTTTCAGGACCTTTAAAGGTAGCTTTCTCTTTATTTTTATCCTTCCCACTTGGTTTGCTGGAGCTGCCACTGGGATTACTGATTCCAGCAAGGAGGACAACTTGGTCTTTCATCTTCCTTAACCTTGCCTCCTCTTAAATTAGCATGGCCTTCAATTCCAGAAAGTTCCACTTATCATTAATGGTGTTGTAATTCACCTGGAACTGGGCATATTCAATCGGAAGAGAATTTATGATGAATTGAACCAAGAATGATTCATGAACCTCCAACCCCATTGCAGTTAACTTTGATGCCAGATTCGACATGTGTGTGACATGTTCATGGATTGGCTGAGATCAGTTGAATCTCTTTGTGGTTAGCTCACTCATTAGGCTTCCCACAATCGACTTTTCAGCTACATCCGACTGTGATTGTTCCTTAATTTTTATTATGAATTCCCTCACTTTCTCTGTCTTAGGCATTGATGGCTTTAAACTTTCTGCCATCATTATCCTTTAGAGGTTAAGCAAAGCCGGTTTGAATGCTCCCAAGTCTCGTATCGAGACTTTTCCAGTTTGGAGCTCTCAGCCGTTATGGCTGCTGATTCCTCATCAGTGAGTATTGCTTGGTGTATAGACATTACACCCAAAGAGAACTTAATTTGTTCAGACTATTCCTCATAATTGAATCCATTGAACTTGATGACAGAGTTTGCAGAAGCAAACACACTTGATGAAGCTGCAAAAAATCACACATGCTTACCCATTAGTGTTTTGAGACTTAAATAGATTCATCAACAATTCAATCTAAACACTTTAATAGTGTATATTCAACCAACCTTTGGGCAATACTTTAAATATACACACCATAATTGATGCTTGTTTAGATTTGTGGCTTCTTTAACAATTAATCAAATCATACATACATAATAATAGATATGTCACCTTTGGGCATACACACCATTAAGTGTAGTAGAAAAGATTAATCATTTACGTGTCACTTACTACACCCAATGATCCACCTTTGGGTGACCTCCTAGGATAAAATAAGCAAACAATTGATCAATCAATACTTTCCATGTCATTTAGAAACCTTGAATCGTGATCAATTTTGAATCTTTACTTTGATGTTAACATTAAGCGCAATAAGACCACTATGGTGATTAACATGTTATACTTAACATATACCCTCAAACTCTAATAGAGTTTATTTTGAGAGGAAATAATTTTAGTTTTGATCCGGATCGATCGATCCAACTTCCGAACGATCAATCCATGTATAAAACAATCAATCCAATTACGATCAATTGATCTGAATACATACACAAATTTTAATCATCCATACCATCACTAGAAGGATCAATCTATCATTAATGATTGATCCACAAATTTACGCAAATGCAGATCGATCTTCTTCCAAACAATCGATCTACAAATGTCCGCAATTGTGGATCGATTGATCCTGTAAAGATTGTTCAATCTCAATACATCCGCAAAGTCAGATTGATTGTTATTCATCCAGTCGATTGATCTCAATACATCTGAAAATTCAGATCGATTGATCTCAATACATCAGAAAAGTCAGATCGATTGTTCTTCATCCAGATCAATCCATCCCTTTGCAAATATATAGTTTCTGTTCATCGTCATTTTTCAGACGAAAACGATCAAAATATGCAGAAATCAAAATTTTCTATATCTGTCTCCTTTCTTAACCATATTTCAGGTTTTATGTACCATTAGAAAGATAATTCTACTTTCTATTGATAGATATTGCAATCAATGAATTCTACTATTCATTGATATTGCAATCAATGAATTCTACTATTCATTTGAAACGGAAGACCAAATCAAATTTTCTGATTTACATTTCATCAATCATCCTTTCAGCGAATCAATTTTTTTCTAGATTGGCACTGATACCAAATGTAAATCAAACCTTAATGAATTCCTTAATGAAATTTGTCCAAGACCATCTCTAGAACACATTGATTCAAAATATATCCTTATAGATTGATGAAAACATTAAATTATCAGAGATGAAGAAGAACATCATAACCATTATCTGCAGACATGATTCCCTGATGCAGATGATCCTTGATTTCTTCTTCACTTAACCCTTTCCTTATTGAATCTTTTAAAAGAGAGGATTGCTGTCAATTTCCCGTTTTCTCTTTTGGTTGTTTTTGTCTGCAATGTTCTTTTACTCAAGACACATATTATTTATCTAACTGATGCTTACCTTTTATCTTATAATTATATTATAGTTATGAAGAGTCACCAGTGAGACAACCATTAATAACAACCATTAATAACAACTTTATATTATATATATTTCTATGTATACTTTAATGAGAATATTATATGTATCATATATTGGGTAAGAGAAGAGGGTTATCAATACACCCAATTCTAATACTCTGTAACCGATATCGATCCATCACGATATCAATATCAATGTATTAGAACCATATACTTGAATATGAACTTAAACTTTAATCATTGAACAGTTAATACATTGGCCAAACCATACATAAATATTCTTGCACCACATTCCTAACAACACAAAACATAATAATGAAATAGAAATAACGATTTCATAAAGTTACCTTCTTGACATCTGAACAATAAAGACTCAGGGAAGATAAGTTGTGTGAGATAATAATGAAATATAGTATCAGAGAATGAAGAAGCATGATGAACATAGGTTGAAATCAGATATCAGAAGATGGAGGATAAAAGAAAGAGAGAAAAACTCAAATATACTACATATTAGCATATATTACTTGACACGATCTCGGTCACACCCAAGATTCAACTTTCTCGTTGGTAGATTGGAATGATAGACAGAAGGATAGAAGAAGCCATAAGACCGAGTTGATGATGAAAAGGATGTTGAGATAGATGCTTATTTAAGTGATAGAGTAATCAAGAGGAATAAACTAGTTGAAAAGGAACTAGACAAGAAAGGAAGCGGTTGGATATCAACTAGATAAGCAAACTAGGAAGCAAGGAGGTATGGGAGAAGGTATGGGCGCAGCATGGGTGAGGTATGGGCACCATTTACTGTTGAGAAACTGTTGGAGTAGCTCAGCCACAAGTCTCCTTCTCTTCTTCTCTCTTCTCCATGCCCCTTTCTTCTTCTCCTTGTAAAGTCTATATATATCCTTGTAAATCTCTTGTAAAAGATATGAGAAAGAAAAAGAAGTGAATAAGATTATTAAGACTTGCATAAACTCTCTCCATTCTTGCTATTCTTTCTCTCATTCTCCAATCATTCTTTATTCTCTCTTAACTTCAAATCTATATTTCTACATGGTATCAGAGCAAGGTTGAGCATTCCAAACGCTTAACTCTCTTATAATTCTTCTAGCACTCTACAAATCTTCTAATCTATAACAATACACCTTTCTAAGTTCTATTCACTTTGAGATTAATATCCTTGAGATCATAGGATCTTCAAGTTGTGAAAGAACTAGAATTGTGTATTATTACTAGAAAATGGAGACAAATAGAGTAGCAATCTCAGTCATGCTCAAAGGGAACAACTACCTTCTTTGGGCAAAAACCACTAAAACCATTCTTAGAGGCCGAGGACTTTGGCGGTATGTTGAGCCAAAGGAGGAAGCGGAGGTGGTGGTGAGAAATGAGAAGGAGGAAGCTAAGGAAGAGCAAGAAGAAAGTACACTCTTTCTCTTCTTCAAAGCTCACTAGAACCATCCATCTTGGCGGCCTACTCATATGCGGATACCGCTAAGGAGCTGTGGGATATACTCAAGGGAGTATATGGAAATGTGTCAAATATATCAAGGATATTTGAGGTGAAGAGGGCGCTGAATGAGCTTCAACAAGAGGAGAAGCCATTCAAGGAAATGTTTGGGGAGTATAGAAGCTTGTGGGCCGAGTTGGAGATCTTGAGGCCACAAACTATAGACCCCAAGGAGTTAGGTGAAAGGCGTGACCAAGACCAAGTGTTTGGACTTCTCTTGGCACTCAATGCATCTTACAAGGATCTTATCAAGCACATACTTAGATTTGAGAAGCTGCCAAGTCTAACGGAAGTATGTGGCTTGATACAAAGGGAGGAGGGCTCAAGAGACCTATTCCGAGCACCAAGTGAAGCTGCACATCTTGCAAAAAGGAATCTCATGTTTGAAAGAAGGGTGTTGGACTGTGAGCATTGTAAGATGAAAGGGCATACCAAGGAGAAGTGTTGGACTCTCCATCCGCATTTGAGGCCTAAGCGGCTAAGGGAGAGTGGAAGTGGGCATAGGGCCTTCATGGGGGTTGCACAACCAGTTGAGGATACTGTCAAAAGATCAGAGTTTGAGGCTCTTATCAAGAGCCTAGCTAAGTTAACAGAATCTGGTAAGAGTTTCCTCAGCTCTAAAAGCGCCATAAGGAAGGGTAAAATGATTGTAGATTCTGGAGCCTCTCATCACATGATTAAGGATCAAGACTTGTTAAAAAATCTTGAGCCTTATCATGGAAATGTACAAGTAGCTAATGGAAGCTCAGTTCCGATTGAAGGGATAGGAAAGTTAGAACTTTTCAAGAAGGAAACAAAAGCTTTATACATGCCTAGTTTCTCATCTAATCTTCTATCAGTTCATAAAGCTACAAAGGATTTGGATTGTGTAGCATTGTTTGGGACTGACTTTGTTAAGTTTCAGGACCCCAAAACAAACAATGTACTCGGAGAAGGGAAGGTAGAGGATGGTGTGTATCTTTTGGAAGCAAATAAACAAGAGGATCCAATGGCTCTTGGAATGAATGCAAATGTAGAAGTTTCTGGTAGGAAGGAGATTGGAGATAGCCCATTATGGCATGAAAGGCTAGGACACCCAAGTTCAGCAGTTCTCAAGATGGTCTTACCCAATCTCATTCAAGAAGAAGTAGTATGTGAAGCATGTGTACTAGGAAAACATTGTAGACAAGTTTTTCCTATCTCCTCCACAACTTGTGATGAAATTTTTGGCATTGTACACTCGGATGTATGGACCGCACCATGTAATTCAAGGGATCAATATAAGTACTTTGTTTCTTTCATTGATGATTACTCAAGATACACATGGGTCACACTCTTAAACTCCAAGGACCAAGTTTATGCAGCATTCACCAACTTCATTAACTATGTTTCTACCCAATTCAAAACAACAATCAAGGTCTTAAGAAGTGATAATAGAGGAGAATATGTAAGCAAGAGATTTAAGGAGCTACTCAACAACTTTGGCATCATTCATCAAACATCTTGTGCATACACTCCACAACAAAATAGAGTAGCAGAAAGGAAAAATAGGCATCTAATGGAAGTAGCAAGGACTATCATGATTGCCAAAGGAGTACCTAAATCTCATTGGGGAGATGCGGTAATGACTTCAGACTATTTGATTAACCGGCTTCCAACAAAGAACTTGGAAGATAGATCACCGTTTGAAGTGTTGTACAAAAAGAAACCAAGCTTACATCACCTTAAAGCGTTTGGATGTAAGTGTTTCATGTTTCTACCAGAAGGACAAAGAAACAAGCTTGAACCTAGAAGCATGAAGTGTGTTTTCATTGGATACTCACCAACTCAAAAGGGCTACAAGGTCTACAATCCGGAGACAAGAAGGGTATATGTGTCTAGATATGTAAAGTTCAATGAAAAAGAAAGCTTTTATGGAGCCAAGAATCATGATACTCTTGAAGGTATAGTCTCATCATCTATGGATTTGATGCTGTTCAATGAAGCGCCAATAACAAGGGATGAAATACAAGGAGAGAATGCACCATCTGAGAGCATCATGGAACATGGAGATGCAGATGATACACATATGGAACCAGATCAGGATTCAGCTGAAGAAGAAGCGGATGTTGAGGAAGGAGAATCTGAGCCAATCATACCTCTAAGAAGAAGTACAAGACAGAGGCGACAACGTGTTTTCTATGGCTACAACAATTCTGCTATGCTCCAAGGAGAGTCTAGTATAAGTAATCTTCCTTGTGTGATAGGAGAGTGTCCTGAGCGTACGGTGAGCTTAGATCTCGATCCTATTGGCGACAGCACTCTCATATCACAAGGAGGAGATCACACTCAAACTAGTATTATCACATATCCCATTGAGCATTTCTGTTCCTTGGCGACATTACCCATGGAGCATGAAGTGTTTCTCATAAAAATCAGCAAGGAATACATTCCAAGCTCATATGAAGAAGCATGTGAGAGTGAAGTATGGGTGAAAGCCATGGAAGAGGAAATGAAGTCCATGGAAAGGAGGAAATATGTGATCTCTATGATAGAAGAATTCAAATCTAAGAGAAGGAGGGAAAGGAAACCTAGTTCACAAGGAACTAGAAGAAGTCTTGGTTAGGATGTAACTAGAAGAAAGGAAGCTGTTACATACTAACTAGAAGACTAACTAAGTGGAAAAGAGGAAGCAAAGGAGAGCATGGGGCGCCAGAACCAGGGCATGGGCACAAGCATGGAGGCGTCAGCAGCAGGGTATGGGCGCAGCTTGAACAGGAGTCAAACAGTGAGCTGCTCCCTTCCCTCCTCTCTTCTTCACGCAAACTCCTCTCTTCTCTCCTTCCTTCTTCACGTCTCTTCTCTTCTTGTCTATGTAAAAACTCTATAAATATACATGTAATGTGATGTAAAGAGTTGTGAATAAGAGAATAAGAAGATTAAAAGAGTAAAAGGAAGCTTTGATTATCTCCCTAAAGGCGCCGGTGGAGCCTTAGCTCTCCGGCGCCATGCTTCTCCTTAGTTCATCTTATTTCATCAACCATTATCATTCTCATTCTCATCATCATTCTTATCATCATTCTCAAACAATAATCCCTCATTACATCAATACTCACGCCACCATCTTCATCCTAAACATTCTCCAAGTATCCTAACCTCAAACTCCTTATCATTCTCATGCCACAACTATCACTCTCTCAACAATCCCTAAGCCTCCATACTCTTAATTTCAACATGGTATCAGAGCAAGTTGAGTGATCTAGCGCCTAATCTCTTGTTATTCTTCTAGCTCTCTACAAAGTCTTCTAATCTATAACCATACACTTTCTTAGTTCTATTCACTCTGAGATTAATATCCTTGAGATCATAAGATCTTCAAGTTGTGAAAGGACTAAGGGTGTGTATTGTTACTAGAAAATGATGACAAATTGAGGGAGATTTCGTTGGGCTCTCCTTGGCTCCTTGCCTTGAGGAACTCGTTTTCCTTTTGTTAAACACATGAGAGAGAGATTTTCTGGGGTAATTTGTTCCTCCCATGCGTTTTTAATAAGGTGTGTGTGAGAGAGTAAATATCTTTCTTTGTGTTTCTTGTGTGTGGAGTCTAGATCCACATACAAAACTTTGAAAAGGGGTTGTATCAACATCAATCCCTCGGTGATCCTCTTTGGAAACAAGATCCAGAGGATTTTTAGAATCATTCATCCATGAAGAAGCTTGTCATGGCGTGGAAAATAAGGCATCTAGGAGATGAAGAGTGTTTTTGGCTTGATGGTTAAGAAGAGGAGAAGGCTGGGTGGTGACCTTAAGTGGTGATCCAAGCAAGCTCCAAGTGAAAACAAATCATTGAACAGGAAGTAAAGTGGCTGGTGATCAAATGAAGACATTCAGCAAGAAAGAAGAGGTGCTTGCCTCAGAATGAATGGAAGCATTAAACCGGCTGCACAAACAGCCAAAGAAAAACCTAGTTCACGTGAGACTTCAAGAAAAATATGAGACAGCTCATAGTAAAACTTGGAGTTGAAAAGGAGAAGCTTACCTAAGAGATAGGAAGCTGAAGAAGGTTGCATCCCGGAAGAGACTTGCGGAAGAGAAGTGACAAGAGGAGTTCACGTCTTCAACCCGGAAGAGACTTGCGGAAGGGACATGACAAGAGGAGTTCACATAGAAGACTTGTAGTAGACGGAGATGAAGCACAAGGCTTATGCTATAATTCTTTGGTGAGTCTTCCAATAAGCGGAAGATTCATATGATCCAAGAAGTAGTTGCTCCAAGGTATTGATTAAAGGGTGCTTATGGAGGGTCATATTATTCCACGGTCTTCATCCTCTCTTGAGGCCAAATCACTTGATCCAGGAGGTCTTGAGAGAGTGGTGATCATACTCAACCATGTGGCGATCCAAGCGGAGCAATCTACAAGAAGAAGTGTGTATAGGCTCAAGCAAGCTATTCATGGTGGTGTTATGTGGAGGTAGATGATGTCCTTTGTGGCCTAATCCAAAATGGCTAGCAGACGAAAGCTTGTCCTAATTGCCAAGTGGGATAGATAGTCCAAGAGGAGGCGGCATCATTGGCATAATCAAGCTTAGTGCTCTTTCCTTTGCAAGAGTGGTCCCTTGGCAACGGGCTAGTCTTGAAGGGAAGTGTTGAAGAAGCGGTGAGCTCCAAATTATGCAACGGTCTTCCTTGTCAAGTTTGGTTCTTTCCATACTCGAACCAAGCTTGAGGGGGAGTGTTGAAGAAGACCGTTGAAGCACCAAGTTAGGTGATGGTCCAAGAAGAAGAGGACTATCACATTGTACCATGGATAGGTGCGGCATTCCGAGAGGAAGCCGGGAGAGTCTTATGATAAGTGGGATTAGAGCGGATGGCTCTTTGAAGAATCAAGATCAAATCTATGAAGGGTTGAAGCCAAGATTGATCTTGATAGATGGAGTGTGAAGCTCAGACCAAGAGGCGTTCACCTAGGAGGCTGTGGAACGGTAAACAAGGCAACAAGGCACTCCAAGCACCGTATGAGGAGACGATGGCGAGAGAAAGCCGGGAGACACATACGAGTAGCTATGGATGATGTTGTAAGAAAACCGAAGGAGAAACCACCTTTCAGACCTTATTAGGTGTGGTGATCCGAGAAGCAGCGGGAAGTGGCGTCTAACGGATAGAGTATACTCCCAAGAGTCATCAAGAGGAAGCCAATGACAATGTGAGTATTCCGTGAGCTAGAAGATGTCATCCGAGGAGCTTGAAGTCAAGATTAAGTTTGAGACAAGAATCCCGAGGAGACATGATCCGAGTGAAGCTTAGAGAAGACAAAGCCTAATCCGCAAGAAAGAGTGAAGGCCATAGGAGAGGAAGCCGTGGTCTCATTGAGGTTAGGAGTCATCAAAACCGTCTTTGGAGCAAGCAAGGATCAGCTAGCGGATATCATTATCATGGCATCATCTTCTATCAATGAGGATCACGTACATGGCAAGATTGGCCTTAAGGACACCTACCGACCAATCTTGAGGGGGAGTGTTGAAATATGTGATCTCTATGATAGAAGAATTCAAATCTAAGAGAAGGAGGGAAAGGAAACCTAGTTCACAAGGAACTAGAAGAAGTCTTGGTTAGGATGTAACTAGAAGAAAGGAAGCTGTTACATACTAACTAGAAGACTAACTAAGTGGAAAAGAGGAAGCAAAGGAGAGCATGGGGCGCCAGAACCAGGGCATGGGCACAAGCATGGAGGCGTCAGCAGCAGGGTATGGGCGCAGCTTGAACAGGAGTCAAACAGTGAGCTGCTCCCTTCCCTCCTCTCTTCTTCACGCAAACTCCTCTCTTCTCTCCTTCCTTCTTCACGTCTCTTCTCTTCTTGTCTATGTAAAAACTCTATAAATATACATGTAATGTGATGTAAAGAGTTGTGAATAAGAGAATAAGAAGATTAAAAGAGTAAAAGGAAGCTTTGATTATCTCCCTAAAGGCGCCGATGGAGCCTTAGCTCTCCGGCGCCATGCTTCTCCTTAGTTCATCTTATTTCATCAACCATTATCATTCTCATTCTCATCATCATTCTTATCATCATTCTCAAACAATAATCCCTCATTACATCAATACTCACGCCACCATCTTCATCCTAAACATTCTCCAAGTATCCTAACCTCAAACTCCTTATCATTCTCATGCCACAACTATCACTCTCTCAACAATCCCTAAGCCTCCATACTCTTAATTTCAACATATGTGTCTAGATATGTAAAGTTCAATGAAAAAGAAAGCTTTTATGGAGCCAAGAATCATGATACTCTTGAAGGTATAGTCTCATCATCTATGGATTTGATGCTGTTCAATGAAGCGCCAATAACAAGGGATGAAATACAAGGAGAGAATGCACCATCTGAAAGCATCATGGAACATGGAGATGCAGATGATACACATATGGAACCAGATCAGGATTCAGCTGAAGAAGAAGCGGATGTTGAGGAAGGAGAATCTGAGCCAATCATACCTCTAAGAAGAAGTACAAGACAGAGGCGACAACGTGTTTTCTATGGCTACAACAATTCTGCTATGCTCCAAGGAGAGTCTAGTATAAGTAATCTTCCTTGTGTGATAGGAGAGTGTCCTGAGCGTACGGTGAGCTTAGATCTCGATCCTATTGGCGACAGCACTCTCATATCACAAGGAGGAGATCACACTCAAACTAGTATTATCACATATCCCATTGAGCATTTCTGTTCCTTGGCGACATTACCCATGGAGCATGAAGTGTTTCTCATAAAAATCAGCAAGGAATACATTCCAAGCTCATATGAAGAAGCATGTGAGAGTGAAGTATGGGTGAAAGCCATGGAAGAGGAAATGAAGTCCATGGAAAGGAATAATACTTGGTACTTAACCGACTTACCAAAGGATAAGAAGTCGGTTGGGAGTAGATGGGTGTAAACGATCAAATACACAAGTGATGGGAAGATAGAAAGGTACAAGGCAAGGTTGGTAGCAAAAGGGTATATGGGGAGGACTATACCGAGACATTTGCTCCGGTTACTAAGCTTCATTCCATAAGAATACTAATCTCAGTGGCAGTAAACTTAAAATGGGATCTATGGCAGATGGATGTCAAGAACGCATTCTTGCAAGGAGACTTGGAAGAAGAGGTGTATATGGATCCACCCCAAGGATATCATAAGGAAGGCAACAAAGTTTGCAGATTGAAGAAAGCAATCTATGGGCTGAAGCAATCCCCAAGAGCATAGTACCAAAGGCTAAGCGCTTGTCTGTTGGAGAGAGAGTTCATAAGATCTGAAGCTGATCACACATTGTTCACAAGATAAAGTGAAGGAGGAACGGTTGTGGTATTAATATATGTGGATGATCTAATCATCACAGGAAGTGACAAAGATGGAGTAGATCAAACCAAGAAGATCTTGAAGGCCGATTTTGATATAAAGGACTTGGGGGAACTTAAGTACTTCCTAGGAATTGAGATGACACGGTTTGAAGATGGAATGTTCATCTCTCAAAGGAAATATGTGCTTGATCTCTTAGAAGAAACTGGGAAGCTAGGATCCAAACCGGCTAAAACTCCAATAGAAGAAGGCTATCAAGATAGTCCTGAGGGGGAGCCTTTGGAGAACATTAAGAGATATCAAAGGATGGTGGGCAAGCTCATCTATCTTACTATCACTAGGCCGGACATTTGCTTTGCAGTAAACCGTGTGAGCCAACATATGCAAAAGCCAACCACGCAGCATTGGAACATGATTGAAAGGCTGCTAAGATATCTGAAAAACAATCCCGGAAAAGGCATATGGATGAAGGCTAATGGAAACACAAAGGTTCAAGGATATTGCGATGCAGATTGGGCTGGAGATAAGAAGGATAGAAAGTCCACATCCGGTTTTTGTACCTATGTAGGAGGCAATCTAGTGACTTGGAGGAGTAAAAAGCAGAAGGTTATAGCCTTGTCTAGTGCTGAAGCCGAGTATAGAGCTATGAAAGAAGTGACGAAAGAACTTATTTGGGTAAAGGCATTCTTAGGGGATCTTGGAATACATGAAACTGAGGAAATGTTGCTATATTGTGATAATCAAGCTGCAATACATATAACATCCAATCCGGTATTCCATGAAAGGACCAAACATATAGAGGTGGATTGTCACTTTGTGAGGGGAAAGATTCAAGAAGGAATCATTAAACCTGCCTTTGTAACAAGTGAGAACCAACTAGCTGATATCTTCACCAAAGCAACTTCATCTGTCATTTGTGATCGCATCCATAGCAAGGTCGGTCTAAAGGATCTTCACCGACCAATCTTGAGGGGGAGTGTTGAGATAGATGCTTATTTAAGTGATAGAGTAATCAAGAGGAATGAACTAGTTGAAAAGGAACTAGACAAGAAAGGAAGCGGTTGGATATCAACTAGATAAGCAAACTAGGAAGCAAGGAGGTATGGGAGAAGGTATGGGCGCAGCATGGGTGAGGTATGGGCACCATTTACTGTTGAGAAACTGTTGGAGTAGCTCAGCCACAAGTCTCCTTCTCTTCTTCTCTCTTCTCCACACCCTTTTCTTCTTCTCATTGTAAAGTCTATATATATCCTTGTAAATCTCTTGTAAAAGATATGAGAAAGAAAAAGAAGTGAATAAGATTATTAAGACTTGCATAAACTCTCTCCATTCTTGCTACTCTTTCTCTCATTCTCCAATCATTCTTCATTCTCTCTTAACTTCAAATCTATATTTCTACAAAGGACCATTTGAAGGTCTTCTTTGAAGCGGCCGAATGGTTCTTTGAATAGATATGGGATAGATCCTTGCCTTAGCGAATCAATGACTCAAACTGGACAAGGTGATGGATTGATGCGGGACACAAGAAGTTGCGGAAGGCTCCTTAATACTCCTTGAGGTTTATTTTGGATATTACACACCTAATAAACACTCAACAATGTCTCTCCAAGATATGACACACTCGGGGAAGACAAAGGTTGATTTTCTGGATATGACACACCAGAGAACCGAGGTTGATTGTTGGATATGACACACCAAACAATTGGAAATATTCTAAAAGAACTTAGAGAATTTTCTCTGAAAAGAAGTTTATTAAAAAGTTAGATGATTGCCGAGTGAGGCATACAATCGACTTATAAAGAGAGGTGACTTGAACAGACTCAAGTGCCTCGTGATTACTACTTCTTGGGACTCTAAACAATCACCTAAGACTTTGAATAAAGACTAGAAGTCGACTAGACAAGAAAATAAAAAAGTTTGCAAAATAGGAAAGATGAAATAAAACCATAATCTAAGTTATATCATAAAGTTGATGCTTGAGTCGGTCCATAGCTTCATGAAATCGTCCAAGGCATCAAAGAAGCTCCTAAGCTAATCATCTAAGAGATATAAGTGAACTTGAGGCCTCATTAAAAACCTTAGCTGGAAAACCCATTGAGATAAAACCGAACTTAAGGGAAAAAGAGCACACTCAAGTCACTTTGAAGATGATTTAACTTAGAGTGACTTGAATGGAAGTGAACATGTCTTGGTGTTGTTTTTCTTTAGCTTCTTCATGCTTCCATGTGATCCTTAAGATGTTTCCTACAGCTTCTTGAAGTTTTCTTGATCTTGCCCGGATCATAGGACCTTTGGGACTGGCCATGGTTCTTTCTTCTTTTCCTCCAAATGTTGGCGTTTCCATGATCATATCATTACTAGAGTGTATCCAATCTTTTTGGAATTATTAGAATAATACAATTCGTTAAGGAAATATCAATTATGCCCTTAAAGTTTTGAAATTAGTTTTTTCTACTTTTCGTGGTTTTTTAGTTTTTTTTTTAATATTCATAACAAAAATCCTTCGAAAATATCATCTCTCTCTCGCTCTCTTTCTCACTCTCTCTCCCTCTCTCTCTCTTTCTCACTCTCTCTCTCTCTCTCACTCTCTCTCTCATCTCATCTCTCTCCCGCATTTCATCTCTCTCTCTCACTCTCTCTCTCGCATCTTTCTCTCTCTCTCACTCTCTTTCTCTCTCTCTCTCTATATATATATATCTATCATCGAAATCACCTCCTCTGTCATTGAAATTGCCTCCACTATCATCGAAATTGCCTTCTCTGTCATTGCTTTATGGCTGACTTATGGATTGTTTTATGACTGACTTATGGATTACTTTATGGATTACTTTATGGCTTACTTATGGATTGCTTTATGGCTGACTTATGGATTGCTTTATGGATGACTTATGGATTGCTTTATGCCTGATTTATGGATTATTTTATGGTTGACTTATGAATTGCTTTATGACTGATTTATGGTTTGCTTTATGGCTGACTTATGAATTGCTTTATGGCTGATTTATGGTTTGTTTTATGGCTGACTTATTGTTTGTTTTATGGTTGCCTTATCAATAACGAATTTGAGTTATGGCTGACTTATCAATAAACGAATTTGAGTTATGGCTGTCTTATCACTAAACGAATTTGAGTTCATAATGTTCATAACAAAAAAATCCTTCGAAAATATCATCTCTCTCACTCTCTCTCTCTCTCTCTCTCGCATCTCATCTCTCTCCCTCTCCCGCATTTCATCTCTCTCGCTCTCTCTCTCTCTTGCATCTATATCTCTCTCTCTCTCTCACTATCTCTCTCTCTCTCTCTCTCTATATATATATGTATATCTCTCTCTATCGTCGAAATCACCTCATCTGTCGTTGAAATCGCTTTCACTATCATCGAAATCGCCTTTTCTATCGTCGCTTTATGGCTGACTTATGGATTGCTTTATGGCTGACTTATGGATTGCTTTATGACTGTCTTATGAATTGCTTTATGGTTGACTTATGGATTGCTCTATGGCTGACTTATGGATTACTTTATGGCTGACTTATGGATTGCTTTATGACTGATTAATGGATTGTTTTATAGCTGACTTATGGATTGCTTTATGGCTGATTTATGGTTTGCATTATGGCTGACTTATGAATTGCTTTATGGCTGACTTATTGTTTGTTTTATAGCTGACTTATCAATAAACGAATTTGAGTTATGACTGTCTTATCAATAAACGAATTTGAATTATGGATGACTTATCAATAAATGAATTTAAGTTATGTCTGACTTATCAATAAATGAATTTGAGTTATGACTGACTTATCAATAAACGAAATATTTTAAACTATCTAAGTTTTGTAAATGAAAAAATTGTTAATTAAAATAGAACATAAAATAACATCAAATAATTTTTGAATAGATAAGAAAATTGTTTAAAATTATTTTCATAAATTTTGAAATAATGTCATTTATCTCTAATTTAATACTCTTTGTGTTTTATGTTATTTATACTTTAATAATTTTACATATTAATTAAATAAAATAATAAAATTTTCTTCTTTATACATTATTAATATACTATATTTTTATTAGTCATTTAATTAAACTAATATAAATAATATAATGTTTATGCTAAAATAATATATTAGAAATACACAAAAATATAAGATACAAGTAAAATTTTATTTTATATATTTTGTTATAATATGATATATTAAAGATGAAGAAGAAAAAATATGAAGAAAAAATAAGTATAGACGAATAACGGCGCAATAAAGATGAATCTTAAATCTGTAAACATGAACCCTTAAATCTGACGTGTTATTTTATAAATCTGACGTAATTGTTTTCTTGCTTACATGAAAATTAGCCGCTAAATAAATTCGTAAGTCAGCCATTCCAAAATCAGCCATAAAACGATATTATAAGTTAGTCATAACTAAATATACTATTTGAGTAATTATAGAAGATTATAAAATCAGCCACGATAAAACTTAAATCAGTTGGAAAAATATAAGTCAGCGTATACGGTGAATAAATCAGCCGTTAAACGCATACTATTATAGTAATTAATGATTAATTGTTAAATCAGCCATAATTAATCCAAAATCAGTCGTGTGACCGCTGACTTAACATTAATCAGCTACTTAAGTCAGCCAAAACTTGATAACTCAGTCATATCATAGGAATAAGTCAGCCAAAAATATCTTAAATCGACCGCAATTTTATAAGTAAGCAATTACTTATAATTGTTAGTCAGCCGATTTTTAGTAAGTCAACCAATTTCTCGTAAGTCAGCTATAATATGTAGGTATTAAGTCAGCCTAAAAAATGATAAGTCAGCCGATTTCCCGTAAGTCAGCTATAACATATAGGTAATAAGTCAACTTAAAAAATATATAAGTCAGCCGTTTACATAAGTCAGTCAAATTTCTTGATAATCAGCCATAACGAGAGTGAGAAATTTTTACGGCAGACTTAACTAATACACTCAGCAATTTCTGTGCCGCGTCGGATAGAGCAAAACTTTTCGCTGATGTGGAAAATAAAATTAATGGCATTCTTGTAATTACATTTTTGTTATAACATAATTTTACGGGTATTTTGGAAATAAAAAATATTACAGTAATAAAAAAAAGATTTGCATTAGTGTAATGGTTTTTTTCAGATTCTATATTATTTGAGTAAACCACCCTAAAAGAAACGATGGAATAATGTTTCTGTCAGAATTACAAAGTGGAAATTAGGTTTCAATTCGTTTTGGGGGGGAAAAATAAAAACCCCTCGAGTACCCAAAACCCAATAGGTTAAACCCAAATAAAACCCATTATAAATAAAACATACCCATATTTTATCTAAGAAAATGGTCAGACTGATGGGCTCACATTTGCACACGGGGTTTGGGTACTCGATGAGATTTTACCCGTTATTAACATCCCTAAATCAAACAGACATTTGTGACTTAAACCGAGTTCACTTTGCAAACTCTAATTAATTTTGAACTCTAATTTGAGACATTAAACTAAAATAATTTCACATATATATTTTAATCTCAATTTGAGATAATTAATTTGAATTTACCTCACATGGAAGGTCAGTTTATAATATATAATAAGTTATCGTTCGTAAATAGCTTGTTATTTGTTCTCTATAAAATAGTTTACTCAAAAAAATTGATCCTTCAACTTTTGGTGTGAAATACTGCCCAACTCGATATGTTTCATTCTTAAGCTCATCATTGTATGAAAATTAAAATTATTACATGGTTGCCTTGAATTGAAAAATATTTCCGTTAAGTTTGTTATTTCTCTTCTAAACTTTAATAGATATATTTTTTGCTTATAAATATATTTAATTTTCTTGTTGTAATTATTAATTTAAACAAAAACTAAAAAAAATAGTTTGAACCTAATGTCTATACTTGAAAAAGCAACGTATATATTTAAAATAATTTGATTAGATAATATAGTTTTTATTCATTTACATGTGTATACTTCAAAAATGTGATGTGTATATTGAAAATAATTTGATTGGATAACCCAGTTTTTTTCATTAACTGAAATGACGTGCTCACAATGAATAAAAAATCTAAGATGTCATTATAGAAGAGATACACTGCACTATTATAGTGTTGATTGTTCGTTTTCACCAGCATATGTAATTTCATATTATTAGTATAATCCTGTAGATTGGCAGAAACACATACATATTTTGTTACTGTTGGGTTACCATTGATAACAAGTCTTACTATTACTAATAATAACATTAACCAAAGATTGGAATCAGTTTATCTGTAAAAGATTCTTATTTCTCTATTGACAATGAAATATGAAATCATAGAAAGAAATTAACTGAAACTGAAATTTATATATTACATTGACCAATCAGAAGCATAGAGCAATCTCTAGATATTCTTGCCAATTATTATATAACTGTAACCACACTTGATAAACAATACAATACACTAAATTAACAAGGAAGTGGGTTCTTCCTCCTATTATTTTGGCATCATTTCTCTGATATTTCTGTTATCGTTTCTCTTAATTTTAGCTTCGTCCACAACAAACATCGACGCCATATGCAAACGACAAAGCCTTCTGCTTCAAAATTTTGAACGCATGTCCGATGGTGGCTTCTGCTAACGGTACTAAAATTTATTTTTAACACAAATAGCATTTGTAACAAGTGATAATTTAAGGAAACATTGTACCAAGTAGTATTTGTGTTGAAATATAAATTTTAGTACCCAAATTGTTTCTTAAATATGTAATACAACATAAATACATATTTTCTCAAAAGCATGGAGCTGTGCCTAAAAAAATCCAATCCCTAAAAAAGTTAAGATCCGGCCTCCGCCAGAAACAATAAGGAGCTTTTATTACAGTTTCCGGTTACAGAAATATGTAACGGTTGTGTTTGGATACAAATATTTCCTTATTACAAGAACTTGGAGATTTTTATCAGGTTTTAATCTGCCTTTTGATTTCACACAGTGCAATTGTGACCGGTCTCGACAGGGCTTTAATTTTCGAGTCATAACTTCAAAGCAGCAGAACAGATTTAGTTGATTCTTTTCTGAGGTAAACCTTGAATATTCTAGTTCTACACACAAACTAATATCACTTGATTTGCGCCATGGGAAATCTTCATCTTATGCCAAATTTCTGAGGTTTGGAAACCGTCAGAAACTGGCTTTTCTCTCCTTTTGGTCTTTTCACCTAAAGACTTGTAAAATCTTATGAACTCAAGAAATACTTGATATTCCAATCTCTAGCCATCAAATCATTCAAAATGCTTCATATTTCATTAAAACAATGTATAAAATGGGAAAGAACGATGTTATCAAAGATTAACCCTTGGAAAATCAAAGAGGATGAAAGTTACACCTCATGATAAGAAGTCATTGTGTTAATCGACTTGGGAGCAACCATTAATTTTATTTCGGAGGAAGTAGCACCGAGATGTGGTTTGAATATTACAGCCACAGGGGATTTTGGTGTATCAGTTGGGAATGGACATGTGGTTCGAAGCGTAGGAAAGAGTGGTGGTGTGGAATTGGTAATAGAAGATCGACACTGATAGTAGATATTTTCTATCTAGCATGCAATTTCCCTCTCACTATCATGTTGTTGCAGTATTTGTGGTATTGATCCAAATGGGTGAGATGTAATCAAATGAGATGCAATAAGGGTATCCTAAGTCAAACTAAGTGATGATTGGAATATTCTAACAATGTATATGACAGAAATGAAATGTAACTAATAAAGCAGAAAGCAAATGACAAATAAGATGAAAAACCAAAGAGAATATGGTTTATGAGGATGGATTACTGATATGGGAATCATCTTAACCTAAAGTCTCTTAACAATCAACATGTAAATAAGATAATCTCTAAATAATGATTATCAAAACCAGCTACACCCACTCTTATTGTGAATAGCAACAGGCAACAGAAATTTCCAATTCTTGACTTTTAGTCAATGAAACATAACTCAATCAAGCATAAAGAATCAGATCATTAAAGCTAAAATGTTCCGTAAACATCTAATCTCATAGGCTATGATGAACAAATCTCTGGAATTAGTTTGATAAGATCTTTTATAGAATGTATTTTGGATGCTGAAAGTCTGCGATCAAATCCCACTAGATCAGAGCAAAAAGCACATAAATAATACCTAGTATATAAGACATTTACACAGATCCAAGCTTTAACAACACCTAAGATCAAAAATCCTACCCAGATCTAACCATTCTCAGAAACTCTTAACTACTCAAATTTAGAAATCATGATCAAATGCACAAACCCAAAAATTAAATGAAAGATCATAATCATAAGCATATAGAGTAGATAAAACATACTTATAACCAAAAGAAGTGCAAATTCAGTGCAAAATCAAAAGATCAAAGGATCAAAAGTTTTAGAATCTAAGAACACAGAATTAAAAAGAGAAAAACTGATAGGTTGAGTGAGTTCTACTTCAAAAATCTTTAGCCATAATCATATTAACAATAACCAGCAACAGAAGTGACTTAGAAAATCATTCAGATCATTCAAATCTCTTTAATATTTATTAGACAGAAACCATAAATAATGTTTATGCAAGATCAATGAACTTATTTTTCTAAGGATATGGGTTTAAGAGACAATAATGGTCCCTTCTAAAGGTTGTATCAAATCAGAACAAGAATCTTTCATTAAAAGTCTGAGCTTTAGAAGAATGGTAAAGATCAGGGCCAACCTATGCAAAATTTTGGAAAACAAAATTATGAGTTTTCTATGCCTTAGATGTTATGCTTATACAAACTCAAAGATACAAAATTTTAAAATAAGAAATATAAAAAACATGATTAGATGCGCCCTATACTCTCCCCCAAACTTAAATCACATAGTCCCTCTTGTGATAAAAGAAAAATTGAACGAGAACCTAGGGAAAAAGAAATAAAACTAAAATGCAATAATATTTCAAAGGAATAGAAGGAGTGATGTAGCTCATAGTTGTGTGAAGAAGGACGAAACAGCTTCATTCATGCTCTCACGCATGTAAATTGGTGGTAGAAGGTCAGTACTTTGAGTGAATAGCTGGTGCTGAGCAAACTAGACATCTTGGTCGAATGGTGCATCTTGTGTTTGAACGGGGGAGTTGCCAGACTCGACTTTGCAGTCGAGTGTGCCACCTCGAGTGGCTTAGTATTGGGAACTGCCTTTTCTTCATTTGGCTTGTCTTCACATCTGATGCATGAGGGGGATCTACTCAAATTGACCTTCCACTTGTTTATCTTTCCTTGAATGTGCATGATCTGATCCTTCATTTCATGTACCATTTAAGAGAGTCCCTTAACCGTTCCTTTCAAAGATATGATTGTCTTGTACTGCCACTTATTCCACTTTTTATTTTTAAAACCCAATCTTCTTATTTGCTTATTTTAGAGTAATATCACTCTGGATTACTCACTTCTTCCTCTGGCTAATCCGCAATAGGTGATTGCTTAATAGGTAATTTAGAACCAAATAAACTGACAACTGTTGGCTTGAAGTCGATAATAGTGTCAAAATTGATCTCAGTGAGAAGAGGCATATAAAGTCTAAACTTTGATTCCCTAGCATCTGGATGTGCGATTCAGTATATGAACATGTCACCCACTTTTGTTCTCTTTAAAAACTGCTGCTTGGCAAAATTCTTCAAATACAAAAACTTAGCCTCAAAAGGACGGGAGACAAAATTAATACCAGCAACTACAAGGATTGTTGTGACAAGACCTCCCATAGTAAGTTCCCCTTGATTTTCATACTCTGCAACCTCTTTATCCAATTTCTATAGCTCAAGAGACATCAGAAAGCATTTTTAAACTGGTCTGAGGTACTTAATTCGATTATCTCCAATTAATTTGCATTCATTACTTGATTTCCTAAGAAGTTTCCTATGCCTAACGTTTTTCCTGTTAAATCACAACCCGAGTTTATTTATTTTGCACTGTTATCTACATTATTAATTGCTTGCTTAGTCGTGAGTCCTTGTGGATTCGATTCCTAAATACTACCGTGATCTCTTAATTTGAGAGAATAGTTCTAAAGGTAAATTTGAGCATATAAAGTTTTGCTACTTAACAATTAGCAAACCTTGTGGAGTTCCCAATCTGCACAGGATGATCTTTAGTTCACCCTTGTGGAGTTGCTGTTGAAGCATTAGCAAACCTGAGGGGTATCTTAGAGGTTTGCAGATTAGCAATTCTTCTCTGACAATTGTAGCAGTTCATGGAGCTGGTATTCAATGGTCCAATACTTTTTGACAGTGGCGTATTACATAATGAGTTAGGAAATGATCCAGTTCTACACAAGACGATCCAGCAGGTTTAACAAAGAGTTCATGCTGACCTTATACACTCGGTGAAGGAAAGGTTTTTGTATTATGATGGTAGGTCATTCCTAAAAGTTCAACTTACATACTATATATATTCAATCACTTTCACACAAGCAGGGTAAGGTCATGAAGACAGTTAAAAACATATAAGCAGCTGGCTAGGGAAGTCACTTGGAAAGGAATGAAAGGCGATGTGATCAGATTCATTGAGAAATATCAAACTTGCCAAAGAAACAAATATTCTACCTTGTGTCTTGCAGCTCTCTTAAACTCTTTGTCAATTCCACAACAGGTCTGGTTTTATACTTGCATGAATTTTGTTGAAGATCTTCCTAAATCTAGTGGATTGGATGCTATTCAGGTTGTGGTGGGTAGATTGAGCAAATACAGTCATTTCATAGCACTTTCTCGCCTATTTATAGCTAAGGAAGTGGCTAAGATTTTCATATCTAATATAGTGAGGCTTCATGGAACTGCAGAGTCGATACTATTAGACCATGACAATGTATCCTGAGTATTTTGGGTTTCCTTGTTCAAATCTCAGGAAGTGTATCATCGTTGCAGTACATCTTATTATTTTCACACCGAGGGACAAACAGAAGTGGTTAATAGATTTTTGAAAACTTATTTGTGCTGTTTGCTAGGAGGAAGCCTTGGTCATGGGCACACTGGTTACAGTGGCCAGAGTATTGTTACAATACGTCTCACACTCAACAGTTGATATGACTCTTTTCAGGCATTATACAATAGAGATCCACCAAAGTTGCTACAATTCAAGGATACACCAATGGCTACTGCTTCGGCAGGTGATCTGCTGAGTTAAAGGGATGCTCTGTTAGTAGAATTGAGGGAACATCTACTCAAAGCACAAAAAGGGATGAAGAAAACAGCATATCAATATCATAGGGATCTAGAACTCGTGGCTGAGGACTGGGTGTACTTGACAATTAGGCCTCACAGATAGAAATGAGAATCTTTCTCCTCGGTTTTTTGGACCATATCAGGTATCATATTGCATAAGACAAGTAGCCTATTGTTATGTGTAGAATCTAGAAATGAATTTTATAGATAGAAAACTTTAATTACAAAGGAACCTTGAAATACTCGATAAGGTTGATCAAATACTCGATAATCTTCTCTAATTCTCATTGATAAAATATGGAGTAAATTAGAGAGATAACCAAAAAAACCATTTTTTACTCTCGCAATAACCCTTGGTAAATATTAATTAACCAATTAATCCTTCAATTCCCTGCTTCTATCAGTACTCCCCTCCTTAAAACCAGCCTTCATGGAGAGGATTAGAAAAGAACATCAGAATACTATCTCTCTTTGTTGTAGTAGTTGACCTTGTGTGCTCTATCAACAGGGATTTCAGGTTCAACTTTGTGCCGACAATGATCTTGGCAATCATTTATCTTTCTTATCTTTCACCTTGCATCTCCAATGGCCGTTCTTGATTCTTCTCCAATGCTCTATATCAACAGAACAATAATCAAAAATCCATCCATTATTCTCTACGGCTGTCTTATCCTTTCTCCAACCGCATAGAGTTGTTGTTAACCTTTTATTATTCTTTTTCCTTCCAGTCTCTGGTCTGATTTTCAGAAATATGCATAGCACAAAGACAAAGTTTTTTTGAACGTTTCCAGCCCTTGTTCTTTCCATTGTTTCCAGTAACAGCTGTTGCACAAACATCAAGGAAACCCACCCAAGTCAGTCTTGTGTCTCTTTCATGATTAAAAATTATGAAGCTAACTTTCTCCAAAATATTTTCATCATTATGTTTGGTGCTCACATTTGCAGTAGTAATAGAGACTTTTTACCAAAAGATAAAGCCCATTCTTTCTGAAAGAATGCCACTTGAATCAACTCTTTCAAAGAATATCAATCTGTCCCCAAGATCATTTAAATCATTATGTGTCTTCTTCTTTGCTCCCAAACTTGACAACCATAGCTTAAAGAACATGTTAGACTGTCTTTTTTTCTTCACAGCACATGTCTTCATTTTTCTATGCTTCTGTCTGAACTTATGTCTTTTCAGGAACTGATTCCCCTTAACTGTGATAAACCACCATAACAGTTTACACATAGATCATTGTTTGGACGCAATTGTATTTTGAAAATCCTCTTTCCCTCTTCAGCCTTGTTCTCTTCTTCATCTTGATAACATGGTCACACAACTCTTTTCTTGTGAAATGATAAGACAATCACTATCATATTATTGTGCTTCTGCCGAAAATTTATCTCTTTCTGCCAGTCCCAAACAGTTTTTCCTTAGCTGTTTTGACTTTGGCTATCAGCATACCATCATTCACCTAAAAACGACATAAGACTCCTTAGTTCCTTCATTTTGTCCTTCTTCTTCTTCATAGGTAACTATAACAGCCTTAACTTGTCAGCCACTTGAAAATGCTCATGTTCCTAATTGATATGATCATGGACAAGAAAACACTTGGAGAAGAAGAAGAAGACGCATTGATCATCCCTAGATGTCCTATGACCCATGCCAAATCAAGAAGACTTCAAGAAGCTGTGGGAACAACCCTAAAGATGTCTTGTAAGAAAGAGGAAGTTCGTCCAATACAAATCAACCAAGAGATGCTCAATTCCATTCAAGCCATTCCGAGTTAATCATCATCAAGTGGCTTGAGTGTGCTCTTTTTCCCTTAACTTTGTTTTATTCCAATGGTTTTCCAACTAAGTTTTTTAATGAGGCCTCAAGTCCACTTACCCCACTTTGATGATTAACTTGGACGATTACATGAAACCATGGACCAATTCAAGCATTTACTTTATGTTATAATCTAGGATGGTTTTTATTTCATTCTTTAGTCCGCAAAGGCTTTCAAATTCTAGTCCAATTCTTGAGTCTTTAGTTCAAAGTTTTAGAATGAATTTTAGAGTACCCAAGAGTCATTCTCGAAGGAGCTTGAGTCTGTTCAAGTCTCCTTCCCTATTTAAACTCATGTAAGCCTCCATTCTAAGACACCCAACTTTTTATCAACTATTTTGAGACTAATCTCTTTTGTTCTTTGAGAACATTTTCTGTTTGTTTGGTGAGTCATATCCAACAATCTTTTCGATTCTTGGTGTGTCATATCCTAGAATCAAATCTTATCACCATCAATTGTGTTATATCTTGGTATGGCATTGAGGAATATCAGTGGATTTCCGCATCCATTGTGTGACCATTCAATCCATTCAACAAGGAGCCTAATCCGTAACTTTTGGTGTTATCATTCGATCCACAAACCTTGATAAACTTGACTCTTTGATTCGATTATGCAAGGATCTATCCAAATCATTCATCGATCTTCTTTAACTTCCATCTTCTTGTGTTCTACCATCAGAAAGTGCCGAGTCATGGGTTGGATCTCCATCATTTGGTATAAGAGCACCATTTTCGAGTTTGGTAGTGATTTTTTCATACCTTTTCAAATTCTGATCTTTTATTTCTAATCTTTCATCTTCTGACATTTCATTTCTACCCCGTCACCTTCTTGGTCGTGAGTCTTCGACTCGCCATCACTCTATTCTATCCTTCATTCATATATTTTCTTTCTATCTTGCTAATCAAAAATTCGTTGGATCATCTATTCAAAAAAAAAGAAACAAACAAAACAGAAAGTGTTCCATCTCTTTTTCCTTTCTACCTTATTCAAAAAAGAAAAGAAACAAAACCAAACGTGTTCCAACACTCTTTTTCTTTCTATCTTTTGTTCCTTCGAAACAAACCCAAACGTGTTCCAACACTCTTTTTCCTTTCTATCCTTTGTTCATTCGGATTGTAGAAAATTCTCATTGAATTTGATTGGAATTTGTTTGATAAGAACCATTGAGAAATCTCTAAGTGAGGACATATTGAGAGTTGAGTGAAACACTTGAGTGAAACACTTGAGAGGAAAAAAATAATAGTGAGGTTTTTATTACTAACAGTTTGTTGAGTTTTGCAGAAAATATTCAAGACATCTTTTGACTTGTTCCCATATTTCATCGAGATGTCTCATAGTGAAGCTGGAAGTGATAACACCAATCATCCAAAAAGAGCCAGAAACAACAACATGGATGTGCAAACTCTTATGGAAGAAATGAGGTGCCTCTTGAGGCAGGAGCTAGATCCCGTTCATGAAAGAATGGATATCATACAAGAGTCGGTCAATCAAGAACTTCGCCAACGTCCTGTTGAAGGAAGAAGAAGGGCACAACGACCCTTAGCAAATAAGGAAGGATCAGACTCCTACAGTCGTGCAAGTCAAGCTTCTAATGGGGAGCATAGATGTCCAAGATGGGTAAGAGAAGCAAGGGAACGCAATGAAGACAACCTCAGTAGTCTTAAGTTGAAGATACCACCATTCTATGGGAAGAAAGCTCCGGACGCTTATCTAGAATGGGAGAAGAATATAGAACTTGTATTTGATTGTCAGCCATACTCAGAACGGAAGAAGGTTCAAGTTGATGCAACAGAGTTCTATGACTATGCCATCAACTGGTGGGATCAGATTGTTACAAGTAGAAGACGCAACCAGAAGCCACGTGTGGAAACTTGGAAAGTGATGAAAAACCTAATGAGGAAGAGGTTTGTTCCAAGTCATTACCACTGAAATTTGCATCAAAAGCTTAGGAGATTAAGCCAAGGTAGTAAAAGTGTGGAGGATTACTTTCAAGAGATGGAGTCTCTTATGATAAAAGCCGACATAGATGAGGACCATGAGGCAACTATGGCAAGGTTCTTGAGTGGCTTGGCTAGGGAAATTCAAGACAGGATGGAGCTTCAAACTTATGGAGACTTGGAAGAGATGCTTCACAAGGCTATCCTTGTGGAACAGCAGATCAAAAGAAGGAGTTCTTACAGGAATTCCTATGGACCCGGAGCAACATATCCTAAATCAAGCTACAAACCGGAGGACAAGACCATTGTCAAGCCAAAGACCGATTCCAAACCTTACACCCCAACTCAAGACGCCAAAGGGAAAGCTATAGCAACTTCTTCTAGGAACAGGGATGTTAGATGTTTCAAGTGTGAAGGGAGAGGACACTACGCCAATGAATGCATTAACAAAAGAACTATGATCCTCTTGGACAATGGTGAGATTGAAAAAGAAGAAGAAGAGCTTGAAGAAGATGAGACCTCTGATGCTGAGGAGATAGAGTTACCAGCAACAGGAGAATTATTAGTAACAAGGTGATCATTGAGCATTCAAACCAAAGATGCTGACCAAGAACAATGGGAGAACTTGTTTTACACAAGATGCCTAGTACAAGGTAAGGTTTGCAGCCTTATTATTGATGGATGAATCTGTACTAATGTGGCAAGTGAAACTATAATCAAGAAGTTAAGTCTAGAAGTGAAGAAGCATCCGAAGCCTTACAGGCTTCAATGGTTAAATGATGATGGAGAAATGATCGTGAGCAGCCAAGTATTGGTTCCTTTAACCATAGGCAAATACAAGGATGAAATCTTGTGTGACATCTTATCAATGGAGGCCGGTCATATCTTGCTAGGGAGACCATGGCAGTTTGATAGAAGGGTCGTCCATGATGGGTTTACCAATTGGTATTCCTTTAAATACAATGGCCAGAAGACCACCCTTGCTCCATTGACGCCACAAGAAGTTCATCATGATCAAACATGCCTGAAACAACAAGACAAAACTAATGTGAGTGACCCCCTAAACACACCACCTACAAACAAAAATGAGAGTTTGAGAAAAACCAAGAAAAAGGCCTTTGAGAGTAACCTTGTGAGGCAATCAAACTTTCTTGTGAGGTCTAATGTGGTTAAGAGAGCTCTGTTCTCTAATCAACCAATTATTTTATTTGTATGCAAAGAGGAGTTAGTTAATCTTACTAATCCAATGCCGGAAGTTCCGAGCAATATTGTTTTCTTTTGCAGGAGTTTGAAGATGTCTTTCCGGAGGAGAATCCAAAGGGATTGCCACCTATCCGAGGGATTGAACATCAAAATGATTTCCTGCCTGGAGCTTCACTTCCTAACCGTCCAGCATATAGAACCAACCCTGTAGAGACTAAGGATATTCAAAAGCAAGTGGAAGAGTTAATGGCTAAAGGCCATATCCAAGAGAGCATGAACCCTTGTGCTGTGCCGGTATTGCTTGTTCCAAAAAAGGATGAAACTTGGAGGATGTGTGTGGATTGTAGAGCTATCAACAATATCACTGTAAAGTATCACCACCCTATCCCTCGTTTAGATGACATGTTAGATGAATTGCATGGTTCTTGCATTTTCTCTAAGATAGATTTAAAGAGTGGATATCATCAAATTAGAATAAAAGAAGGAGATGAGTGGAAAACTGCATTTAAAACCAAGCATGGATTATATGAGTGGTTAGTCATGCCTTTTGGATTAACCAATGCACCTAGTACATTCATGAGGTTAATGAATCATGTCCTTAGATCTTTCATTGGCATTTTTGTGGTTGTGTACTTTGATGACATTCTAGTGTACAGCAAGAGCTTTGAAGAACATATAGAACATCTTAGAGTTGTTCTTGATTTGTTAAGGAAAGAAATACTTTATGTCAATCTTAAGAAGTGTACTTTTGGAACAGATAACTTGGTCTTTTAGGCTTTGTTGTGAGTGCAGATGGTGTAAAGGTAGACCCAGAGAAGATTAAGGCAATCATGGAGTGGCCGAGTCCAACAACCATTAGTGAAGTAAGAAGTTTCCATGGACTTGCTGTCTTCTACAGGCGCATTGTCAAGAACTTTAGCACCATTGCTGCCCTATTGACTGAAGTGATCAAAAAAGATGTTGGATTCAAGTGGGAAGAGGCACAAGAAGCTGCATTCCAATGCCTTAAAGAGAAACTTACTCATTCTCCTCTTCTTACCCTTCCTGATTTTAACAAAAACTTTGAAATTGAATGTGGTACCTCAGGGATTGGTATTGGTGTTGTGTTAATGCAGGAGAAAAGACCTATAACATACTTCAGTGAGAAGCTTGGAGGAGCAACTGTCAACTATGCAGCTTACGACAAGGAGTTGTATGCTTTGGTGAGGGCCTTACGAACTTGACAATATTATCTTTGGCCTAAGGAGTTTGTAATACACACAGACCATGAATATCTCAAAGGGCAGAAAAAACTGAGTAAAAGACATGCCATATGGGTTGAATTCATAGAGACTTTTCCTTATGTGATCAAGTACAAACAAGTTAAGGAAAACATAGTGGCTGATGCACTATCTCAGAGGGAAGCACATGGAGGAAGTCTTATGGGACATTTTGGCATCGCCAAGACACTAAAAGTTTTGCAGGACCATTTTTTTTGCCACACATAAGAAGAGACGTGGAGCGGATATGTGAAAGATGTGCAACATGTAAACAAGCTAAGTCCAAGGTTCAAAGCCACGATGATCCAGAATTGAGGACAAATCTTTTTCCAGAGGGAGGGAATGATATGATCATGGATAAGCAAACACTTGGAGAAGAAGAAGAAGACGCCTTGATCATCCCTAGAGGTCCTATGACCTGTGCCAAATCGAGAAGACTTCAAGAAGCTGTGGGAACAACCCTAAAGATGTCTTGGAAGCAAGAGGGAGCTCATCCAAGACAAATCAACCAAAAGACGCTCACTTCCATTCAAGCCATTCTGAGTTAATCATCATCAAGTGCCTTGAGTGTGCTCTTTTTCCCTTAGCTTGGTTTTATCCCAATGGATTTTCTAACTAAGGTTTTTAATGAGGCTTCAAGTCTACTTACCCCACTTTGATGATTAACTTGGGCGATTACATGAAACCATGGACCAACTCAAGCATTTACTTTATGTTATAATCTGGGCTATGGTTTTTATTTTATTCTTTAGTCCGCAAACTCTTTCAAATTCTAGTCCAAATCTTGAGTCTTTAGTTCCAGGTTTTAGGATGAATTTTAGAGTTCCCAATAGTCATTCTCGAAATAGCTTGAGTCTGTTCAAGCCTCCTTCCCTATTTAAACTCGTGTAAGCCTCCATTCTAAAGCACCCAACTTTTTATCAACTATTTTGAGACTAATCTCTTTTGTTCTTTGAGAACATTTTCTGATTGTTTGGTGAGTCATATCCAACAATCTTTTCGATTCTTCGGTGTGTCATATCCGAGAATCAAACCTTGTCACCACCAAGTGTGTCATATCTTGGCGTGGTATTGAGGAATATCAGTGAACTTCCACATCTATTGTGTGACCATTCAATCCATTTAACAAGGAGCCTAATCCGCAACTTCTTGTGTTATCATTCGATCCACAAACCTTGATAAACTTGAGTCTTTGATTCGTTTATGCAAGAATCTATCCAAATCATTCATCCATCTTCTTTAACTTTCATCTTCTTGTATTCTACCATCGAAAAGTGCCGAGTCTTGGTTGGATCTCCATCACTTTTGTAACCGCAGGATGTTAGCTTCTGTGGTTCTCTCACTGTTCCAGTTTTATGTCTCCTAGGCATGTTTTCATTTTATTGTGAAGTAGTCTATCCATGTACAAACTCCTACCTTTGAGTTTTGAAACTATCAGACATTCAGACTCGTTGTAAGAACTCTTTTCCATAACACTTCATCTTCGGAGAAGCATTTTAACCATTACCAGGCGAGTGTGCATCTTTATCTTCACTTCAAACATATTTTAATGTTCTGGTGAGTGTGCATCTTCATATTCACAGGAAACAGATTTTAATATTTTCATATTTACTCTTTTCAAATCTCTCAATGAAATCCATATTTCCAATGAGTTTATTACAACTCTTAGATTCAGCAATCATTGAAATCTTTTTCCATTTCTTCTTCTTTCTCTTTGTTGTAACCTTATTCCCTTCTTGAGACATTTTCAGAACACCTTGTAGGTACTATCACAATTTGCATCTTTTCATCCACAATACTTTTGAGCTTAATCCATAAATTTTCAGAGATAAGCACAAATGAGTACACAAATATCTTCTCTTCCTGGCCTTGTATCTGTGAGAGATATCTTTGTTTCCCTTCTTTTTTCTCCTCCTCGGTGATTTTCTCAAAAACTTGACATGGGTTTAGAGATATTGGGACACATATTTTTTTGGCTCATCAAAGTATACCTCATGGCTCATCTTCCTCTCTAACACCAGTGGAGTAGATTTCCATGTTCTCATATTTCCTCTTTGTCAACGCCCTCCTAAAATATATAACACGATTCAGTTTGAAACCACTTGTAGATCCCACCATTTTGACCGTTTTTCCATCTCTTCTACTTTTTTCTTTAATTTCCTATTTCCTCTAATATGCATTTGATCAACCACTTGCCATTCATGTTAAGCCATGTCGACATATCTTTTTTTTTGCTCAGCACTTTGCTCCTCGAGGATCAACTGTCCTTCTAGCCTTTCCAGAAAGCTGGTTTGTATGTTCTTGTACTTGCTCGTTGCAAACCCCTCCGCAAAATCCATTTTTCCTCTGGAGTTGGAAACAACTCACAGATTCAACAATGTGTGCCTCCTTTCTGCTTCAATCACTTTTTGAGACTTCGACAATCTGACCTCGATCATCTTCACACTCTAACTCTTGACTGTTGTTCTTCCTAAATCTCTGCAGTATACCATCTTTGAGATTTCTCTTTGTGAGATCACATTTTTCAAACGTTCTTCCATCTTGCCAATCTTATGTATCATCACCTCCATCATCATTGCAAAGACTGACATCTTTTCTAAGTTTCGATCATGTTCAAGTTGAAGGTTATCCACCTTCTCCTCCAATGTTTCCGATTTCTAAAGCAACATCTTCACAATATGTCACTGTTCTGATACCAATTTTTTACGTGTAGAATATCAAAATGGATTTTATAGACAGAAAACTGTATTTAAAAAAGGAACCTAGGAATTTTATAATGAATTTTCTCCTATTTCCCCTTAATATTGATCAAATATTTTAATGGGAAGGATGATCAGCCTTTGAAACTACATGGGAGAGGTTGGAGATGATTTAAAGTCAATTCCCTAAATTTCACCTTGAGGACAAGGTGACCTTTCTACGGGGGAGTTTGTAACAGCCCAAATTCTAGAGAATGATTTTAGGGTTTCCGAAGCTCATTTGTTTGTGGAAAACCCTAGATTTCTTCTCTATTTAAATATTCATAATCTAATTTCTATTCACAAAACTTCATATGCATCAAACTGCGGAATTTTTTCCTTAAACACCAAACCTTTGTGTTCTACCGCTGCCACAACTTCACGCCGGAGCTTTCGCCCAAAACCGCAGCCAAACCTCCTTTCTTTTTAAACCCGAATCTTTGATCAACCATAACTTTCAAACCGCTAGGATTTTAGCAAATCGGAGGCCACCAGCGGATCTACACAGCCAAGACCAAGCTGTGGCTTGATGATACGAACCCATGTACCGGAGAACCAGCCGCTACGGCATCATGTCAAGATAATGCTACTCCCGGTACCGCTGACACCGTCCCGGGTAACACCGACCCTGATCGTACCGCGGTCCAGGCCGAGGTTCCGTCTGGCATAGGGTATCGTCCCGGGCCGCATGGCAATATGGAACCAGTTCCTCCCATTTCAACCTTAGGCCGCATACTTCATCAAGACCAGACAATTCCTACCGTCCAGCCCGGCAACATCAAGCGGACCAAGGCCAAACGCTATAGGATCCTTTTCAACGCCTACCTTCAAGATGTTTTGGATCGAGGAATCTATGGACAGTGGACGGTGAATCCTGACCCACAACAAAGCAATCAGCAGGACACAATTGAAGCTATCTTCAATGTTCTTACCATCACTTGGTAAGGACCTCATCAAGACGCCAAGAGAATTGTACTCTTTTTCCCCATTCGGGTTTATCCCAAAGAGGTTTACCGGATGGGTTTTTAATGAGGCAAGGAGACTTGGTGCATCATTGCCGGATCGCTTGGACTTAATCAACACGGCAATGATCTTATTCAATTAAGGTCCAACACATTTGCCTTCCTTTACTTAACTCGTTTTAGTTTGTTTTCCTTTAGCCCAAATTGCGCTTGTCTTTAAGCATTGGGCCTTGTCCTTTTGTGAACCTCTGAACCCTACTTGGCAGGCTATTTAAAGGGCTGAACCCCACTTGTAATGGCAGACTAGTTTTTGATTATTGAATGCATTATCGCTTCTTGTTTCCTTCTTAGTTCATCAAGTAGTTGCTGTTGAACAAACCACCGAGTGAGCTCTTCCGAGTTGTTGCTAGGAACTCGCTCCCCGGTGCTGAATCGTGAGGCATTTCCCTTGCTTTTCAACCCCATTCTATCTTGTTTACTCCTTTAGTTGTTTCTAGGTCGAGTCAATCCTTAGAAGTAGCTTAAGCTTGTGAACGAACCTCCTTTGAGCTCTTCTTAAGTCTTGACTCAGAACTCGCCCAAGGAGTTGTATCGTGAGGCTTCACCTCCTTACTTACCACCTCTATTTCCCCTTTGCTTCCTTGGTAACCTTAGGGTCGAGTCAATCTCCTTCGTCTAACCTTTCATCCGCTTAATACTTGCTATTGCACTTTACCAACCATACCGATCTCCTTGCGGATCAAACCGCCTAGTTGGAGCGTATCACTTGAACAACAGCTCCAACCGCTGCCGCACGCACCCGGACATGCCACCGGAGGAACCGCGCGTACTGTTCACGCCCACACGCGCCAACAGAGGAACCGATGACTGTTCATTAAAATACTGTTCATCAACGTCACTGTTCATCGAAGTTCTTGTTCATCGACTCATTGTTCGGCAACGCCCCTGTTCATCGAATTTCTGTTCATCGGCGTTCCTGTTCATACACTTATTGTTTGTCAATGTCACTGTTCATCGGCGTCACTGTTCATCAAATCATTATTCATCACGTCACTGTGCATCAACGGCTCTGTTCATCCACATCACTGGTCATTGACGTTACTGTACACAAACAAAATGTTCATTCTGTTACTGTTCACTGCTGCCGCTAGAATTTTCGATTTAGAGTTCGTTCAAGCATCTCAGAGTTACAAATCAACTTTCTGTGGCCATGGTAAGGGTTAGGCTCGCAATCCCCCCTACATATTTGTTTATCCTAGGTTCTAGCTCTTCTATCGCTAGTTTATGATTTGAATATATATGGCTCTGTGATCGAGTCTTCTATGATCGAGTCTGCTTTCTTTCGTGTAATCCGGACCTAAGAATTATAGAGGAATTTACACATTGATTGTTTCACATGTTGTGGTGCTAGTGATATGTATATATATGTATGTGGAGACTCGGTGGAGGTACAGAATCGGCGGTTCCATTGTACTGCCGATGTCTTTTGTGTGTTGGGTACAATCAGTCAGTCGATCGCTGATTCATGACCCTGGGTGTATCGATAAAGCGTCTACGGTGATATGATTGGGCACTATCCCATAGTAAGCCTCTTCGGAGGGTGTACAAGCACTTATCTCGTTTAGGGACCATTGTTTGCCATCTGTGGGTGCTTTAGGTGTCGTTCTTGTTACATGTTTGGATCTGGACTATCGTGGTTGTGATGTTAAGCCGGGTAAGCAGACTTGCGTTGCTCCTAACATCTCATACCTTACTGAGTAACTCTCCTGTTACTCACCCCTTACTTTCCTTGCAGGTGAGCATGACGCGTAGTTGGTTACACGGAACAGCGGTGCTAGTTTTTGGGATTTTCTTATTTTATTTTAAACTTATTTAAACTCTTTTTTACGATATTGATATTTTTATTATTTGGATTTATGTTTGGTTATTTGGATTTTTATTTAATTTTGGATATTTAACGATTTCATTTGGATTTGAATAATAAAAGTTATTTATTTTTGAAATTAATGTTACGTAAGCAAGAGGTTATGATTCGTGACACGTCGTGCTCAAGAGCACGTGAGATGGGTGTTACAGAGTTATGATACTTTTGCATTAGATTTGGAACAGATGAAGAAGAAAGTTGGAGATACAGTGAAACTCAAGAAAGTTGATTTCATGAAAAGTGGCTAAGTTGCAACAATACATTGAAAAGACTCCACTTGATCCAGAGTTTCTATTTAGTAAACTAACTAAAGAGAGTAACTACTATTTAAAGTCTTGTTTTCATTATGCTATTTAGGATTCTGAGTCAATCTTGTAAAACCATTTGTATAATCACATTTATTGGGAGGTATTGCCTCGAAATAACGTTTTCTTTCTCTCTTTTCTCTACTCGTTTTCTATCTTCAACTTATCGTTTATGGGCTTAACAGTTTTCTCCATCGAGGACATCAGAGACAAAATCTACGGTGAGCTACCTCAGATGATAACTTTGTCTCGCATTGTGGCAGAAATCACCTGAAAGTGTCAGAGGGTTTACCGCATGTTATGGAAGGCGGTAGTAATCATGGTCCATGGTGGAAGCTATTAAAATAAATTATCATTCTTATTAATTAAGCACAATGTACAATTGGGGTTTATATACACATTAGATAAAGTTTCAATGTATAGTCTCTACCATGGAAACTATTAAAATAAATTATCATTCTTATTAATTAAGCACAATGTACAATTGGGGTTTATATACACATTAGATAAAGTTTCAATGTATAGTCTCTACCATTTTGAAAAATAATGTTTTAATTTTTTTTAAAAGTTAAATCAGAAAGTGGCATGTGGGAGTAGAGTTTCTAAACTAGAGAGACGGGAGTATATAAACTAGAGACTTTCAAGTTTTTCTTTTAAAGAATGAGTATAGCTGAGAGACCCTATTGTATATGCTCTAAAGATCCAAACCAAAGTCAAACCAAAAGACTATTTACCGTTTTATACTTGACGTGTGTACCGACTTTTCTATGCAAGTAAACTATATACAAAAGATTTATGTACATCAATAGAAGCGATGACGGTGGACTACATTGGCAAGGACTGAGCTTCGTCAACTCAATATAACTGTTGAGCCATGAAATACGGATCTTTCCGATTCCTGTTTAGAGCGCTTTAATTGACGGTGTAGAGAAAACATTGACGGTGTAGAGAAAACATGTTCTAATTAGGATTCTTTATGTTTGGGTTTAGTTACTGTTAATAACATATTCTTGATTCGGGTTGATTGATTATTAATAAATAATTTGCTTAAATTTGCAATTCAAAATCTCTAACTGTTGGACATTTATACAAAACTCATTTTGCATGAGATGAATATAATTACTTGTAATGATTTCTTGCATATTTAGATTAAGTGGGATATCTTTTTATACTGTCATGAATTATTCAATTTCAACGAGGTGGCGGAAATAAGAATTCCTAAAATAAATATGACAACCCAATAAACAATCAAAAATTTGTTTGTTTAATAATAATAAAAAAAATCTTAAAATCCAAATTCATACTAACAAAAACTTTATAATCATGAATCATCAAAATCAAAATCAAAACAAACCAAACATAATTCTTGTAATCTAAAATCCTAATAAACCATTTGGGATGGATACGGGAATTCCGAAAATTTCACCCGCAACAAACTATATATAATATATAATATTTTATATATCCTAAAGTTAAAAAAAGTTAGAAATTTTTAATCCCATAAACATAATTTATTATTTTAATATAAGAATTTTGATATTTTGGATGTTTAAAGGTATTTTTCTGAACAAAACACTATTTTCTAGACTTTGTATGCATACAACACTACTAGATAAACAAGTAAACAAAAGATAATGTGAAATAAGATAAAGATACAATCCTTGCAAAATGTAGAGATTTCAAGACAAGATAAATTCATGCTCTAATGAGCTTATTAAGATAGAAACTAAAACAAAATAAAATAGCTCATTGAGTTTTATTGTGCAATAAAAAGAAAATAGAGAATGTAGATCTTTGTCAATAAGAACACAAAGTTTGTATTTTATTCATAAAGATTAGAGAGAAGAGTTGTCAAAACACAACTCTCTTGGTTACAACTCTTGTTCTCATATCAATCATATATATATAGGAACTCTTGTAAAGAAACTCTAAACACATGGACTAACATTAGACTTTACAATATTGGTTTGGGTTTCATTTTGAGTCTCTCTAATACTCTCCCATCAAAAGACAATTTTCTTAGTTACAACTCTTGTTCTCATATCAAACATATATATATATATATATATATATGAACTCTTGTAAAGAAACTTTAAACACATGGGCTAACATTAGATTTTGCAATATTTGTTTGGGCTTAATTTTGAGTCTCTCTAATACTCCCCTGCAAATTTGGTATGGAGTGAAAGCAACAAGACAAGTTTAACCCTCAAATGAAGATGATTTTGGCATGAGCATGTATCGTCAAAGAAGGTCATTGTGATGTGGGCGGATGACTCCATATTCATCAAGTAGAACAATCATTAGTGTGAAATCCATTAAAGTCTATACTTGGAGAGTATCGCTAGCTCACTCAGAAGTAATCTTGTACTTGGAGAGCTTAGTCGACCTCACTCAGCGTTATTTGTGATCTCTTTGTACCACTAAGAGTCCAAATTTCCTTTTTCAGTGTAACTCTGCTAATGTGTCTCATGACAAAACAAAAAGTTCTCTTCCCACAACTACTTAAATCTTATTGGCTATGTATTTCTCTTACTGGTATGTGTATCTCATCCATCAGCCACTAAAATCTGCATTTTAACTATCTATTTTTCTCTTTGATATTTCAGCAAACACCTTGAATGCACTCAGACCATTTTTGTGTTTTGCCATAGAAATCTAACAGACTTTGCTTCATTAAACACATCCTAATCAAACTCAATACAATCCTAATGTATCCAAATTTCATAAGTTCCAGGCCTAGAGATCTAAACCATTCATTTCTCCATGTTCTTTCTCTATGTAAAGTATATAGACACATTACTGTAGTTATTGTGATGAGAAAGCAAGCTTGATTTTCAGTATATGATTAACGTGAGCTGCATCTTCTTCCTAATGAGATATTCAACTTTTGTTAACTCAAAACAGCTCCAACATGTTTGATTCTTACAGCTTGTACTTTCCGTGTCTTCTTCTTCTGGATAAATGAGCGAAAGCTAGCTTTATGCTTGTGAAAGTAAAACCGATGCCCAATAGATCGACTGATGCTCTGATACTATGTAGAGATTTTAAGATCAGATAAATTCATTCTCTAATGAACTTATTAAGATAGAAACTAAAACTGAAAATAAAAATAAATTATTGAGCTTCATTGTGCAATAAAAGGAAAATGGAGAATGTAGATTTTTGTCAACAAAGAAAACACAATGTTTGCATTTGATTCATAAAGATTAAAGACAAGAGATTACAACTATCATTCCTATATCAAACATATATATATTAACATTTATTAAAAAAACCTAGACATATGTACTAACAAAGAAAACACAATGTTTGCATTTGATTCATAAAGATTAGAGACAAGAGATTACAACTCTCGTTCCTATATCAAACATATATATATTAACATTTATTAAAAAAAACCTAGACATATGTACTAATTATCCTTTGCAATATTGGTTTGGTCTTCACTTTGAATCTCTTTAATACAAAACACTGCTTCTTATCACCATATCATATATCCTTTTTGGTCAAATTAACGCACTCGTAATATACCTTACCATGTAAAACTAAAACAGCACCAATGAACGTGTTGACAAGTTATTCTTGGAAAACTGTAAAACATTTAAAAAGTTTTAGCATCTGTCTAGACACTGAAGAGTAACAAACAACTGGTATGAAAATCTAAGATAAGCGATGGCTGCAATGAAAAAAACTTGGAAAGGGATGAAGAATCCCGCAAAAGAATAAAACCATCTATCTGAAAAATTCCGTTCGAGAAATTGTATTACATAAAAATTCAAAGCGCTGGAGTGATATGGGATTAGGCATTAGCAGATGTTTGCTTAAGCAGTCTTTGGCTTTGGCTTAATACGCTTCACTCTGGAGTATAAGAAGACTCCCGCTAACGCAATCCCGGTTCCTGCAGTAGAACGTGATCAAACAACAATGAGCTCCAAAAGATTTTGTGTATATTCATAGAAGCCGAGAATAAGACTTGGATATTACCGAAAGCATTAACAGGCGAGACCGGTGTCTTGAAGAAGATAACAGAGCTCACTATAACCACAACACGCTTCACGCAGTTTCCAACAGAATGTGTAACCGGTGAGACTCTCGATAATATCATGTACGACACCTGTATTATCCACAACTCACAAAAATCAATCCCAAATCTCTTTATAAGCTATTAGGGAAGCAACAAAATCAGTCAAGAGAAAAAGTCTCACCTGCTGGTACGCGTGGAAGCAGAGTGCAGCGATAAGAGACTTTGTATATATTTGTTGAACATTCACACCCTGCAAATCAAGAAAGGTTGTTAAGAACTGAAAACATTTGTAAAGGATACAAAAACTAATTTTGTTATATATAATAATAACTCACAGTTGACTGAATGTATGAAGGAGTGAACTTGATGCCTTCGGAGAAGAAAGTCACGGGTGCCATTAGAACGAGAGACATCAATGTTATTATAGAGAAGAGAGTGATGTTGTCCAAAGAATCCTGCCAAGACACAACATCATGTTTTGTTATTTTTGTCCAATCCACAAAATGTTGAGTAAAAACTTAAGTGAATGCACATGAAACTTACATCTTTCTTAACCATGACCTTCTTACTCAGGACATTACGGGATTGGTTAGTCAAGTTTGAAGCCATTGCACTCAAAAAACCAGCCCTGTCACAAGACAAAAAAGCGTGGTAAGTTATCAGAGGAATATATAATAGGTTGATTACTTTGTTTATCGCTTGACTAGCACCTTATTTTACCCGATTAAGCAGGAAGACCTTTTCAACTCAAATGTTACAATACTCAAACAAACTTACCAGTTGAATGAGACCTCTGTTACTGAAGCAAGAGCTACTCCACCAACAATTGGTATAATGGAACCGATAACCCATGGAGTCGGCACCTAAGAAGAGAAAAGTAAATAAACTTGTGAAATTGCACTTGTCTTACACAAATCAAACAAAGGCCACTAATATAAATTATCGTACATGGCTGTTAGAAACATGAAACTCATAGCAACTTTATGTATACAGGAGAACACTGTGAATGACCATCAACCAATAGCACACAAATCAATAAAAAAGTGCTCACCTCGCCGAGAAACATAGCAGACAACACAACAGAGAAGAAAGGCTCCATGGCTTTAATAGTATGAGTGAACGAAACTGAAACTTTCCCAAGGCTCATGTTTGTAAACAGATTACCAAGTGTGTGCACAACCGCAAGCGGCAAGATAGCAGCTAGCTATCAAGGTAAACATATATCAGAGTGAGTGACATATCTTCAGAACAAGAAGCTAATAAACAATTTATCATTTAAAACAAACCAAAAAACAAACCTGAGCACCACTGATCTTCGGTCTCTTGTACAGATTAAGAGCCCACATGATGGTAATAAGCACACTACCAACAGCAAATTGAACCAATGTAACAGTCATTGGTGCTTGTAGAGCTTTCAAAACCTGCAAGAATCAAATAAACAACAAACTCATATTGGCTCTCTCAGAATCAAACACTAAATCTAGTACTCAGTAATATATAATCAAATTGCTGAATTCTTCATCCTATACTTATCTCTGTTCGTACTCAAACCTAATCAAAATTAGTTCAATCTTTAAATTCTGCAAAAATGAAAATCTAGCAAAAAAATTATAAGCTTATAATAATTAGCCATAACACAAGGAGCATTAAATTCAGCAATTAATACTACATAATAACGTATCTAAATGATTTATCCTATGTTACTAATCTCCGTTCCAAATCAAAACACAATTCAACGCAGAGGCGAGTCTAAATGAGCACATTCTATCAAAAAATTAGTAAACTAATAACAATTAGCCAAAAAAAAACAATGAACACTCATCAGATTGACAAAGCAGGAGAATAAAAAAAATCACCTACTCAAAACACGATTAAACACAGAGATTAGTGTAAATCTTTATAAAACTATAACAATTAGCAAAAACATAATGAATACTAAATCTCATCTAAGATTGAATAAGCTAACAACAAGGACGAACCTGCTTATTGTAGATGTTGAAGTAAATATTGAAAAGGTACCACAAAGCAAACAACAAGCCAAGTTCAAGTATCTTCGTTAATTTTCCACTGTTATCTCCTTCCTCAGCGCTTTCAGGAACTGCTGTAGCGGCGGTTTTGAAACGGTTCGTGTCAAAGGAAGAGGAGATCGGAGAAGGAAGGCCAGACCAAGCACGGAGAGGTGAATCAGATGAAACGAGACGCCAAGACCGACGAGATAATGAAGGAACAGAGACAACATTTGGAGAAATGTTGAGATCGTGGTGTTTTGAAGAAGAAGATGAAGAAACGGTTACGGGATTGCGTAAAGAGAGCTGCCGTGGTTTTAAGAAAGGGAGTGATGGAGAAGGAGAAAACACGGCGGCGCTTTGCATCATCTTCGCCGGAGTTATTGGAGATCTGAATTAGAGATTGGTGGGAGGCGTTGGAGACTCCGTCGAGTGGGTTGGTGAGGTGAAACCAAATAGTATAGGAAGGGATACTCTGAAATAGAGAGAGGGCGGCTAATTTATTGAAAATGGAAAATGAGAAATGATGTGTTGCGTTCTCTGTATTTTAACCTTACGACTATCTTACATAAATAAATAAAATAAATAAATAAATCACAGATTCGTAGCCGCATGGTTGAAAAGTCCTCCTTTTAAAAGACTAGAAATGTTGGCAACTTTTTATTTTTCAATAATATTTACAAATTTAATAAGAATATTTTGATAGTTTAATTTTAAACAACTTCCTAAAAGTCTCTCCTTCTTCCAAACAAATATCTAACATCCTCACTTCATCTATAATTTCTAAATTAATCTATAAACTCTCATTTAAATGGTAGATTACCAAATTAGTATTTTGTTTAATATCTGATTTTATGAAATTTCTTTATTTATTCAATAATTCAATAATTAAAAAAAAAATTCTTCTCCATCGGTCCATCCGTTTGTCTCCTCCATCATCGCTATCACTGCCGGCAAGATATGAGCTTCCAGTATTTTTGTTTTGTTTCAATCAACGATTTATATACATGTTCTTCTTCTCTTTTTACTCCGAATTTGGTTTTATATTTGCAAATTGAAGATTTTATTTCACTCTAGGTAAATTGGATTTTTACCATAGTTTATGGGTAGTTTACGACTTTAAATTGGTAACAAATATACTCTAGTAGTTGAATTACAATGTATTGTAAATTATAAATCGAAACAATCCAATTAGTATTCATGCGATAGTAGAACTGAGTAAAAATAGTATTAATGATAAATATAGAATAACTAGTAAAACTCGTATTACTGATAATTGTAGCATATAAAATGTTTTTCTTGTTTTGTAGTTCGATTATAACTTCAAATTAGTGACAAATATATTATAGTGGTTGAATCATATTGTATTATAAATTAGAACTCAAAATGATCCACTTAGATCGTAAAACTGAGTAAAACTAATACTACTAAAAATAGTAAAGGGAAAACGGAAGTGCGCTCCTGCGCACCAGCTGAAAAAAACTAATCATGCCTCAACTGGATAAATTCACTTATTTATCATGCCTCAACTGGATAAATTCACTTATTTTTCACAATTCTTCTGGTTATGCCTTGTATTATAACTAATAATACTGATTGTAATAAGCAGGCCGACTGCTTAGCACAATCCTCTAGAATCTTATTTTCTGAAACTCTTTATGTAAACTCTCTTCTTCCAAGTTGGACAGCCAATAACAGAGTAGAATTTTAATAAATTTTAGTTGGAAAAAACTAGTAATACTGATTTTTTGTATTTGTTGGTAGGATATAATGACCAATAACGTAATCATACATTTTAAATATCAAGATAACATACATAATTTAATATTGAAGACATCAGCAAAATATATAGCTTTATTGATGATAGAAACTAAAATATATAAGAAGTTTACGTTAAATGAAAGTTAAATTAAATTGCATTTGAGTTATTATCCAGTGCTGATAGGGTATGAGGAACAATTTACTATTTATGTTGATAAGGATGTGTGTGTTTATCTTGTAGAAATATAGATTTGAAGTTAAGAGAGAATGAAGAATGATTGGAGAATGAGAGAAAGAATAACAAGAATGAAGAGAGTTTATGCAAGTCTTAATAATCTTATTCGCTTCTTTTTCTTTCTCATATCTTTTACAAGAGATTTACAAGGATATATATAGACTTTACAAGGAGAAGAAGAAAGGGGCGTGGAGAAGAGAGAAGAAGAGAAGGAGACTTGTGGCTGAGCTACTCCAACAGTAATGAGCTACTCCAACTGTGTCTCAACAGTAAATAGTGCCCATACCTCACCCATGATGTGCCCATACCTTCTCTCATACCTCCTTGCTTCCTAGTTTTCTTATCTAGTTGATATCCAACAGCTTCCTTTCTTTTCTAGTTCATTTTCAACTAGTTCATTCCTTTTCCCTCCTTTCTTTGGTTTTGAATTCCTTTTGATTACTCTATCACTTGAATAAGCATCTATCTCAACACTCCCCCTCAAGATTGGTCAGTGAAGATCCTTTAGACCGATCTTGTTATGGATGCGATCACAAGTGACAGATGAGGTTGTTTTGGTGAAGATATCAGCTAGTTGGTTCTCACTTGTTACAAAGGCAAGTTTAATGATTCCTTCTTGAATTTTTTCCCTCACAAAGTGACAATCCACCTCTATATGTTTGGTCCTTTCATGGAATACCGGATTGGATGCTATATGTATTGCAGCTTGATTATCACAATATAGCAACATTTCCTCAGTTTCATGTATTCCAAGATCCCCTACGAATGCATTTAGCCAAATAAGTTCTTTCGTCACTTCCTTCATAGCTCTATACTCGGCTTCAGCACTAGACAAAGCTATAACCTTCTGCTTTTTACTCCACCAAGTCACTACATTGCCTCCTACAAAGGTACAAAAACTGGATGTGGACTTTCTATCCTTTTTATCTCCAGCCCAATCTGCATCACAATATCTTTGAACCTTTGTGTTTCCATTAGCCTTCATCCATATGCCTTTTCCGGGATTGTTTTTCAGATATCTTAGCAGCCTTTCAATCATGTTCCAATGCTGCGTGGTTGGCTTTTGCATATGTTGGCTCACATGGTTTACTGCAAAGCAAATGTCCGGCCTAGTGATAGTAAGATTGATGAGCTTGCCCACCATCCTTTGATATCTCTTAATGTTCTCCAAAGGCTCCTCCTCAGGACTATCTTGATAGCCTTCTTCTATTGGAGTTTTAGCCGGTTTGGATCCTAGCTTCCCAGTTTCTTCTAAGAGATCAAGTACATATTTCCTTTGAGAGATGAATATTCCATCTTCAAACCATGTTATCTCAATTCCTAGGAAGTACTTAAGTTCCCCCAAGTCCTTTATATCAAAAAACGGCCTTCAAGATCTTCTTGGTTTGATCTACTCCATCTTTGTCACTTCCTGTGATGATTAGATCATCCACATATATTAATACCACAACCGTTCCTCCTTCACTTTGTCTTGTGAACAATGTGTGATCAGCTTCAGATCTTATGAACTCTCTCTCCAACAGACAAGCGCTTAGCCTTTGGTACCATGCTCTTGGAGATTGCTTCAGCCCATAGATTGCTTTCTTCAATCTGCAAACTTTGTTGCCTTCCTTATGATATCATTGGAATGGATCCATATACACCTCTTCTTCCAAGTCTCCTTGCAAGAATGCGTTCTTGACATCCATCTGCCATAGATCCCATTTTAAGTTCACTGCTACTGAGATTAGTATTCTTATGGAATGAAGCTTAGCAACCGGAGCAAATGTCTCGGTATAGTCCTCCCCATAAACTTGAGTATACCCTTTTGCTACCAAACTTGCCTTGTACCTTTCTATCTTCCCATCTGATTGTATACACCCATCTACTCCCAACCGACTTCTTATCCTTTGGTAAGTCGGTTAAGTACCAAGTATTATTCCTTTCCATGGACTTCATTTCCTCTTCCATGGCTTTCACCCATACTTCACTCTCACATGCTTCTTCATATGAGGTAGGTATGTATTCCTTGCTGATTTTTGTGAGAAACATTTCATGCTCCATGGGTAATGTTGCCAAGGAACAAAAATGCTCAATGGGATATGTGATAATACTAGTTTGAGTGTGATCTCCTCCTTGTGATATGAGAGTGTTGTCGTCAATAGGATCGAGATCTAAGCTCGCCGTACGCTCAGGACACTCTCTTATCACACAAGGAAGATTACTCGTACTAGACTCTCCTTGGAGCATAGCAGAATTGTTGTAGCCATAGAAAACACGTTGTCGCCTCTGTCTTGTACTTCTTCTTAGAAGTATGGTTGGCTCAGATTCTCCTTCCTCAACATCCGCTTCTTCTTCATCTGAATCCTGATCTGGTTCCATATGTGTATCATCTGCATCTCCATGTTCCATGATGCTCACAGATGGTGCATTCTCTCCTTGTATTTCATCCCTTGTTATTGGCGCTTCATTGAACAGCATCCAATCCATATATGATGAGACTATACCTTCAAGAGTATCATGATTCTTGGCTCCATAAAAGCTTTCTTTTTCATTGAACTTTACCTCTCTAGACACATATACCTTTCTTGTCTCCGGATTGTAGACCTTGTTGTTGAAATATGTGATCTCTATGATAGAAGAATTCAAACACAAGAGGAAGAGGGAAAGGAAACCTAGTTCACAAGGAACTAGAAGAAGTCTTGGTTAGGATGTAACTAGAAGTATGGAAGCTGTTACGTACTAACTAGAAGACTAACTAAGTGGAAAAGAGGAAGCAAAGGAGAGCATGGGGCGCCATAGAGGGGCATAGACACAAGCATGGAGGTGTCAGCAGCAGGGTATGGGCGGAGCATGAACAGGAGGCAAACAGTGAGCTGCTCCCTTCTCTCCTCTTGTCGCCAATTTCTTTCTTCTCTCCTTTATCCTTCACCCTTCTTCTTCCTTCTTTTCTTGTTGTTTGTAACCTCTTCTCTATAAATATCTATGTAAATTTAATGTAAAAAAATTGTTGTGAATAAGAGAATAAGAAGATTAAAAGAGTAAAAGGAAGCTTTGCTTATCTCCTTAAAGGCGCCGGTGGAGCCTTAGCTCTCCGGCGCCATGCTTCTCCTTAGTTCATCTTATTTCATCAACCATTATCATTCTCATTCTCATCATCATTCTTATCATCATTCTCAAACAATAATCCCTCATTACATCAATACTCACGCCACCATCTTCATCCTAAACATTCTCCAAGTATCCAAACCTCAAACTCCTTATCATTCTCACGCCACAACTATCACTCTCTCAACTATCCCTAAGCCTCCATACTCTTAATTTCAACATGGTATCAGAGCAAGTTGAGTGATCTAGCACCTAATCTCTTGTTATTCTTCTAGCTCTCTACAAAGTCTTCTAATCTATAACCATACACTTTCTTAGTTCTATTCACTCTGAGATTAATATCCTTGAGATCATAAGATCTTCAAGTTGTGAAAGGACTAAGGGTGTGTATTGTTACTAGAAATTGATGACAAATTGAGGGAGATTTCGTTGGGCTCTCCTTGGCTCCTTGCCTTGAGGAGCTCGGTCTTTTGTTAAACATATGAGAGAAAATTTTCTGCGGTAATTTGTTCCTCCCATGCGTTTTCTAATTAATGGGGTGTGTGTGAGAGAGTAAATATTTTTCTTTGTGGTTCTTGTGTGTGGAGTCTAAATCCACATACAAAACTTTGAAAAGGGGTTGTATCAATATCAATTCCTTGATGATCCTCTTTGGAAACAAGATCCAGAGGATTTTTTAAGAATCATTCATCCATGAAGAAGCTTGTCTTGGCATGTATGGCGTGGGAAATAAGGCATCTAGGAGATGAAGAATGTTTTTGGCGTGATGGTTTAGAAGAGGAGAAGGCTGGGTGGTGACCTTAAGTGGTGATCCAAGCAAGCTCCAAGTGAAAACAAAACATTGAACAGGAAGTAAAGTGGCTGGTGATCAAATGAAGACATCCAGCAAGAAAGAAGAGGAATCATTAAACCGGCTGTACAAAAAAAGTCAAAGAAAGTGTGAATCTAGTTCACATAAGACTTCAAGGAAAATATGAGACAGCTCATAGTAAAACTTGGAGAAAAGGAGAAGCTTACCTTAGAAAGAGGAAGCTGAAGAAGGTTGAATCTGAGAAGAGACTTGTGGAAGAGAAGTGACAAAAGGAGTTCACATCTTTAACCCGGAAGAGACTTGCGGAAGAGACGTGACAAGAGGAGTTCACGTAGAAGACTTGCATGAAACAGAGATGAAACACAAGGCTTAGATGTTTCCTGCAAAGAAAAGGAAGTGGTCAATAATTTTTGATCAAAGAAACACAGTTGATAAGAGAAAAATCAATTGTGGAAAAGAAGCGGTGAAGAGATAGTAAGCAATGTTTTTGGATGGGCTTGTGTTGTGATTCTTGAGAGTTTGATTCCAGTTATGGTGATTGGAAACTCACATTCGCTTGTAACTTCAAGCGTTAAGGAGGAGAAGAGTAAGGCTGCTGAGAGAGGTGAAACCTCAGAGGAAGAGGTTAAGAGCGATTGCTGCTCTGAGAAGAAGAAGAGCAACAGCGACTCAGTGAAGCTCTTGGCGAATTCTCAGCCTCAGTAACAGGCGAATCAAACTGCAAGACTCATTTCCAAGAAGTTCATGACTTCCAAAACCAATCTCATAGGCTAATGCTATCTTTCATTGGTGAATCTTTCAACAAGCAGAAGATTCAGATGGTCCAAGAAGTAGTTGCTCCAAGGTATGGATTAAATGGTGCTTATGGAGGGTCATATTCGTCCACATGGTCTTTATCCTCTCTTGAGGCCGAATCACTTGATCCAGGAGGTCTTGAGAGAGTGGTGATCATACTCAACCATCTGGCGATCCAAGCGGAGCAATCTAGAAGAAGAAGTGTGTATAGGCTCAAGCAAGCTATTCATGGTTGTGTTATGTGGAGGTAATGATGTCCTTTGCGGCCTAATCCAAAATGGCTAGCAGACGAAAGCTTGTCCTAATTGGCAAGTGGGATAGATAGTCCAAGAGGAGGCGGCATCATTGGCATAATCAAGCTTAGTGCTCTTTCCTTTGCAAGAGTGGTCCCTTGGCAACGGGCTAGTCTTGAAGGGAAGTGTTGAAGAAGCGGTGAGCTCCAAATTATGCAACGGTCTTCCTTGTCAAGTTTGGTTCTTCCCATACTCGAACCAAGCTTGAGGGGGAGTGTTGAAGAAGACCATTGAAGCACCAAGTTAGGTGATGGTCCAAGAAGAAGAGGACTATCACATTGTACCATGGATAGGTGCGGCATTCCGAGAGGAAGCCGTGAGAGTCTTATGATAAGTGGGATTAGAGCGGATGGCTCTTTGAAGAATCAAGATCAAATCTATGAAGGGTTGAAGCCAAGATTGATCTTGATATTGGAGTGTGAAGCTCAGACCAAGAGGCGTTCACCTAGGAGGCTGTGGAACGGTAAACAAGGAAACAAGGCACTCCAAGCACCGTATGAGGAGACGATGGCGAGAGAAAGCCGGGAGACACATACGAGTAGCTATGGATGATGTTGTAAGAAAACCGAAGGAGAAACCACCTTTCAGACCTTATTAGGTGTGGTGATCCGAGAAGCAGCGGGAAGTGACGTCTAACGGATAGAGTATACTCCCAAGAGTCATCAAGAGGAAGCCAATGACAATGTGAGTATTCCGTGAGCTAGAAGATGTCATCCGAGGAGCTTGAAGTCAATATTAAGTTTGAGACAAGAAGCCCGAGGAGACATGATCCGAGTGAAGCTTAGAGAAAACAAAGCCTAATCCGCAAGGAAGAGTAAAGGCCATGGGATTCAGAATCCGAGGTCTCATTGAGGTTATGAGTCATCAAAACCGTCTTTGGAGCAAGCAAGGATCAGCTAGCGGATATCCTCATCATGGCATCATCTTCTATCAATAAGGATCACATACATGGCAAGATTGGTCTTAAGGACATCCACCGACCAATCTTGAGGGGGAGTGTTGAAATATGTGATCTCTATGATAGAAGAATTCAAACACAAGAGGAAGAGGGAAAGGAAACCTAGTTCACAAGGAACTAGAAGAAGTCTTGGTTAGGATGTAACTAGAAGTATGGAAGCTGTTACGTACTAACTAGAAGACTAACTAAGTGGAAAAGAGGAAGCAAAGGAGAGCATGGGGCGCCATAGAGGGGCATGGACACAAGCATGGAGGTGTCAGCAGCAGGCATGAACAGAAGGCAAACAGTGAGCTGTTCCCTTCTCTCCTCTTGGCGCCAATTTCTTTCTCCTCTCCTTTATCCTTCACGCTTCTTCTTTCTTCTTCTCTTCTGCGCCTTTTTCTCCTTCTTCTATGAAAAAAACTCTATAAATACATGTAAAGTGATGTAAAGAAAGAGTTGTGAATAAGAGAATAAAAAGATTAAAAGAGAGAAAGGAAGTTTTGTTTATCTCCCTAAAGGCGCCGGTGGAGCCTTAGCTCTCCGGTGCCGTGCTTCTCCTTAGTTCATCTTATTTCATTAACCATTATCATTCTCATTGTCATCATCATTCTTATCATCATTCTCAAACAATAATCCCTCATTACATCAATACTCACGCCACCATCTTCATCCTAAACATTCTCTAAGTATCCAAACCTCAAACTCCTTATCATTCTCACGCCACAACTATCACTCTCTCAACAATCCCTAAGCCTCCGTACTCTTAATTTCAACATGGTATCAGAGCAAGTTGAGTGATCTAGCGCCTAATCTCTTATTATTCTTCTACCTCTCTACAAAGTCTTCTAATCTATAACCATACACTTTCTTAGTTCTATTCACTCTGAGATTAATATCCTTGAGATCATAGGATCTTCAAGTTGTGAAAGGACTAAGGGTGTGTATTGTTACTAGAAAATGATGACAAATTGAGGGAGATTTCGTTGGGCTCTCCTTGGCTCATTGCCTTGAGGAGCTTGGTCTTTTTTTTGTTAAACACATGAGAGAGATTTTTCTGGGGTAATTTGTTCCTCCCATGCATTTTCTAATTAATGGGGTGTGTGTGAGAGAGTAAATATGTTTTCTTTGTGTTTCTTGTGTGTGGAGTCTAGATCCACATACAAAACTTTGAGAAAGGGTTATATCAATATCAATCCCTCGGTGATTCTCTTTGGAAACAAGATCCAGAGGATTTTTAGAATCATTCATCCGTGAAGAAGCTTGTCATGGTGTGATGGTTTTTGGCATGTATGGCGTGGGAAATAAGGCATCAAGGAGATGAAGAATGTTTTTGGCGTGATGGTTTAGAAGAGGAGAAGGCTGGGTGGTGACCTTAAATGGTGATCCAAGCAAGCTCCAAGAGAAAACAAAGCATTAGACCGGCTGTACAAAAAACAGTCATCACTTGTATACTTGATCGTATAAACCCATCTACACCCAACTGGTTTCTTATCTCTTGGCAATTCGGTCAAGTACCAAGTGTGGTTCTTTTCCATTTCTTCCATGGCTTTTACCCATACTTCATTCCCACACGCTTCTTCATATGAGTTAGGGATGGATTCCTTACTGATTTTTCCAAGGAAAACTTTATGCTCCATAGGTAAAGCCGCCAAGGAACATAAATGCTCAATAGGGTATGTGATAGTACTACTTTGAGTCTCATCTCCCCCTTGTGATATGAGAGTGCTATCGCCAATAGGAACAAGATCTAAGCTCGCCGTATGCTCAGGACACTCTTTTATCACACACGGAAGACTACTTATGCTAGATTCTCCTTGGAGCATGGCAGAATTATTGTAGTAGAACTGAGTTTGTTTCCTTTGCCTTGTACTTCATCTTAGAGGAATGAATTGTTCAGGTTCTCTTACAACATCCGCTTCTGCTCCAGCCAAACTATGGTCTAATTCCTCATGTGCATCATCCGCATTTCCCTGCTCCATGATGTTTTCAGATGATTCACTATCTCTTTGTACTTCATTCCTTGTTATTGGCACTTCATTGAACAGCATCCAATCCATAGATGATGAGACTATACCTTCAGGAGTATCATGATTCTTAACTTCGTAAAAACTTTCTTTTTCATTAAACTTCACCTCTCTAGACACATAGACCCTCCTTGTATCTGGATTGTAGACCTTGTTGTTGAAATTATAAGTTTAAAGAGATTGAAGAATGTTTAGAGACTAAGAGTGAGAATAGCAAGAGATTATAAAAGTTTGTATGTATTTTATTCTCTTAGTCATACAAATCTTTACAAGAGGTTACACATATATTTATAGACTTTGAATAAGAGGAGGCGCAGAAGAAGAGAAGAATGGCGTGAAGAAGGAAGAAGAGAAGAGAGGTTTTGCGTGAAGAAGAGAGGAGGGAGCAGCTCACCTACTCCAACAGTATTGCGCTCCATGCCTCTCTCTGGCGCCTCATGCTTGTGCCCATACCTCTCCTTGCTTTCTTACTTAGTTTAGTTAGATCATCTAGTTGAGATCCAACAGCTTCCTTTTCTTCTAGTTCCTTCTTAACTTGTTCTCCTTCTAGTTCCTTTTCAACTAGTTTTCTCCTTTTCCCTCCTTCTCTTGTGTTTGAATTCTTCTTCTTGAGATCACATATTTCAACACTCCCCCTCAAGATTGGTCGGTGGAGATCCTTAAGACCGATCTTGCCATGAATGTGATCACAAGTAATAGTTAAAGTTGCCTTAGTGAAGATATCAGCTAATTGATCCTTGCTTGCTACAAAGGCGGTTTTGATAATTCCTTCTTGTATCTTCCCTCTCAAAAAGTGGCAATCAACTTCTATGTGCTTGGTTCTTTCATGAAATACCGGATTTGATGCTATATGCATTGCAGCTTGATTATCACAATACAATAGCATTTCTTCATCTCCCTGGATTCCAAGGTCTTTTAGAAGCGCTTTTATCCATATCAACTCCTTTGTCAATTCTTTCATGGCTCTGTACTCTGCTTCAGCACTTGATAAGGCTATGACCTTTTGTTTTTTGCTCCTCCAAGTTACTAGATTTCCTCCCAAAAATGTGCAAAAACCAAATGTGGACTTTCTATCCTTTTTATCTCCAGCCCAATCCGCATCACAATAACCTTGGACCTTTGTGTTCCCATTAACATGCATCCATACACCTTATCCAGGGCTATCTTTTAGGTACCTTAGCAACCTCTCAATCATGTTCCAATGTTGTGAGGTTGGCTTTTGCATATGCTGGCTCACACGGTTTACTGCAAAGCAGATGTCAGGTCTTGTAATGGTAAGATAGATAAGTTTGCCCACCATCCTTTGGTATCTTTTAATGTTCTCCAAAGGCTCCTCCTCAGGACTATCTTGGTGGATTTCTTCTATTGGAGTTTTGGCCGGCTTGGATCCTAACTTCCCGGTTTCTTCCAAGAGATCCAGCACGTATTTCCTTTGAGATATGAACATTCCATCTCCAAATCGTGTCATCTCAATCCCTAGGAAGTACTTGAGCTCCCCTAGATCCTTTATATCAAAGTCGGCCTTCAAGAGTCCCTTAATTTGATCTACTCCATCTTTGTCACTTCCTGTAATGATTAGATCATCAACATAAATCAAGACTACCACTACTCCTCCTTCACTTTGTCTTGTGAATAGAGTATGATCCGCTTCAGATTTTATGAACTCCTTCTTCAAAACGCAAGCACTTAGCCTTTGGTACCATGCTCTTGGAGATTTCTTCAGCCCATAGATTGCTTTCTTCAATCTACACACTTTGTTGCCTCCATTATGATACCCTTGGGGTGGATCCATATATACTTCTTCTTCCAAATCCCCCTGCAAGAAGGCGTTCTTGACGTCCATTTGCCATAAGTCCCATTCCAAGTTTACAGCTACCGAGATTAGAATTCTTATGAAATGGAGCTTAGCCACTTGAGCAAATGTTTCAGTATAGTCCTCCCTATAGACTTGAGTATATTCTTTTGCTACTAGCCTTGCTTTGTACCTTTCTATTTCCCCATCACTTGTGTATTTAATTGTATACACCCATCTACTCCCAACCGACTTCTTATCCTTTGGTAAGTCGGTTAAGTACCAAGTATTATTCCTTTCCATGGACTTCATTTCCTCTTCCATGGCTTTCACCCATACTTCACTCTCACATGCTTCTTCATATGAGCTAGGAATGTATTCCTTGCTGATTTTTGTGAGAAACACTTCATGCTCCATGGGTAATGTCACCAAGGAACAGAAATGCTCAATGGGATATGTGATAATACTAGTTTGAGTGTGATCTCCTCCTTGTGATATGAGAGTGTTGTCGCTAATAGGATCGAGATCTAAGCTCGCCGTACGCTCAGGACACTCTCTTATCACACAAGGAAGATTACTCGTACTAGACTCTCCTTGGAGCATAGCAGAATTGTTGTAGCCATAAAAAACACGTTGTCGCCTCTGTCTTGTACTTCTTCTTAGAGGTATGGTTGGCTCCGGTCCTTCTTCAGCATCCACTCCCTCTTCATCCAAATTCTGATCCGCTTCCTCATGTGCATTATCCGCACTATCTCGCTCTATGAAGTTCTCAGATGTTTCTTCTTGTACTTCTTCATATAGGCTTGGCGTTTCATCAAACACCATCTAGTCCATGGATGAATAGATCATTCCTTTAGAAGCATCATGATCCTTAGCCCCATAGAAACTCTCTTGTTCATTAAACTTTACTTCTCTAGACACATACACTCTTCTTGTTTCCGGATTGTAGACCTTGTAGCCCTTTTGTGTTGGTGAATATCCAATGAACACACACCTCATGCTTCGAGGTTCAAGTTTGCTTCTGTGTCCTTCTGGTAAAAACATGAAGCATGTGCATCCAAACGTTTTGATATGATTTAAGCTTGGTTTCTTCTTGTACAACACTTCAAATGGGGACTTATCATCCAGATTTTTGGTTGGAAGTCGGTTGATTAAGTAGCTTGATGTCATTACGACATCTCCCCAATGGAACTTTGGTACTCTTTTGGCAATCATGAGAGTCCTTGCTACTTCCATTAGGTGTCTATTCTTCCTTTTAGCTATCCCGTTCTGCTGAGGAGTGTATGCACACGATGTTTGATGAATGATGCCAAAGTTGTTGAGCAACTCTTTGAATCGTTTACTCACATATTCCCCTCCATTATCACTACGCAATACTTTGATCTTTGTTTTGAATTGGGTAGAGATATAGTTAATGAAGTTGGTGAAGGCTTCATAAACTTGATCTTTGGTATGTAGAAGAGTGATCCATGTATATCTTGACTAGTCATCAATGAATGAAACAAAATATTTATATTGATCTCTTGAATTACATGGTGAGGTCCATACATCTGAGTGTACAATGCCAAACGCTTCATCACAAGTTGTAGATGAAGTAGGAAAAGCTTGTCTACAATGCTTCCCTAGTACACACGCCTCACACACTACTTCTTCTTGGATGAGATTGGGTAAGACCATCTTGAGGACTGCTGAACTTGGATGTCCTAACCTTCCATGCCATAATGGACTATCTTCAATCTCTTTCCTCCCAAAAAACTTTGCATCCGCCTTCATTTCAAGAGCCATTGGTTCCTCTTGTTTATTTGATTCCAAGATATACACACCATCTTCTACCTTCCCTTCTCCGAGCACATGGTTTGTTTTAGGGTCCTGAAACTTAACAAAGTCAGTCCCAAACACAGCCACACACTCCAAATCCTTTGTAGCTTTATTAACGGATAAAAGATTAGATGAGAAGTTAGGCATGTATAATGCTTTTGTTTCCCTTTTAAAAAGCTCTAACTCTCATATCCCTTTAATTGGAACTGAGCTTCCATTGGCTACTTGTACACTTCCATGGCACGGTTCAAGAATCTTTAACATATCTTGATCCTTGATCATGTGATGAGAAGCCCCTGAATCCACAATGATTCTAGTCTTCTTTATGGGTGTTTTAGAGCAGAAAAAACTCTTACCCGAATCTGTGAGTTTGGCTAGGCTCTTGATGAGAGCTTCAAACTCAGACCTTCTAACCAATTCTTCAACAGGTTGTGCAATTCCCGTGAAGGCTCTAGGTCTATTCCCATTCTCCCTTAGCCACTTAGGCCTCAAGTGTGGATGGAGGGTCCAACACTTCTCCTTAGTGTGTCCTTTCATCTTGCAATGCTCACACTCCAACGTCCTCTTGTCTCCAAATGTGAGATTATTTCTTGCAAGATGTGCAGCTTCACTTGGTGCACGAAATAGGTCTCTAGACCCTTCTTCCCTTTGTATCATACCACATACTTCCGCTAGACTTGGCAGATCCTTGTATGATGCATTGAGTGCCAAGAGAAGTCCAAACACTTGATCTTGGTCACGCCTTTCTCCTAACTCCTTGGGGTCTATAGTGTGTGGCCTCAAGATCTCCAACTCGGCCCATAAGCTTCTATACTCCCCAAACATTTCCTTGAATGACTTTTCCTCTTGTTGGAGCTCATTCAATGCCCTTTTCACCTCAAATATTCTTGATATGTTTGAGATGTTTCCATATACTCCTTTGAGTATATCCCAAAGTTCCTTAGCGGTATCCGCATATGAGTAAGCCGCCAAGATAGTTGGTTCTAATGAGCTTTGGAGAAGAGAAAGAGTGTATTGTTGTTCTTGCTCTTCCTTAGCTTCCTCCTTCTCATTTCTCACCGCCGCTTATGTTCCTTCTTTTTGCTCAACATATTGCCAAAGTCCTCGGCCTCTAAGAGTAGTTTTGGTGGTTTTTGCCCAAACGAGGTAGTTGTTTCCCTTGAGCATAACCGAGATTGTTACCCTATTAGTCTCCATTTTCTAGTAATAATACACAATCTTAGTCCTTTCACAACTTGAAGATCCTATGATCTCAAGGATATTAATCTCAGAGTGAATAGAACTAAGGAAGGTGTATTGTTATAGATTAGAAGCCTTGTAGAGTATTAGAGGAATCAAGAAGAGGATAAGCGGTTTAGTAGATAACCCGCTCTGATACCATGTTGAAATTATAAGTTTAAAGAGATTGAAGAATGTTTAGAGACTAAGAGTGAGAATAGCAAGAAATTATAAAAGTTTATATGTATTTTATTCTCTTAGTCATACAAATCTTTACAAGAGGTTACACATATATTTATAGACTTTGAATAAGAGGAGGCGCAGAAGAATAGAAGAATGGCGTGAAGAAGGAAGAAGAGAAGAGAGGTTTTGCGTGAAGAAGAGAGGAGGGAGCAGCTCACCTACTCCAACAGTATTGCACTCTATGCCTCTCTCTGGCGCCCCATGCTTGTGCCCATACCTCTCCTTGCTTCCTTACTTAGTTTAGTTAGATCATCTAGTTGAGATCCAACAGCTTCCTTTTCTTCTAGTTCCTTCTTAACTTGTTCTCCTTCTAGTTCCTTTTCAACTAGTTTTCTCCTTTTCCCTCCTTCTCTTGTGTTTGAATTCTTTTTCTTGAGATCACATATTTCAACACTTGTAGCCCTTTTGAGTTGGTGAGTATCCAATAAACACACACACTTCATGCTTCTAGGTTCAAGCTTGTTTCTTTGTCCTTCCGGTAGAAACATAAAACACTTATATCCAAACGCCTTAAGATGATGTAAGCTTGGCTTCTTCTTGTACAATACTTCAAACGGTGACCTATTTTCCAAGTTCTTAGTTGGAAGCCGGTTAATCAAATAGTTTGAAGTCATCATCGCATCATCCCAATGAGATTTAGGTACTCCTTTAGCAATCATGATAGTCCTTGCTACCTCCATTAGATGCCTATTCTTTCTTTCGGCCACTCCGTTTTATTGTGGGGTGTATGCACATGATGTTTGATGAACAATACCATGCTGGTTGAGTAATGCTTTGAATCGATTACTCAGATACTCTCCTCCATTTCACTCCTCAAGGCTTTGATTGTTGTTTTGAATTGAGTAGTAACATAGTGGATGAAATTTGAGAATGCTTCATAGACTTGATCTTTGGAATATAAGAGTGTGATCCAAGTGTATCTTGAGTAGTCATCAATGAATGAAACGAAGTACTTATATTGATCTCTTGAATTATATGGAGCGGTCCATACATCCGAGTGTACAATGCCAAAAACTTCATCACAAGTTGTGGATGAAATAGGAAAAACTTGTCTACAATGTTTTCCTAGTACACATGATTCATACACTACTTCTTGAATGAGATTGGGTAAGACCATCTTGAGAACTGCTGAACTTGGATGTCCTAGCCTTTCATGCCATAATGGGCTATCTCCAATCTCCTTCCTACCAAAAAATCTACATTTGCCTTCATTCCAAGAGCTTTTAGATCCTCTTGTTTATTTGCTTCTACAAGATACACTCCATCCTCCACCTTCCTTTCTCCGAGTACATGACTTGTTTTAAGGTCGTGAAACTTAACAAAGTAAGCCCCAAACAATGCTACACAGTCCAAATCCTTTGTAACTTTATGAACTGATAGAAGGTTAGATAAGAAACTAGGCATGTATAAGGCTTTTGTTTCCTTCTTGAAAAGTTCTAACTCTCATATCCCTTCAATCGGAACTGAGCCTCCATTGGCTACTAGCACATTTCCATGATAAGGTTCAAGATTTTTTAACAAGTCTTGATACTTAATCATGTGATGTGAGGCTCCTGAATCCGTAATCATTTTACCCTTCCTTATGAAGCCTTTAGAACTAAGGAAGCTCTTACCGGATTCTGTAAGCTTGGCTAGGCTCTTGATGAGAGCCTCAAACTCGGACTTCTTGACTGTATCCTCAACAGGTTGTGCAACTCCCATGAAGGTCCTATGTCCATTTCCACTCTCCCTCAGCCGCTTAAGCCTTAAATGCGGATGGAGAGTCCAACACTTCTCCTTGGTATGTCTCTTCATCTTAAAATGCTCACACTCCAACACCCTCTTGTCTCCAAATGTGAGATTCTTCTTTGAAAGATGTGCGGCTTCACTTGGTGCACGAAATAGGTCTCTTGATCCTTCCTCCCTTTGTATCATGCCACATACTTCTGCTAGACTTGGCAGCTTCTCAAATCTGAGTATGTGCTTGATAAGGTCTTTGTAAGATGCATTTAGTGCCAATAGTAGCCCAAACACTTGGTCTTGGTCACGCCTTTCACCTAACTCTTTGGGGTCTATAGTTTGTGGCCTCAAGATCTCCAATTCGGCCCACAAGCTTTTATACTCTCCAAACATTTCTTTGAATGGCTTCTCCTCTTGTTGAAGCTCATTCAGCGCCCTCTTCACCTCAAATATCCTTGATATATTTGAGATATTTCCATATACTCCCTTGAGTATATCCCACAGCTCTTTGGCGGTATCCACATATGAGTAAGCTGCCAAGATAGATGGTTCTAGTGAGCTTTGAAGAAGAGCAAGAATGTATTGTTCTTCTTGCTCCTCCTTAGCTTCCTCCTTTTCATTTTTTACCACCGCCTCCAGTTGCTCCTTTGGCTCAACATACCGCCAAAGTCCTCGGCCTCTAAGAACAGTCTTAGTAGTTTTTGCCCAAAGAAGGTAGTTATCTCCCTTAAGAATAACAGAGATTGCTACTCTATTTGTCTCTATTTTCTATTAGTAATACACAATCCTAGTTCTTTCACAACTTGAAGATCCACCGATCCCAAGGATATTAGTCTCAGAGTGAATAGAACTTAGCAAGATGTATAACTGTAGATTAGAAGATTTGTAAAGAGCTTAGAAGAATTATGAAGAGAGTTAAGCGGTTGAATACTTAACCTGCTCTGATACCATGAAAAAATTTAAGTTTAAAGATTAGAGATGATGGAGAATGTTAGAGAAGATATGAGAGATTGGTGTGTAAATAAGCTTGAGAATAGAGAATTTTGGTTTGAATGTACTTCTTTTCTTATTCACTTTCTTCTCTTATATATTTTACAAGGGGTTCTTCATAAGTATATATAGACTTTACAAGTTAAGAGAAAGAGAAGGAGGAAGTGAAGGAGAAGGAGAAGAAGAAGGAGAACGAGGCGTGGGGCTAGCAACTCCAACAGTAACCTGCGCTCATACCTTTCCATGCTGCGCCCATACCTCTCCATGCTGCACATATACCTCAACCTGCTTCTCCTCTTCTACTTAGTTACTTAACTAGTTATCTTCTAGTTCACTTTTAATAGCTTCTCCTTTCATCCTAACTGATTCTTTCCTTGTTCCCTCCTTCTTGTCATTTAAATTTTCTTTGATTAATTCATCACTTGAATGAGCACATATTTCAACATAATACTCTAGCAAAACAAAGCTTCATTATTTACACAAAAGGAAAGCGAGAGCCAAACTCTCATAAATTTTTACCCTTCTTCGAGGGTTTTCCTCGAAGGTGGGCAACAAGATACGTCACTAAGTTCTTTGCAGCCATCAAAGCCAGAAAACCTTACTTCTGCTTCTGCTTCACCTTTTATTTTTGACCCCAAGGTTGCCTCTGAAGAAATTTTGGTAACTGGTTCAACATTAACCAACTGAGAATCAGTAACTTTAATTCTAAATTTACTCCCATACGAGATAGGCACTGCACTAGAAATTTTGTGAGCCTTCTTTGTCTGATCACCATTCTCTGAAGACCCAGAAATTAGCGGTGAGCTAGAAGATCTTCTCTTTGTTCTCTTTCTCTGTTTTGAAGTGACACGGGAATCGCTTCCTTATCCCTTTCTATACTCACTAAGGAAGATGTGAGAGCCTCTACTACCTGTTTAGCATCTGTAACCGCATTTGGAGACTGCACTTTTGGTTCAGAAGAGATATTAGGACCAGTTGCAAGGGAAACCGTTTTGTGTGTGACATGTATTGCTCCTACAGGGACATCTTTCTTAAACATGATCTTCTTCATCAATGGATTTGGACAACGACTGATGATGTGCCCATATCTACCACAGTTTAGACACTTTGGAGGGGGACGAGGATATGAAACGTCTATGGTAGCCGAGTTGCCATCAACACCTTTGATAATCACTGATGTCGGAAGAGTCTTATCCAAAAGAATTTCCACTTTCACTTTAGTGTCTCCTATATTTATGGGATCTAATCGCAATTTTCTGTGTATAGTGTTTCACCAATACCTTTTGCAATTACACTGATTCCATCAAGGGAATATAGTTGAGTAGGGACTCGTTTCAGAACAGCCTAAGTTAGGACTGACTTTAGCCCTGGGAGCTCCATCAAGCCTTTATGAGACCACAGGTAAACGGAGAATCCGCAATTCCCCGACTGCCAATATCATGTTTGAAGAACCCGATCATGAGTAGTTTCCAATGGGATAACAATAAGACAACCATTTCAGACATAGATTGGATAGCTATATTCTCATGTTTATCCCATATAGGGTTCAAATCTGCATAAATCTTCTGTAGAGGAGGACATAACCCATGAAATTGAGCAACAATATACCCTTCCACTGCTCAGAACTTTCAACATCACTGAATGTGGTGCTTGGACGACTGGTAGTCCATCTTCGAGGTAAGTCCGGTCTGATATCTTTCTCAGGTTCCGAAGAGATTCTTTAAATCTCTCTGCATAAGAAGGAGCAGAGACAATTGGAATAGATCCAGGGACTGAAGAGAGTGAAGAACTCCCGATGACATTTAAAGTGCTCGCCACAGCTGGATCTGTCAAAACAATTCAACAACTGTGTTAGGAGTAGAGGAAAGCACGACAGTAGGAACAACAACCATAATGAACGGAGTGTTGGCCTTCGAACCCTCAGCCGAGATAGTGCTTACAGTAGCAATGGAGGAAGGATGTAGATTTAGGCCTTTAACAACCACTGGGTCAGTATGCGCCTAATGATGAAAATCGGATTAAAATAATTATATATCTATAACAGTCTCAGTGTTTAACATAGGGGTAATCAATCTAGATAAATTGTTTCAATCTGAACTGAAATACACAATCTGAAAACTGACTTCATATGGTTCTAATGTATTCACTTTTCTATATCTGAATACAAAAAAGGAAAAGGTATTCTCAAAATTTAATGATGTATTAGATAAGATATGAACCCAAACCATCTATAAAGATTTGGTGTTAGTCTTGAAAATCCCAAAAACCGAAAGAACCCGAACTAAAACAGGATTGAACACCCTCACAGTAACTTTTGAACGATCATGCAAATCATATGGTAAAAAATATATGTTTACAAAGGAAAACAAAAGTTAGAACAATGTTTTTGTTTCTCTTATTAATATGAATATCTTTGATCTTTGTTTGTTTGTGTATCTATATTTACAAGAGAAAGTAATGTCTATTTATTGTACAAAACTAATAACTCATGAATTTACTCATTACAACATTCATTTAATCTTTATTTGTAACATTTTATGGACTAAGCTTAAGATTAAGTCGTCTTAACCAAATAGAATGAAGCATCATATGCATCACATCATATGGCTGAGCTGGACGATTCAACACAAAATGCTGCTTCACCTCTAAGACTCTCTTATACATCTTCAAGTACCTAACAAGAGACACACTCTGTAGAATAGTTTTAATCTCACTTATCCTAGAAACAGAGATTTGTATAGAGAATGAGTCCCAATTAAGGACATCACTAAATGGTAATGAATAATTATCCGATATGATTACTGGTACACAACCAGCGTATATCGCCTCAACCTCCCTCGGGCTAGCGACTTCCCAACCACTAGGACATAGACAAAACTTACTCATTCCCATTAATTTGGTATAGTCTTCTCCTGGTGGAAGACGTTCATAAACTTGTACTTCATTGTCTTTTTCTTTCCAATGCTTAAATAAGATTTTTCGGATATGACCGTGACTTCTTCCCGCAAAAAATCCTAATATAGATCGAATTCGCGGAGATTTTCCGAGAAAAGATGGACCTAGCTTACCTTTAGGAAGGTAGATCTCCGGTATGGATACGTCTAGGTTCGGTCGGAATCCTTCTGAGGTATTAGCATTGCAAAGTCCCCTTATGAATCTTTCAAACAACTTTGGATTCCCATCTATCACGTCAGGTGCCTATTTACACAAGAAATGTAACATATTTGTACCAAATAACGCAAAAGAGTGAAATCTCTAATTAACATAGTTTCTTGGTAAAGTATTAATTAAAATAGAACCAAGCAGTTAGTATAAAAACTAATGGAGAGATTTTGGCTAATTTCAATACGAAACAATTTATACAACTAAATCTTAAATCTCTAATTCATTTATTGTTTTGTTATGTATCCAGTTAAGATTAGTTGAATGTATAATTTCCGATAGTTACATGAATAGATGTATTACTATTTTATAAGATAAATTACATGAATAAATGGATTACTATTTTATAAGATAAATTACATGATATACTATGCTGGCGTAGAGACAATATCATTGAGGTTTTTATTAGATGTTGCGAGCAGAGCAGATTAAAGCATTTACAAATTACACTAAAAATAAAGATAATTTTTGGTTTAGAGGTTTTCATATTTTTTGGGTATTAATAATTTTTGGTTTGGGTTCGGTTCGATTCCATGCAGATTCGTCCGGGTTCGGATACCCAAAATATTATAATTGTTTTTTAATTTTCACAAATATAACTTAAAAACTTTAAAAATCTAAATTTACTTTATTAAATTGTAAATACTTCATACAAATATTGGATTAGCCAAAATGAAGGTAACGAATAAATATTAAAATCATATTTTCTTGAAAAGTTTTTTTCACTAGTATATATGCAGTTTGATTCTTCTGATATACATGAAATAATGATGATCGAGAAAGTTTAGATGTCTAATAATGAATATCTTTCAACATATTTTTTAGTTTAATATGTTATTATTTTTGTAAACCAGGTGAGTAAGTTCTTTATTATCACCTTCAAACTAGATATATTGACATTTTTTTATCCAAAATATTTGCAATATAAGTTTAAAATATATTGGTTATTTTGGTATTTTGGTTATTATAATCTAAAATAATTTATATTTTAAATTTATAATTGTAATTTTCGATAATTAGGTTATATACAATACACATATAATTAATATAATATATATATATAATTATATTTTTAGTTATATAATTATATTTTGGGTACTTAGGTATCCATTCGGTTTTCGGTTCGGTTCGGATTTGGATTTTTGGGTATAAAAGTTTAGGACCCGTTCGGATATTTTCTTACTTTGGGTTCGAGTTCAGTTCTACTTTTTAAATCGGGTTTAGGTGAGTATTTCGGGTTTCGGATATTTTGCCCAGGCCTCAGTATAATTAATTTCTAATTAGTATGTAACTTTTTGGAAAATACTCCAAAAACAAAATCCAGTTCGTAAAAAGTACATCTAATAGCTGATGTGGGCCAGCATGTTCGTTGTGGGAGGAACCGATTCGAAGAGTGGCTCAAGAAAAACTTACTACTAAGTGGTGCATTTGTTTGGATACCAAAATTTGTTCAATAGGAGGCTATGTATCGTGGGATTTGGATTGAAGAGAAATTATTAAGATATAAATCAATATTCCAATTGGGAAGATTAGATAATAATAAGCCAAATTAATCTCAAATTATTATGAAATATTTTGGAAAGGAGTCCAAAAATATTATGTATAAACATGGCCAATTGGTCAAATTAGACACTATTGAAGTGATTGGTTTGCGCTTCCAGAAGTCCAACAGAAAATGATAAATAAAAAGTAGTTTAATCTACAAATAATATTTTTTGCCTCACCCGTTGCAACTATTCCAAACATATGGTTCATTGCTTATTGGTGATACTTCATCGACCCACTACATTTCTTTTTTAGTAACATTTAGTAGCAAGGAGGTCTTTGCTTCTGTAAATTCAAGCCTAACCTTTTTTGGTTTAAATTTCTATCTTTTTTTACTAAACAATTAATTCAAGTTAGTAATTATAGTTGTCTAGTTGCCCTTCCGTTTTTATATTTTATGCCTAATACTCATATTCTCAACGACTAAAAAAGGGTAAGAGGGAGTATACGTACCCAGTCATGGCATGATATCATGAAATGGTCACCTCCCTGGCTTCGGTTCCAATAAGGATACTTAGTAGCTACAACATCAACATAATCCTCTATAAGGCGGTGCAGCCGAGCCCGCGAAAATCCTTCAACAGAAGTGATGGGCTTGTAGACGAAGTGAATGACCTTGGCTACACTAAACGGTAGGAAGAAAACGTGAGCATTCTCGGGGCGATCCGCGCGAAAAGGGCTTCGACTCTTAGGCCCCTCCACGCACATTTCGTCCATGAATTGGCCTTCTATACCGTAAATGTCATTCACAGGGCCGTCATGGAACAGTGGGGCCTCTCCTTCAGTGTATGTCCACACCTTGAAACGTTTCATCATTTCCGTGTGACTCCTGAAATTTGTAATCATAAGAATGTGAGTGATATGATCAATGTTTTAGTTTTAGGAGTACGAATATTAATGTGACATATAGTGAACACGAATACACAACCGTATCATGTATGCATTTAATTTAACATCCTTCCATAAATTAAATAGTAAATACCATGTTCATGTTTAACTTTTTATTAATGAATATTCAGTAACAATTAAATTAAATTAAAAATACTTAATATTTAATATTCAATATTATATATATATATATATTAATCAAAGTTTAACCGTTATACTTATTTTCTCATCTTCGTTTGATTCTACATTTTTTTGAAAAAAAACATCACCCGTATTAATAAAAAGGCTAGATTTTTTTACAATATAATATGATTTGAGTTATATATATATATTGCTCAATTTATCATTTGTTGATACATTTCCATAACTTACATATGCAAAAGGAAATCAATAATTCAAATAAAATAAATTATTTTTCTTTAACCATTACATATATTAGTCTTTAAACGTATTAGAAAATAAAAATATTTCAGTTTTAATCATTGTATCGTTTTACGTATAATGCGGGTAGTATCTAGTTTTTGTATATAAGAGATGATTGTAGAGTGTGTGTGTTAATAAAATAGTGATATAATATAAACCACCATGTTATCAGAAGAATTAACGATATTTTTATAAAATGTTTGCACTATGCATTAAAATTGTTTAACATAGTGCCATATGCCTAGTATGTTTATAAAAACAAGTTACGGTTATTAACTTATTATTAAAATGAAGGGAAAAAATCATAATCATGACGTATCAATTTCCTCATTACTCTTTTTAATATATATATTTTTGTTTGTGTGTGTAGAAAAAGCGAACGAAAGTTTGGGCTAGTTAAGGAATAAGGAGCATCAGTTGGCCACTTGGCCTCAAAATAAATAAATAAAAAAGCGTGAGAAATCATGAAGAAGTACTTTAATCTTTGTTTTCAAACACTATTTATAAGTATTTTTTAATGAGATAATCTTATCTAAATAACCAAACACTTCTTAATTATTTTTTAAATAACTACTTTTCTAAATGATTAATTAATTATGGGATTTTTTAAAAATCTGTCATGTTTTTATTTTATATTAAAATTTATTCATAGAATAATATTTAGAAACTAATCAGAAAATTAAATTTTTATTAATATATATATATATTAAAATACGTTTTTCATCAAAACAAATATATATATATATATAATTTCTCTAAAACTTATTATTCATCATTTAAGGTTATTTTAATAAAACAGAATCATTTTTAAAAAAGAGAATTTTAATATTTTCTTAGATCGTTTTCAAAAAAAAAATCAGTTAGTTTATTCATTTTCTGTGTAAAATTAGATTTGATATTATCTTCAAAATATATCCATTTTATTATTTTAAATGATTTTCTAAAAAAAATATATTTTTATATCTATTTTTTAATTAAATTATTAAATTATATTAATTATTTGTTAATAATATTTTCTAATCAATCAGTTTATATATTAATTAAAACAATCAAATTATTAAAATTCAAATCACAAAATTAAATTATTTTGCTATTAACTGTGAGAAAATATCTCTATAAATCGAAAATATCATTTTGTTACCATGAATATCTAAACTAAATATTTATATATCTTTATTTTAATTCTAAAATCCTTTTTATACTTATTCTGACACTATTATATCAAATTTGAAATCCTTTTTAAAATTTTGAAATTATTAAAAATTGATTTTAAAAATTAAATACTTTGTTATTAATTGTTATTAATTATGAGAAAATATCTATGAAAATCTTAAAAATAATTTTGTTACAGTTAAAATATAAACTCTTTGGCTACTATTAATGAAATTCTTGGTAATTAAACAAATTGATTTGAAATTATAAAAATTTAAACTACAAATTTCTATATATTTTTCAGATTCTAATTTATTTTTTAAAACTAAATTTCTATTGAATATTTTATTCCTTTATTCTTGATAATTATTGTTTTCTTAACAATCTTATGTTATCAGTTAGATATTCTTATATTTACATAACATTAACTTTCAAATATTATAATTCTATATATATATATTATATCATTTTCATATTTCAAATTTCGTAATCGTATACCAAAAAACACTTATATTGTATACAAAAAATACAAAACAACTCATTTCAAATAACTGATTCATTTTTTTGTTTGAAAGATTTAAGGTCAGAGAAGATATTTTAGATAGTTCAAGTAAAAGTTCTTCACTCTTGGAGGCAATATACTGTGAAATCTAGAAGAACACATGAATATATATTTGTAAACTCGGTAACCATGTTTTCACATTTCATTAAGCATTTAAATAAAATATTTTATTAACAAATCTCTATAATATTTTACAGGGTATACAAATTCATAATAATCAAACATGTCGAACAGATCAATCATAACATTTTACTTAATTGTTTCTATTTTATTACATATATTGAGTTAAGGTAAATATTCAATTTCAAAAAATTTAAATAAACAATAACAAATAGTTCGATATATTACAGAAATATGATAATATATAATATATTACTTTCATAATAATCTAGTATTGTATTAGAAATGTGTGATATTGTTATAAAAGGAAAACTATAAATATACATTTAGTGACAATGACTTTAACATTCAAAAGCAAAATTCCAAACGTTTTACTTTAGAACGCCATGTGTCGCGCTAAAAATAATTCTAGATTTTTATTTTTCATTATTAAACAGTTGAGAAAGCATATAGTTATTGCTAATATCATAATGTAAGCCTGGGTAAACGGTTTAGCTGGTTTATTAGGTTTGGTATTTTTGGATTGTCGGGGTATTTAGTTTTCAAAAAAAAATTCTGAAATAAACCAAATTATTTTTTTGGATTATTCGGTTCGGATTTAAAAAATTTCAATTCGGTTTTGGTATTAAAATATATTTCGAATTAAACCGAGTTTTTCTATTTTGATTAATTTGATTCTATTAAAGCCCAAAACAAAATTTATGTTTACAAACACAAATTTTTTTTTTAGCAAACCCATTAAAAATATTTAGGATTTTGGTTTGAAGAGGTATGGGAAACCGCAGTCATTGCTAATAAAGAAAAAAAACAAATCAGAGAAGAAGAACAAGAACAAGTAGAGACCGAGCATGCAGAGAGAAAGATGATAGATCAAAGAAATAAAGAAGAAGAAGAAGAAGAACATAAAGAAGAGGAAGAACATAGAAGAAAAGAAAAGGAAAAATAGAGACCAACCATGTAAAACCATAGATGTAATAGATTAAAAAAAAAAAGACATTAGATAAAAAGAATAAGAGAGATAAAGCAGATGGAGAAGAGAAAAGAAGCAGATGGAGCACATGAAGAAGCAAAGAAGATGAAGAAGTGATGGAGCAGATAAAGAAGCAAAGAGGGTGGATTAAAAAAACTGGTTGAAACTGAATTGGAAATAAAATGAATTTAGAGTTTCTTTAGATAAACAAATATTTAGGTTTAGTTCGGTTTTTGGTTTAAAACTGAATTCTAACTGAAATCCGAAACAAATTTTAATTTATTCTTATCGGTTAATGGTCTAATTTCAATTGAAATCCGAATCTGAATTTCTTGGGTCGGTCGGACCTGATCTGAATAAACTAACCCGATCCAAACGAACCCACCCGGAGGCCCAGGGCTATCACGATGTATGCGATACAAGTAAAATGTTTCTGTAGATGCGTGTGAGTATACATAAAACATGTAGTCACTTTTATAAATGCATAACAAATACTATATGGAACTAACAAAAAGACAAAACACTATATGGAATCTAAGAACAGTGGGCCTGGTGAGGAGCCTCTTTCTAAGCATGAGCTTATATTCTTACTTTATATAACAAGCAAGTAATATTCCCAAAAAAAAATCGAAAACTTTTTTCAAAATTTTTTTATTTCAATACATAGATTATGATTAAAACCTTTTTAATAGCAGCTTTTGAACGAATGAGCTTGTGTAAATAAAGTCATTAGAACAACCTTTTAGTATTTAAAACTAAAAGTAGGTGAATATGTTAAAAAATCTTTTTAGTTCAATAAATACCTTAAAATTTTCAAGTTCCATGTTATATAAACTTAGTTTAAAAGAAAATATTATATAAACTTAGTTTAAAAGAGAATAATGTAGAAGCTCTTGCTTACCGAAGCCGTTAAAGTGTATGAATAAGTTGCGGAATACGTATTTTGTCTTTAACGTAACCGTATATTAAATCTGGGTTCTTTGATGAAACCGATGTCAAATAGTTAGATAACGTTAAATCCATGTGAATTTGGTCAGCGCCCTCTATCATATTTGACCACACATAAATACCGTAAAATACTGTACTAAAAATTAAATTAAGAAAAAGAAGATTTATTAATTGTTAAAAAATGAAAAGAAGAATCATAAAACTCAACTGATGGAAGGCGGCTGGGTTTTTGTAGAGGGAGCTACTATAATTTTGGGTTGAAGCTGCCTTCTTAATTGCTGCTCTTGCTTTTGTCAAATCTGATTCGATTTTATCCAACCCACTTCTTTTCTAATCATAGCAAAAAAAATTATTTTGAATATTATAAAATAAGGGTAAAATATCAGGAAAAGATTAATTTAATCATAGCAAAAAAGGTTTGTTTGTCAGAGTTGTTTTTTTTAGTAAAAGAATGATTACATACTCTGATAACTCTTTTAATTGTAGGACTTGGAGATATCTTTTGATTTTCTTGATCATCATCATCAGAAGAGGAGACTAAAGCTAGAGTAGTGTTTGTTGTGTTGCTTGGTCCAAGAAGTGACAACGGAGGAGGAGAAGAGACTGAAACAAGAGTTGTGTTTACTATATTGCTTTGTCCGAGAGGGGACAGAGGAGGAGGAGAAGAGACCGTGGCTAAAAATTGGTTTCTGTAATCAATTAAAGGCTTATTTACTTGTTTTGTGGAGAGAAGTAGTGAAAGAAAAATCAGAATAAGAGAGATGGAGAAAAGGGTTAACAGAGAAAGAGAGTATCTTCTTGATCTTGGAGCAGCCATGGATATGGTTTTTTTTTTCCTCTGTCTCTTTCTTCTTTGATTCTTTAATCACAAGAGGTGAGTCAGAAGAGAATTTTGGAAATGAGGAGGAAGAAGAAAAGTCATGAAAGATTTTTTGTTGTGTCAATATCAATTATCATTAGTGGAAGAAATGAGTTTTGCTTCACCAAGCAACATGCTCCTTTTTTCTTTATATTGGCTCATTTATAATCTTACAGCTTATGCGTATTAATTAATTAATTAATTAAGTTTGTCATTTTGTTTTTAAATTACCAGCGAACTTGATGCAGTAAACTACTCAACACAAAGTTTTGTAATACTATAATTAATGCGTATTAAACTAGTAATTCTTTTATTCAGTTTTGAAAGTATTCCGAGGTGAGTCATGGCTAGTTGTAATCAATGTGACGTCACAAGTTCCCAACCAAAATTAATTTTGAAGTCTTTTTTTTTTGCTTGATAATAATACAATAATATGGGGAGCCAAAATTATCAAGAAAAATGGTATGTTTTTCTTTTATTGTATGATTGCATAAAGTACTGTAATGTTGTAGGATAAAATAATATGATAAAAGATAAAATAAATCATGTGTATCTATCAACTTAAAAACAATAAAAATAAATAATAATATTCAATTAAGAAATGATATATATAATGAGAGAGTTTTCTCTCCAATAAAAATATCCACAAATTTCCAATGAAAAAAATCTATATTATTTCTTTGAAAAAAATTATTATACTATAAAAAAAATGTTAATAATCATTATAATTAATAAGCAATAAAGAAATTAATGATAAAAAGTAAATAAAATTTAAAAAATTAAGATTATAAAAATACACATTCTTAAAATTATGTTTAATAATTTTTATTTTTAAATAAAATGTAAAATTTAAGAAATATAAATATAAGAGAATTAATGATAAAAGTAAATAAAATTAAAAAATAAGATTATAAAAATACACATTCTTAAATTTATGTTTAAATATTTTTAGTTTTATAAATAACAGTTAAATGCAGAAATATACATAAAATGAGGGTAAATAAATTAAAATTTATATTAACAACATTAAAATTTATAAAAATATCAAATGATGAAAATTTATCAAAATAATCAAATTAGTGATAAAATAAGTGTTAAAAGATATACAGTATAAAGCAAATTTTATATGTCACAGTCATAGAAACTTTATACTTCATCTAATTATCTAAATACTTTAACAGTAAAAAATATATAAGTGATAAGAAAATTGAGTATAATAAAAGAGAGTATAAGAAAAGAGAACTGAAAATATAATTTTGATATATGTTAAGAATAAGTTCGTAATTCTATTAGTTATATGAGAGCAAAGATAACTTGAAAACTATGTTTCTTCAATGATGAAAAAATAATTATAAAAAATATTGAAAATATTATATATCATCATGTTAATATACAATGAAAAAATCCATATAATTTTTTTTTAGAAACATAAAGACTAAATTTAAATAATCATTATATACAATGAGCATTAAGGGAATTAATGATAAAAGAAAATAAAATATAAAAATTAAGAAATATAAAAATAAGGGAATTAATGATCGAAAAAATAAATGTAAAACAATAAGAAATATAAAAATACAAATTCTTGAAATTATATTTTAAATAGTTTTGGTTTTATAAACAATAGTTAATAGTGGAAATATACATAAAATGAGAGAAAATAAATTAGAATTTATATTAACAACATTAAAATTTATAAAATATCAAATGATGAAAATTTATTAAAAGACTCAAAATTTAGTGATAAAGTAAGTGTCAAAGATATATAAAGCAAATTTTATATGTTATAGTAATAGAAATCTTATATTTTAACTTAGTATCTCTTTTAAAAAAAATTTAACAGTAAAAAAATATGTAATTGATAAGAAAATAGAGTATAAGAAAATAGAACTGAGAATAAAATTTTAATATATGTTAAGAATAAGTTTGTTGTTCTATTAGTTATCTGAGAGAAAAAATAACTTGAAAATAATGTGTCTTCAATGATAAAAATGATTATAAATAATGTTGAAAATATTATATTGTTTATTTTAAAAAATAAATTAGTATTTATTTACTAAGTTAATGATTAAAATAATTATATTGTTATAAATTATATTATAATTAATAAATAAATGAATAATTTAATAATATTTTAATAATTATTGCCCGAGTATAAACCAACATCTTTACGATTTTGTGATCCCTTATTTTATAAAATAAGCATCTACTGATTTGTTACTGTGATTACGCTTAGTATATATATAAGCTTATTTTTGTTAATATAACAGATGATAAATAAACCAACATGATTATTCCTTCTTTTTTAAAGAAAAATGCCTTTTAGACTTTCAAACAAATTTTTGGAGTTCTGGGCAGTTGTTTCACATATCCACAGATTCTAATATTCTGAAGTTTCATAGTATCTAATTTGGTACTCATCAATTGTAGTGTTTGTTATCTTTTTAATGTATTTTGTCAAATGACATTTAAATAAGCTATCATTCGGCATTAAACTTTAAGTTTTGAAACGTGGAATGTTGTAGCCTACATGATTGTAATAGTGACCTCATTGTACTGTCATAAACGATTTCAATTTCAAAAATGCCGGATGCTACGACCCCTCAATACTAACTTCAACACAGATTTTTAACAAAAAAAAAAAAAGAAAAAAAAAAACTTCAACACAGAGAGTATTTTTGCTTACACTTTTACTGGTATATATGCGTAGACGTATAAACATTAAGCAAGTTTAATAACTTTTTAAAAAATTATATATGCAATAATTATTTTATAATGTATAAATATATTAAAACACATCAAAGTATTGTTTTCATTTTTCTAATTTTTATATAATTTTTTTTGAAATTCAGAAAACTCTCTATAAATTAATATTTATTGATTTATGGATAAATTAATAACTTTCTAAATTAATAAAATTCTCCGGACATTATTAATTTATAGAGGTTGTACTATATTATGGTCACGAAATGGTTATTAATGCATCACAATTTTAAGACGAAACAAAAAGTAACAAAATAAAGTCACTAATAATGTCAAATTTGTAACTACATTTATAGTCATAGAATTTTTTGCAAATTTGTAACTAAAACTTGTTCGTAAGTGATACGATGTTGGTGACTAAAAATTGAGTTATTGTGAAAATTGAGTCCCCCACAATAACGAAAATTGGTAACAGTTTTGTCTTGATTTGTTATTATTTCATGGATGATTGTGTTTTCATAATTTGAATTTTGTAACATAAATACTGCTACAATCTCATAAATTTCTTTGAATTGGTAAAATCCCATATTATAGTAGCATTTATGGGACTAAAATCCCAGAAATTTCTTTGAATTGGTTTTCTCCATTAATTGCTTCAACGAGAGTTACTTCAGATCCGGGTTTCCTCATTATAGTTTCACCACTCTTGGTTTCTCTTCTGAAACCCAGAAAACAGTTAATTATCTTGCCATCACTCACTTTACTTAGAACAAAAGAAGAAACCAGAAGCTCAAGCGCCATCTCTGCCTACCTCCGTCTTCAATTCTTTCTTTTTATTTTACAATCTAAATTATACCAAACATTATTAGATTTCAGGGTCTTCTCCTAATTTACCATCTCTTTCTCCATCATATTGGTGCAGTTACAACACTGGCTTGAGGATCGGTGGCACTGTTACTCTGGTTCACTGATGGTTATCGATGGCTGAGATCTGCTCTTCTTACACCACCAAAGCTTTTGGTTGAGATGAGTTCCTTAGAATCATGTAGATGGGTTTGTAGAGAGAACCGACGCTTTGTGCAGCTTGTAGATTGGTTTGTAAATAAGCAAACACAGCAATCTGATTATTTTTTTGTATTATTGTATCCTTTTGTTTGCTGGGAATTGATAGACTTTTTATGATCTTGTAATTTTTGTTTTGAGGCAATTAATTACAAATAATGATTTTTAATGATTATGTGACGAAAATATAGTCATTAATTGTGAATAATTTACCATATTGTGCCTAGGGATGTTAATTAGGGTTGAAAACCCGCGGGTTACCCTAAACCCGCACCGCTATGGGGCGGGTTAGGGTTCATATTTTGATTGTCCAAAAAAAGTGGGTATTGCGGGTTGATCCGTCATGGTCAATGGTCTTTGATGGACAAACTCGCATGGGTTGCGGGTTGATCCGAGGACTAATGGAATTAAATGTTGAAGACAAAAAATAGTAGGAAAATCTTCTTCATATTAGTTTTATTTTAGAAATTTTGAAAAATATATTTTATTTTCTTTTGTCTTAACAAGTTGAATGTTTGAAATTTTTTTGATTTAATTATGCATTTTATGACTTTTATTACTATTTTTTTTTACTTATGATAGATATAAGATGCATTTATTTTATTATCGATAAATTTACACTGTAAAACTTTAATTTTTAGTTATTAATTTGATTTAAATTCCGCAGATCAACCCGCTTAACCCGCGGTTATAGTGCGAGGCGGGTTAGGGTTATTAGTTTAAAACCCATGGGTTATAGCGGGTCAACCCGCTAAAACCCGCAAATTAACTCAACCCGCAATAGGACGGGCTAAACGGGGCAGGTTAACCCGTTTTGACATCTCTAATTGTGCCTGTTGGAATTTGCAGTCAATTGGTGATACAAGTTTAGTAACAATTAACAACTATAACTATGTCATAATGAGTTACAGAATTCAGACATTATAATAGTCAGAAAATATGACATATTTGTGACAATATTTTAAGTTGTAAATTATGACATTTTTGTTACGTTGATTTATTGTCACAATTTGTGACGTAATAGATACTATATATAATCGTATTAATATTTTGACGTATTTGATACTAATTCTTTTGTATTGTACCCATTATAATTTGTCACAAATTCGTCATAGTAATTTTATTTTGATGAAAATATACTTAATGTGACGAAAACTTTCATATAAATATTAATTAATATTTTTTAGTAATCTATTTTACTAATTATTATTATTAGTTATTTCATCAATACAAATTTAATAATTAACAAATTAAAACATAGTTCTATTTTAATTACCAATCATATATTTCACTAGTAAGATCAGTTGATATATATATATAATTGAAATTGAAATTTTAGATTAGTAAACCAATTATTTTATGATTTTATTTTTTAAAAATTATTTGTATTTAAATAAGGTATAATAAATTTTATTTATATGATTTTACAGTTTTAACAATCAAACTTTAAAAATATTTAAAGTCACAATTTCTGAAATTTAAGTCTGAATAGGTAGTCTTTACAACCAAACTGGAAAATTTTAGTTTAAACTAACACTCATAACCAATCCGTCAGTCTTGTTAGATTAGGATACTTTGTCTGAGTCTTATTATTTTTTATGATCACCAGGTTTTTAGAGGTTCCTTTTCAAAATTGTCTAACATATTTGATGTTTGATTATTGTTATAGTCACCCGTCTTAAGGTTCACATCTTGAATTTTCTTTAATATCAATTGTGTAACATGACTAGAAATGTCAATTGGGGTTGAAAATCCGCAGATTACCCTAAACCCGCATCGCTGGGGCGGGTTAGGGTTCATGTTTTGATTGCCCAAAAAAGTGGGCATTGCGGATTGATCCCTCACGGTCTATGGTCTTTGATGGACAAACCCGCATGGGTTGCGGGTTGATCCGCTGACTGATGAGGTTACACGCTGAAGACAAAAATATAGTAGGAAATCTCTCTTCAGATTGATTTTATTTTATAAATTTTGAAGAATATATTTTGTTTTCTTTTATTTTAATAAAATGGAGACGTTGACAATGCTCAAATCAATTTCATATTTGAATCTTTGAAAATCTGTTGATTTAGTTATACATTTTATGATTTTTGTTACTATTTTCTTTTTGATTTAGGATAGATATTAGATGTATTTATTTTATTATCGATAAATTTACATTGTAAAACTTTAATTTTTTGGTTATTAATTTGATTTTAAATTCCGTGGACAACCCGCTTAACTCGCGGTTATAGTGCGGAGCGGGTTAGGGTTATGAGTTTAGAATCCATGAGTTATAGCGGGCCAACCTGCTAATAACCGCAAATTAATTCAACCCGCAATAGACGGGTTAAACGGGGCGGGCTAACCCGTTTTGATACCTCTAAACATGACTGTAGGTACCTTGTAGATGTTTAGCTGGTTTGGTTATAAGATAACATATAAATATTATATTAGGTTATTTCTAAATATTCTCAGGATTAAGGTATTGTTTAGCCAAAAGAGAGTGAAGTCGAGATATGATCACTTTCCTTAATTCTTAAAATCGCCCGCAGTATAACAGTTTGAAACGACTCAGAATTCCAGAATACAATCACAAAAAGACCGTATTCTCGACACTAGAATAACGAAATATGCGAAAAAAATAACTACGCGATACTCTCGAGACACTTATGCTAAAAAGAAATAAGAGAGAGTCGCTGGAGTTATTTATAAAAATATTTTTTTTGTAAGAATATCACCAAGGAAAATGAGATATCTAAGAAAGGAAAAATGATTTATTTTTATAGATGAAGTCGTGAACCTTTAATTCATTAGTGGATTAATTATAAAATTAATTGGCATGAGATATTTTATTTGAATGATTATGAAAAATAATTGTCTTTGATAACATCAAAATTAAATTCAATATTGTGTAGTTCACAATTGCCACAAATCAGTTTACTATTTATGACTTTGATAAACTTAAAATAAAAACTTAAAGTCAAAATTAGCATAATATATTTGACTTAAAAAGTCAATATCAACACTAATTCATCTTTGAATGGTCACAAAAATCTGCACACATATTTAATTTGATAATATTAAATTATTTGATTAGAGGTCAATAATACTAAATATATGGATTAATCCAAATCATTTATATAAAATCTACTCTAAATAATATAATTATTGGGTTTGTGATCCATTATATGTCATGCACATTTTTGTGGAACAAATGCATAAATATCATTTGGTCAATCTGAATTGACTTTTAAGCTTTCAAGCTACCCACTTTAATACTCATTTTATTCACATTTAATCCAATTTTGACAATGAATACATTATCTTATAATGTCTATTTCAAGAAATCCAAATCAAAATATGAATAGTTTCATTTATCATAAAATTGGTTCCAACGATCCTCCACATGAAAAGAAATTACTCTAAACATATGAATACTAAACTAACTCGATAGACTGGACAGACTTGACATACTCTATAGACCCGCTAAAAAGACTTTTGAGAGTATAAACGAAAAATTTACTGTGTCTGAGATCGTGAAATATTTCAGCCTTGAATCACTCATTGTTAATATTCATCGGATTTACTTGGCCAGGAGGTGAACATAATATCTTGAACCATCTGGATTTTTATATGTAAACCTAGAAAACAGCTATAACCCAGCTCATTTTCTCGTAGAACTTTATTCTCTATTGTGTTTATTTTGGTCTTGAAATTGTCTGGTAATTCATGAGTGAACTAAGAGAATATACCCTGAACTTCATTCTCCTAGAAACAGTTTCATTTCACACTCACTAGGTGATCGCCACAAGTCTTTGTTTTTAAAAGTATCATGTAATACTCCATGAATATTTCATAGCTATGGACTCGAATCATTAAAAGCTAACGCTAACTATTGTTTAAATACAGGAAGCACTATTTATCATCTTGAGAACTGAGTAATGACTTTTAAAGTCTATAAGTGCTTTTATTAGATTTTGTTTAATTTAGTTTTCCCTTTGAACTTACTTCTTGGGATCTCCAGTCACGTAGGTGGGGTTTCCATTAAACATTCTATGTGGTTTTAGGCAATAAACCATTCCATTTGATGATTTTAAAACTTGAACATGAACCAACCTTTAGTAAATAGATCTGCTAGGTTATCAGTTGTTTTGATGTAATCGATCGTTATCACACCACTTGAGATCAAGTGTCTAATGGTTTTATGTCATCTTCTGATGTGATAAAATTTACCATTATAGAGATTATTCAGTGCCCGAGAGATAGCTGATTGACTATCACAGTGTACACATATTGTCGTGACTGGTTTCTCCCACATTGGAATATCTTTAAAGAAGTTTCGAAGCCATTCAGCTTCTTCTGCGGCTTTATATAGAGCTATAAACTCTGACTCCATGGTGGATCTAGCCAACAGAGTTTGTTTGGAAGATTTCCATGATACATATGCACCTCCTAAAGTAAAGATGTATCCACTTGTGGATTTTGAGTTCTTAGAGTCAGATATCTAGTTTGCATCACTGTATCCTTCTAGAACTACTGGTTCTTTACCGTAGTGCAACCCATAATATTTTAATATATTGTAAGTAATTTAATACTCTTGTTATGGCTTTGGAATATCTATGACATGGATTACTCGTGTAGCGACTCAGTACTTTGACCGCGTGAGCTATATTGGGTCTTGTGCAATTTGTTAAATACATTAGACTTCCGATTACACGTGCATATTCCACTTAGGATACTGGTTCATCCGAGTTTTTAGTCAAGTGGAGTTGAGAATCAATAGTAATTTTTGCTGTCCCAGTTGTGTATTTCTTGAATCTATCAAGAATTTTTTCAGCATAATGAGTTCGAGACAAGGTGATTCCATCAGAAGTTCTAGTGATTTTAATCCCTAGTATGACATCTGCGAGACTCATGTCTTTCATTTCGAACTGGCCGCTAAGCATGTTCTTAGTTTATTGGATTATGTCTTTATTGCTACCAATAATAAGCATGTCATCCACGTATAAGCACAACAGAATATACCCGCTCGGAGTAACTTTGAAATAAATGAACTTATCACATTCATTAATGTTTAAACTATTCGACATCATTACGTTGTCAAATTTTTCATGCCATTATTTTGGAGCTTGTTTCAATCCATATAATGACTTCACAAGTCTACAAACTTTGTGTTTTTGTCCTGGGATGACAAAACCTTCAGGTTATTTCATAAAAATTTCTTTTTCTAAATCACAATTTAGAAATGTAGTTTTCACATTCATTTGATGGATTTCTAGGTTTCTTAGTGCCTATATTCCTATCAGCATTCAGATAGAAGTTATTCTCGTTACCGGAGAATATGTGTCAAAAAAATCCAAATATTATTTTTGTTGGAAACCTTGAACTACAAGCCTAGCCTTTTATTTATCAACTAAACATCCATTTTAACTTGGTTTTAAAATTCCATTTACACTCTAGTGCTTTAAACCTTTCGGTTAAATAGGTTATTTCCCATGTATGATTTTGCATAATGGAGTCAATCTCACTATTAACGCTTTTCCATAAACGTGCGTCTGGTGTAGACATGGCTTCAGTGAACGTTCTTGTCCCATTCTCCATGGGAAGTACCATTAGAAAATTGTCACTGTAATATTTTTTCTTGCGAGCTCTTTTGCTTCATCGAGGTTCATCTTTAACCTCCTCTGGTTCAATTTGAGTAAACCGTTTCGACAAAATAAATTAGAACGTTTACAATTTACAGCGTTTCGCCAAATTGCTAAATAGAGCAACCGTAAAACCGTTTTTATCGAGTAAAAAGTAGTCGTTTAAGATTTTAAATTAATTAATAATTAAAATAAAACCCATAAACGTTTTGAAAATCCGTAAATAAATATTAAAAAGTTTTTTTAAGTATTTTTTAAAAAGTAAAACTTTTTTCCAGACACGTGAATAGTTTTTGTAAAGTAAAATAAATCACGTAATTATTTTTTGTTTTTACCCTTCTCCTTCACTATGACGTGAACACTTATGCAATCAACAAAAAGTCAAAAGCATATAACACAGTGACGTGAAAGGAAAAAAGAGAGAAAACAAATTGCAATTGAAACTCTGACGCTACTAAAAATAGAGTTTTTTTTTTATTCTAAAAAATAATTAATGCAATTCTCAATCACTTTTACACGATATGTAGAAATTTTTGAGAATAAAAATAATTAATGCAATTCTCAATCACTTTTACACGATATGTAGAAATTTTTTTTTTAAGAATTAAGATCGTAGAAACCGCAAAATACCGAATATAAAAATTGTAAATAAAAAGTAGAATTATGAAAAGAAATAAGACATTATTTTTTTTTAGAAAAATCCGGAAAAGAGTGGAGCGATATATGATATTTTTCCTTAATTCTTAAAATTGTCCACATGTGATAGTTTGAAACGACTCAAAATACCAGGATACAACGACAAGGAGACTGTATTCTCGGCATTAGAATAACGGAATATGCGAACAGAAATAACTACGATATACTCTCGAGATACTTATGCTAAAAAGAAATAAGAGGGAATTGCTGGAGTTATTTATAAAAATATTTTTTTCTATAAGAATTTAACCAAGGAAAATGAGATATCTAAGAAGGAGAAAATGACTCCTTTTTATAGCTGACGTCATGAACCTTTAGTGCATTAGTGGATTAATTCTAAAATTAATTACCACAATAAAAGAAAATATTTTATTTTAAAGTTTTCATTATGAAAAGTAATTGTCCTTTATAACGTCACAATCAAATTCAATGTTGTGTATGTTCACAATTGCCACAAATCAGTTTACTATTTATGATTTTTACAAACGTAAAATCAAAACTTAAAATCAAAATCAGCATAATATATTTGACTTAAAAAATCAATATCAACACTAATTCATCTTTGAATGGCCACAAAAATCTGCACAAATATTTAATTTGATAATATTAACTTATTTGATTAAATGTCAATAATACTAAATATATGAATTACTCCAAATTATTTATATAAAATCTACCCTAAATAATATAATTATTGGGTTTGTGATCCATTATATCTCATGCACAGTTTGGTGGGACAAATGTATAAATATCATTTGGTCAATATGAATTGACTTGTAAGCTTTCAAGCTACCCACTTTAATCTTCGTTTTATTCAATCCAATCTTGACAATGAATACATTATGTTATAATGTTTATTTTAAAAAATCAAATCAAAATATGAATTGTTCCATTTGTAATAAAATTGGTTCCAACACTTTCTTCAATAATGCTCGAGATTTAGTAATTTTCCAATGTTTGGTCCTTGGTTTTATATCTTTATCTAGAGGGGGTCGCTAGAGGGTGCTCAAGATGGAACAAATTCAAATGTTTTAAATTGATATTTACTAATGATTACTTTGAGACATGTCCATGTGTTGGTAATTACTAGTGAAGTTTTTTGTTGATTTGAAATTTGAATGAGTCAATGAAAGATTTCATTGCAGTCATCTTAAACTGCAGTTAGAACAAAAATCTTGGACTTTGTTGATGTTGTGAAATCCCCTGTTTGAGTCTCGACTATGTTGGTGGACAAACAGTTTTGATTGATGTGGTGAAAGGCTCAAAAATATGGGACAATGAGTTTACTTTCTCTTTGTCACCAAAAATTATCTCTTTCTTGTACAGTTTCATAAACTTAAACAATTTCCTACATATGTATTGTAGCCAACACACTAGTCTCTTGAAGAGTTTGGTGTTAAAAGATTTTTAGAAGTGCGTCAGTGTATGTTTTTAATTTAAAATCATGTTGGTTAATATAAACATCTGTTGGTTTATCAATTTTATCAAGTACTTTTTACAAGTTGATTAGTTTATCAAGTGTTTTTACAAGTTTCTCATCAAGTTTATTAATTACTTTTGTTAAGTTTGTCAACAATTTAACAAGTACTTTTGAAAACTTTTTTCCTTCTAAACATTTTATTATAATCATTATCGATGTCACGAAATACAAACGACAGTAAGAATGAATTACAAACTCAATATAAAAAATTTACGGATAACAAATTATTAAATATATATATATATGCCATGTAGTAAGAAATATACATTAAAAGAAGTGAAAGTGACGAAAGACGTAACATCAGTGGATCTCATAATGGTAACATCAGTGGATCTCATAGGATTCAATTGCGATGCCGCTAGGAAAACGATCATAGTCTTTGAGGGAGAAAGGATTTTGAACTACTTATACCCCAAAATAATCACAAACACATCTTGTTTGCCACACATCAATTCAAACGTCAACATAACGAATGAAATAACAAGGAACATTATTTCCATGATAGTATGGTATAGGAATGGCCAACACAGAGAAAGTTTGGGCTGGAAAATTGTAGAAAAATATAGTAGATGTGGTAATTCAAAAATGAAACAAAGTAGAAAAACACAAAAATGCGCGGTGCCGGGTTGACACCGGTCACCGGCAAAACGGAAACAAATAATGATAAGGATGATTAATTTGAAAGCATTTAAAAGAAGAGAAAATACTTTGTTAAGTTTATCAAATACTTTTGTTAAGTGTATCAAGTTTGTCAAGTATTTAAAAAAAAAAATTTACAAGTTTTTTATCAAGTTAAAGATATATGCTAGACTCTTTATTTGATCAAAACTTATTGTTAACCATATTTCTAAATTTTAAATTTTAAGAACCTCATTAGAGGTATTATCAAAAATAAAAAGAACCTCGTTAGATGTTATAACCATTGGAGCATGTATTTTTTAAAAGCTCCTAAGAATTTCTAAACTTTTGGTTTTGCAATATTTCTATTATTAATATTGTTAAGAACCCCTCTTGGGGTACTAAGAGCAGCTCCATCCGGGGTTATAATGAGGTTCTAATGTGAGGTTTTTAGTAATTAATAGGATTATATTAAATCAAAATTGCATAATCATGTGAGAACCGGTTCTTACTTAAGAAGCTGAAGAGCCTGCTAGAACCTGTGACGTGTCATGTTTTCATTAGTCATAGTATTTGGTTTGAGTTGAGAAAAAAATATGTCATGATTTTCTCACTTTCAAGTTTCTCAAGTTTTTTCTTCTCTTTTCCACTAATGCTCATGATTTCGCTGGAGATGATGAAATTGGTTCAGATTTTATGTCTTCTTGCCTCCGATTTGATGTCTTATCGCCTCCAATTTGGTGTCTTCACCTTCGATCTAGTTGAAAAAATTGGAGATTATCTTTCACCAAATCAGACAGTAACAAAGAGAAATTGGAGGAGCTTGTTGAGTAAATTGGAGGAGCTTGCTGAGTAAATTGGAGGGGTTAATCACTAAAGAAGGATGAGGCATTCGAGACAAAGGGCGTGGAGAACGAAGAGAAGCTTACAATGGAGCTGAACAAATTAGAGAAGACGAAATCGGTTAAGCCTAATTGTACCACCGCTTCTCTGTAATTCAATGGTGTGTACCCTCTCTCTCTATCTCTCTCCGTCTCTCTGTGTTTATGTGAAATGATAATAATGGTTTCTTTGGCTAATTCCAGGCACCTAAGAAAGACAAAGTTCCACCACCATCCTCTAAACCCGCCAAATCCGGTGGCGGCAAACAGAAAAGAAGGTTATTTTTCTTCAAATCATATCGTATTTGCATTATCTATGTGTGGTTTTGTTTACATTAGTCTTTGTTTTTGTTTTCCTTGATTCATTTCAATAGACGTGGAGTAAGGGAAAGCAAAAGGAGAAAGTAAACAACATGGTTCTGTTTGATCAAGCAACGTACAATAAGCTTATGTCTGAAGCTCCTAAGTTCAAATTAATCACTCCTTCTATTCTCTCTGATCGTCCTCTTCGGGTAATTAACAATTTCAATTTCGATAAAGTTTAAAACTTTTTTCTGTTTGGTGTGTTATGTATAGTTATTATAGAATTAGTGATATTGTATCTTCATAATGTGCTTGAGAAACTGATTTCACTATGTAGAAAATTGACACTCTTTCTATTGGCTCTGATTTTCTTTATAGTCCATCTTTTGTATACTTTTACTATGTTTATAAATTACATTAATTAAAATTTAATAAATTTTAATTAGTTTAACAAAATAATAATTTTAAAACTTAAAGAACGTCAAGCAGGATTCTAGCAATGGAAAGACAAAAAAATAAAAATCTATTACAAGGTTCTTAAACTTAACTTTTTATTAATTTTTGGTTAAAATATCTATAAGAACCATATTAGAGGTTCGTGGGATGAAGGTGGTCTAATCATTTAAGGTGGTGTTAGAGCATCTACATCCCCGAATGATGTTGAGTTTCTTCAAAAAAACTATAATAAATAAAAGAAAAGTATGTAAGAGAAGAAGAACCGATTCTTAACAAAAATATTATGTAATCGGTTCTTACAAATTTGAGAAACCTTCCTTCTATGTGTTTTTTATTGGCTAACATTTAAAAAAACATGAAATTTTAAACATTTAAGAACCTCAGCACCAGTTATACCGCTGAAGGTGGTCTTAGGCTGGTGAATAGTGGTGATCATATCGATTACCTATTTTCATGTTCTGTTCATTAATTTTTTTATTTGCGTTATTGTATTTTGCTTTATTATATAGGTGGTTTACTCAAATAATATGGAATCTGAAAAAACCACTACACTAATGCAAATCTTTTTTTTATTACTGTAATATTTTTTTATTTCCAAAATACCCTTAAAATTATGTTATAACAAAAATATAATTACAAGAATGCCATTAATTTTATTTTCCACATCAGCGAAATTTTTTGCTCCATCCGACGTGGCACAGAAATTACTGACGTGTATAAGTTAAGTCTGCCGTAAAATTTCTCACTCTCGTTATGGCTGACTATCAAGAAATTTGGCTGACTTATGTAAACGGCTGACTTATATTTTTTAGGCTGACTTATTACCTACATGTTATGGCTGACTTACGGAAAATCGGCTGACTTATCATTTTTAGGCTGACTTAATACCTACATATTATAGCTGACTTACGAGAAATTGGCTGACTTACGAAAAATCGGCTGACTAACAAGTATAAATAATGGTTGACTTATAAAATTGCGGCAGATTTAAGATAATTTTGGCTGACTTATTCCTATGATATGGCTGAGTTATCAAGTTTCGGCTGACTTAAGTAGCTGATTTAATAATTTTTGGTTGATTTCAAAGAGCTTCAGTGGCTGACTAATGTTAAGTCAGCGGTCACATGGCTGATTTTGGATTAGTTATGGCTGATTTAACAATTAATCATTAATTACTATAATAGTATGTGTTTAACGGCTGATTTATTAACCATATCTGCTGACTTATATTTTTCCAGCTGATTTATGTTTTATCATGGCTGATTTTATAATCTTCTATAATTACTCAAATAGTATATTTAGTTATGACTGACTTATAATATCGTTTTATGCCTGATTTTGGAATGGCTGATTTACGAATTCATTTAGCGGCTGATTTCCATGTAAGCAAGAAAAAAATTATGTCAGATTTTATGAAATAACACGTCGGATTTAAGGGTTCATGTTTAGGGATTTAAGATTCATCTTTATTGCGCCGTTCTTCGTCTATACTTTTTTTCTTCATATTTTTTCTTCTTCATCTTCAATATATCATATTATAACAAAATATATAAAATAAAATTTTACTTGTATCTTATATTTTTGTGTATTTCTAATACATTATTTTAGCAAAAACATTATATTATTTATATTAGTTTAATTAAATAACTAATAAAAATATAATATATTAATCATGGATAAAGAAGAAAAATTTATTATTTTATTTATTTAATATGTAAAATTATTAAATACAAATAACATAAAACACAAAGAGTATTAAATTAGAGATAAATGACATTATTTCACAATTTATGAAAATAATTTTAAATATTTTTTCTTATCTATACAAAAATTATTTGATGTTATTTGATGTTCTATTTTAATTAAAAAAAATTTCATCTACAAAACTTAGATAGTTTAAAATATTTTGTTTATTGATAAGATAACCATAACTCAAATTCGTTTATTGATAAGTCAGCCATAAAGCAAACCATAAATCAGGCATAAAGCAATCCATAAGTCAGCCATAATGCAAACATAAATCAGCCATAAAGCAATCCATAAGTCATGCATTAAACAATCCATAAATCAGCCATAAAGCAATCCATAAGTCAGTCATAAAGCAATCTATAATTCAGCCATAAAACAATCTATAAGTCAGCCATAAAGCAATCCATAAATCAGCCATAAAGCAATCCATAAGTCAGCCATAAAGCAATCTATAAGTCAGTCAAAAAGCGACGATAGAAAAGGTGATTTCGATGATAGTGAAAGCGATTTCAACGACAGAGGATGTGATTCCAACGATATAGAGAGATATATATATAGAAAAAGTGAGAGAGACAGATAGATGCAAGAGAGAGAGAGCGAGAGAGAGAGATGAAATGCGGGAGAGAGAGAGAGAGCGAGAGAGATGAGATGAGAGAGAGAGCCAGAGAGATGAGATGCGAGAGAGAGAGAGATGATATTTTTGAAGGATTTTTTTTGTTATAAACATTATGAACTCAAATTCGTTTATTGATAAGACAACCATAACTCAAATTTGTTTATTGATAAGTCAGGCATAACTTAAATTCGTTTATTGATAAGTCAGCCATAAAAAAAACAATAAGTCAGCCAGAAAGCAAACCCTAAATCAGCAATAAAGCAATCCATAAGTGAGACACAATGCAAACCATAAATCAGCCATAAACCAATCCATAAGTCAGACATAAAACAATCCATAAATCAGCCATAAAGCAATCCATAAGTCAGCCATAAAACAATCCATAAGTCAGCCATAAAGCAATCCATAAGTCAGCCATAAAGCAATCCATAAATCAGGCATAAAGCAATCCATAAGTCAGCCATAAAACAATCCGTAAGTCAGCCATAAAGCAATTCATAAGTCAGTCATATAGATATATATATATATATATTTATAGAGATATATATATATATATATAAAGAGAGATATATATATATTTATAGAGATATATATATATATATATAAAGAGAGAGAGTGTGAGAGAGAGAGAGATAGATGCAAGAGAGAGAGCGAGAGAGAGATGAAATGCGGGAGAGAGAGAGCGAGAGAGATGAGATGCGAGAGAGAGAGAGCGAGAGAGAGAGATAATATTTTCGAAGGATTTTTTTGTTATGAACATTATGAACTCAAATTCGTTTATTTATAAGTCAGCCATAACTCAAATTCGTTTATTGATAAGTTAGCCATAAAACAAACAATAAGTCAGCCATAAAGCAAACCATAAATCAGCCAGAAACATAAGTCAGCCATAAACCAATCCATAAGTCAGCCATAAAGCAATCCATAAATCAGCCATAAAACAATACATAAGTCAGCCATAAAGCAATCCATAAGTTAGCCATAAAGCAATCCATAAGTCAGCCATAAAGTAATCCATAATTCAGCCATAAAGCAATCCATAAGTCAGCTATAAAGCAATCCATAAGTTAGCCATAAAGCGACGACATAGAAGGTAATTTCGATGATAGTAGAGGCAATTTCAACGATAGAGGAGGCGATTTCGACGATAGAAATATATATATAGAGAGAGAGAGGAAGAGAGTGAAAGAGAGATAAATGTGAGAGAGAGAGCGAGAGATGAAATGCCGGAGAGAGAGCGAGAGAGATGAGGTGAGAGAGAGAGAGCGAGAGAGATGATATTTTCGAAGGATTTTTTTGTTATGAATATTAAAATAGAAAAAACTAAAAAACCACGAAAAGTAGAAAAAACTAATTTCAAAACCTTAAGGGCATAAATGATATTTCCTTAACGAATTGTATTATTCTAGTAATTTCAAAAAGATTAGATACACTCTAATAATATATGCTAAAATATAATATATTTGAGTTTTTCTCTCTTATTATATTTGACTTCAAATTTGTTTTTTTTTGCATCATTCTTTCTTCTGAATTGATTTCATAGCGGGATGCAATGAAGTAGATCTGAATAAGGGTGTGTGCTAGTTAACATTGTGTTTTCTTTTATTTTTTAGAGTTAGTTTTTGTTTCTTCGAGTCAAAATTTTGAAAATTATTTATGTTGTTGTTATTTAACACTAACACTAATGATCCTCAGTGTAGAAGATTGTAAACACAATTAGTGGATCAACTTAAACTGAAGTTCCCTATTCTTTAGAAATCTCAATAATATAACATCGATTCTATTTTAATGGACCTTTAAAATTGACTTAACATCTCACTTTGGGGCTTGATATTGTAAATTGTGGATCCTTTAAAATTCATAGTTCAAATTTTATACCAAATTTTCAGAGCTCCTAATATCCAAGCTAACCTCTAGCTTGTTACCACACCTATACCCTATCAATTTATTCAGACCATGTGCTTCTGTTGGATCATCATGTGTAATTATACGTAAAAACTAGAGTAAGCATACAAACACAAGTTTATGTTCCAGGGATCTATGGTAATAGTCGATGTTACACATTTGAGTCTGTATTTGGTGCAGAAATGTATGTGGAGAACCAGTTTTAGCTTCATTTCTCTGAAAAAAAAGATCGATCAATCCAAGCAAGACTGATTGATCCCGTGAATAAAAAATGAAGAGGGAAAGAAAGGAAGAAACACAAAGAAGGAATCAGAATATAATATATTTACAGTCTAATGTGTAATCTTATGCACCATTAAAAACTCATCAAGGAAGTCTATAGAGTTGACAGAGATTTCAACATTCATGAGGTTGTGTCCAACATTTGGTTTTTGTTTCAATATGATTTTGTACAATGACTTGTATACATATTCAACATCAAAGCCTAAACAATTCAACCAATTTAAAAAAACCTTCCATTCCAATCCCTTGTTCAGATTGACATTTCCTTTGTGACACTGCACTTTGAGATAATCAATAAAGGTTTAAGGATCGACAATGGAGATTTCAAAAATTTCTTAGGATCCTGGGAGCCATAGTGCCTTCATAATTGATAAGTTTATGGTAAAGTATATGAAGTATTAATTGCGGCAGAAAACTATATCATCACATTAACAAGTTTGCGGTAACAGGTTAATTCACATAATTTTGCATTAAAAGAAAATAACTCGACAAATTGAAAATAACTCTGCTATCACGTTAACAAGTTTATGGTAACGAGTTAATTTATGTAACTCTGCAGTAAAAGAAAATAAGTTGGCAAATTGGAAGAAACTCTGTCGTCACATTAATAATTTTGCGGTAACGAATTAATTTACGTAACTTTACAGTAAAAAGAAATAACTCTGCAAATTAGAAATAACGCTGCCATCATGTTAACAACTCTGTGGTAATGAGATAAATAAAATACTTGGCGGTAAATGAAAATAACTTTTCCAAATAAATTATCTATGCAGTCACTATAATAACTTTGGTAACCAGCTAAATCAAGAAACTTGGCTGCAATTGAAAATAACTATGCGGTTGGAAATAACTCCACGACCACTATAATAAGTCTGTGATAACGAGTTAAATCTAAAACTCGGTGTTAATTGAAATAACTATGCGGCTGGAAATAATTCTTCAGTCACTTGAACAACTCTGCGATAACAAGTAAATTCAAAAAACTTTGCAGTGACAGAATATAATTATGCAAAATAATAAGTTTGTGGTAACATATAACGGAGTTATATTGTAAATATCAGATGCACAAAAATTTATTACTAATGGCAATTTCATAATATTTTTTCATTCCAAAACTTTTCAGGCTACTTTTGGGTTTTAAATGTAAAAAAACAAAATAGTAATTAAAAATAAATTATGTTCAACTAGCAATAAATGTATAAAGTTGTGTCATATTGATAATCCTCCGTTTTTAATCTTTGTTTATAGTTTTACAGGTTTCCAAGTCGTTTGAGTTAAACAGATGTTTAGACAAGTTACAGATGTTTCAAGACATCGAAGATCAAAAGAAGATGAGTACGATCTAAAGACATATCAAACAGATTTAATGAAGCAGTACGTTTTAATGGCATAATCGATTTATCCTCAAATCGATCCCTGGATTGATCAAATCCAGCGATCAAAACCAAATTCAGCTGACTTTAGGACTTATTCTTTCATATAAATAGGGTTTCTCGTATTCCAACTTGTCATTCGTACTTTTGTAGCTTATACTTCTAATTTCATAGCTTAATGGATAAGAAATCATTACTCTTCTAGAAGTGTTTTCCAAACCCTTCATAACTGTTAACTTGTTGTTTGATTTATGTATTTATAAATTTAATTTTAATCTCCACATTTATGTCTGACTAATCCACCACATAGGTTTTGAGGTTTGATCAAAGAGATTCAATTATTTATTAGGTTTAAGTTATTAGATTAGAAACTCATCAATTTGATTATTCGTCTATTGTTAACACAATGCTTATTATATGTATCTTTAATCTATGCCCCACAAGCAAAGTTAAGTTACCTATATCAGTATTAAATGAATTTAGTATCCTTAGCCAACCATATTTGATGTTTTTTTTATTTAAGAGAAATTCTAGAATTCTGTAGATTGTGGCGTGAATTTTAGTGTTCATTCATAAGTATGGAAATTCATGCTTAGATAGTTAGCGCTGTGAGAGTATGTTAGTTTTATCTTAGTGTTTTGAGTTTGAGAACAGTTTATTAACATATCCATAGTTAGTTCGATAACTTAATCGATTATTGATATCTCCAATCAACCCATGTGCCTAGTATATTTCTCCATATAATTTTTATGTTTTTCACTAGAATATACTTTATGCAATCATGACAATACAACCAACTGTAATATATAGAGTGACATGTTTTTTTTTGTGATTCGATCCAAATCTGTAATACTGTGCACTTGCGGTGATAGAAGAAATTTAGAAACTGAGACTCAGTATTGCATATGAGTGTGATTGTTGTATGAAGCATTTATTGATGTATATTGTTTGACTTATCTAGATTGGTAGATTGAATGTTGCATGTGCCCAAAAAACTGTTTAAGAATGGTTGTTGTAATATTTTTAATATGATGTAGAATCTGGTTGAGAGAAGAGATTGTTCTCACTGAGTTAACCATCAAACCGTTACTCAAACCTCCTAATATTTTAATGCAAGTATATCAAGCTAAGTGAAAGAAAAGTAAAAGCTTTGAAGATGAAAAAATGAATACTTTTAATTCATTACTTGCTTAACGTTTGCAATGCTCTTCATTTCAATTTATACAGAATTGTAAAACCTAAAGTTCATTTGGACATATGGCATGATATTATTCAATAAGAGGAATCAAGGGTCACAAATCGATTTGACAGCTTGAGATTAAAAACATCTTCCGTACGACTCAGACTCTGCTTTGTTGTAGCTCTGTTTTTTTCATGTGATGGAGAAGACCGTTGCATCCAAATGGGCTTCAGCTTTGTCATCGTCTGGCCCACTTTCTCTTTCCCTTTTGATTTGTTTGGTTTAATAGCAATATTTTATTCTTTGAATTTATTTGCAGAAATTGTTGAAGTCTCTGCTGCAGGTGGAAGCTTTGATGCAGATGAGATTGAAGTTTGATTGTTGCTGATAGTCCCCCTCAAACATGGTGTGGGTGGCACATCTACACTGAGTTTGAACCTGAGTCTCTTGAACACATCAAAAGGTAAGGATTTGGTGAAAATATCTGCAGTTTGTAGATGACCAGGAATGTGTTTCACTACAAAAGTCTTGTGAGCCACTCTTTCTCTCACATAATGATAATCCATGTCAAAATGCTTAGTTCTTGCATGAAACACATGGTTTGCTGTCAGATAGACGGATGAGAGATTATCACAATACAGCTCTGGAGTTGTAAGTAATGGAACACCAAGCTCACACAGTATATATCACGTCCACTTAATCTCAGAAGCAGTTTCAGAAAGAGACATTTATTCAGCTTCAGTTGAGCTTTTAGACACTGTTGGCTGCTTTTTGGAAGACCATGAGATATTTTTGTCCCATAAAAGTGCAGAATCCTCCTATTGATCTTCTTGTTTTGTTACAGTTTCCCCAATCACTATCACTGTATGCTCTTATCATTGAATCTGAGTGCTTGTTGAATGTTACTCCCATTTTAATGGTTCCTTTGATACCTTAGAATTCTTTTGAGAAGTTGAAAGTTTGAGACTGTTGGCTGATGCATCTTTTGACAAATATAGTTTACCGCAAACTGTATTTCTGGTCGTGTAAAAGTAAGGTATTGTAGCTTGCCTGCAAGACTTCGAAAGTAAGTCGGATCTGAGAAGTTTACATTCTGATCAGGCACTTTATCCAGTTGAAGTGGTAATGGAGTAAGGATCGGAGCACCATGTTCCATTGAAGCAGCTACTAACTGGTCCTCAGCATATTTCTGTTGAGATATAAACAACCTATCACCATGAATGTGAACTTGAATTCCCAGAAAGTAGTGCAATTGGCCCATATCTGTCATTCTGAACTGTTTTTTCAACTCATTAAGTAGATGTGTAAGGGCCTTTAAATTATTCCCTGTGATCACAATATCGTCTACATAGAGAAGCAACAATATAATGTCTTTGCCGGGAGCATAACCAAATAAAGATTGATCAGGTTTGCTGCATATAAATCCAAACTCCAATAGAAAATTTCTAAACTTATCGAACAAAGAACGTGGTGCCTGTTTTAGACCGTATAAGGGTTTATGAAGGTGACACACGCGATCGGGCTTACTCTTCTCAATAAAACCTGCAGGCTGAGTCATATAGACAGTTTTAGTGAGTTATCCATGTAAGAATGCATTTTCAACTCCTAATTCATCACAGTAGCCACATGAAGAACAAGTCTTACTGTAGGGGTACGAACAACTGGACTATAGGTTTCAAGTTAGTCTATACCTGCTTCTTAGTGAAAACCTTTTGCCATTAAATGGTCCTTGAGAGTCCAAAACTTCAATGGAATCTTACTTTGGAACAGCATTGAGAGTCCAAGTTCAACAAGATTTCTATGTTTTATTTTTGCCAACCTGTTCTGTTGAGGAGTGTGAGCGCATGCGGATAATTGTTGAATGCCATTATTTTGCAGATGATTCAGATATCTTGTACTGATGAACTCTCCATCTCCATCACACTGGAATATATTTATTTTATAACCCAACTGATTTTCAACCAAATTTTGAAATATAAGAAAGACTGAGAAGAAATCCGATTTCAATCTTAAAGGATAAAGCCAACTGAATATAGAATAATTGTCAACAAAAACAATATAATATCTGAATCCTTGTACAGAAGTTATTGGAGGGACCCTAAGAATCACAAAGGATCCTCTCAAGAGGTTTACTTGCAGAAAATAAAGATATAGAGAAATGAAATCTTGCGCTCTTTCCTAGTTGACAAGCTTCACAGACTGATTTAGTACTTTTGTTGACTGTAATGAACTTTCTTTTAGATAACTACTGGAGGATTTGATCATTTGGGTGTCCAAGTCTTCTATGCCATACTTCATCACTGGCTGAGTGTTGTCGTGTAGAATAGAATGCTTGTAGCTTAGGTTCCTCCAGGTAGTAAAGTCCTTCATCATCCATATTCCCATTACTTAAAGATTCTTTGTTGCCTTGTCATTTATATGCACACCATCAGAATCAAAATCAAAAGAAAAAGGGTAATCTCTGGTGAGTTTTGATACAGATAAAAGAGTTTTAACAATGTCTGGAAAAATAATGACATCTTTCAGTGGTAAATTACCTGATGAAGAAGCTAAGTTTCTTGAGCCGGTGTGAGTAATGGGAAGAAAATTACCATCTGCTATCATGACTGAATCAATCCATTATATGGCTGTGACTGCTGAAGATTTTGATGGTTGTTGGTGATATGTGAGGAGACTCCTGAATCTGGAAACCACTCTTGTCCATTTTGTTCAATTTCCTCGTATTGATAACTATTGTTGAATATGGGCCAGCATTTCAGTACAGGATGGCCCATTTTACCATAAATCTGACAGATTAAGCTGGTATTACCAGTCTGGGAGCTTGCTGGACTAGTTGGTGAGGATATCTGTTGATGAAAACCTCTTCCTCTTGTGGAGAATAAGCCTCTGCCATGACCATACCCAAAGAGACTATTATTATTCCTTCCTCTGTTTTGTTAGTAGCTTTGTGATGGATTTTGCTGAGAGACGTTAAATGCAAGATGTGGTGAGACTGTTGTTTCCAAAATATAACTTTGTAGCATATCATTATATTCTGTCAGCTTTGGAACCACATCTTCAAGTGTTTGTTCAGGCAAGCTATCCATGGAGTTCTCAATAGTGGTTTTGATAGGGTTATAATCTCTACCAAGACCATTTAGAGATGAAAAGATCTTAAGATTTTCACTCACAGGACTTCCAACTGAGGCAAGCTGGTCACATATTCCTTTGATCTTGCTAACAATATTTAAGCGTCTTTGAAGCTCAAAAAATCTAGAGGATGAAACTCTATTAAAAGTTTTGGCCTGAGAGATCCAAATCTCATGAGAAGTAGCACACTTTACTACCACGCTGAGAATGTCCTCAGAGAATGAACCTAGTAGCCATGACTTTACAACCTCATTTGTCTTGAACCAGTTAGTGAAATCTTGGTTGATGTTTCTGTCTATGTTCCGTTGATGCCAGAAACAACAATGGTAGACCCAGGTGATGGCTTGGCTCCAGTAACAAACCCCAACAAGCCTTGACCATCTAACAAAGATTCAAACTGTGATTTTTACAAGATGTAGTTTTCTCATTTAGGGTGATTTTAAGACAATTTGAAATGTTCAACAAAAGGACATAATAGAGTTCCACTGATTGACTATCCAAGGCTCTGATACCATGAAAGAAAAGTAAAAACTTTGAAGATGAAGAAGATGAATACTTTTAATTCATTACTTGCTTAACGTTTACAATGTTCTTTATTTTAATTTATATAGGATTGTAAAACCTAAAGTTCATTTGAGCATGTGGCATGAATGTCTTCAATCAGAGGACATATGACATTTGGACATGTAGCATCTTCCGTACGACTCAGAATCTGCTTTGTTGGAGATCTTTTTTTGTCTTCATGTGAGGTAGAAGGCCATTGCATCCAAATGGGCTTCAGCTTTGTCATCGTCTGGCCCACTTTCTTTTTCCCTTTTGATTTTTTGGTGTAATAGCAATGTTTTGTTCTTTGGATTTATTTGCAGAAATTGTTGAAGTCTCTGCTGCAGTTGAAAGCTCTGATGCAGATGAGACTGAAGTTTGATTGTTGCTGATACTAAGGAATAGCATCGAGCAGTCCGGTTTGAGGAAACCAAGGATCGTGATGTTACAAATATTACCAATTTGAACCTGGGTAGTTGCATGTTGGATATTTGACATTCCCACACCTAGTTTGGAGTTGATTTCCTATACTTTTGGTAAATTCTACATGCCTATTAGAAACTTGTGTACAAAAAGATAAAGCAACTCAAATTATATCTTCATCTTTGCCATGTTTGAAATTTTTGACAAGACTTGGTAGAATCCAATGTTTTAAAAATCGCTAGGCGCTAGTCGGGCGGCGAGGGTGGGTCTAGCGCCTAGAGGATTAATCGGCGATTAATCGGGGATTAGTTTTAGGTTATTTTAATATTTTAAAAATATATTTATCCATTATATTAAAACTTTTAAATAATATTGTTTTTAAAATTATAGTAAATACATGAAAATATAGTATTAATAATTTATTTTATGATTTTTATTTATAATTTTAACATAATTTATTATGAAACATCAGAAACTATCAATATAAATGTCTTAATAACAAAAACAAAAAAAATTATACTTGAAAATTTAAAAATAATTGGATTATAGATGATTATGCCGAAAATAATCGGATTAGGCGGAGATTAATCGGATTAGGCGGGGAGTAATTGGTTGACTGAATTTCTCGAGGGATTAATCATTAATCGAGGCGGCGAGGGTGGGTCTAACGACTAGGCGGGGTGTAATCGGAGCTAGGCGGGATTTTTAGAACAAGGGTAGAACCTGGTGTAGTTTGGAACGTTGATATCAATCTAATTATGTGCTAACATTCTAGAATCATTTTTAATCTGTATCCCTTGATTTACTATTTCTGATTGTTTCTAAATCATGGAAAACTTTTTCATACTCGCATAATATCAGTATGTTGAATTCAGAGCAGTTATTATGCTTATAAATTAGAAACTTTGGTTTCGACTCCAATATTTATAAAAAAAAAACTTAGAGCCCTTAAATTTTGTAGAATGTTAGTAGTATACTAGACCCAATATTTAGTATAATATTTGCATAACTTTTAGGGCCCTTGAAATTTTGATTGTTTAAAAAAAACAAAAAATTTAAATATTTTAAATTAAATTTAGAAAGTAATATTAAAAAAGGAGAAAATTGGCAAAATATATACTTTTTATGTTTGTTATTGGTAAAAGAGGTAGTTTTTGAAGCTTTTGCTATTTGGGTAATTTTTAGTTTGTAAAAACCTAACATATCCTTTATCTTTCCATATATTTTCCATAATGCCATTATCATCCAATTTCTATTATAATTTCAAAACAAATTTACCATGGTTAAATTAAGCGATAATTATTTTAAAACTTTTATACTTAACAAAATTAGACCAGTTTTACAAACTTTCATTCTTCATCTCGAAGAGATTTCCGGCAAAATTTCTGGTGGCATTTCCGGCTATAATTCCGGTGATATTTTCGGCGACATTTTCCTGGCAGATTTTGGGTGAATTACAAAGAGGTGAAGAAGATATTATTGCTTTTACCGGACCAGATTGGTTTTGATTAAATCGTTGTGAATCCATAGGTGGTTCGATTGATGTAAAAACTCATTGTCGTCTTCTTCTTCTTCTTCCTTGTCTTCTTCACTGAAGAAACAAAACGGCAACAAATATGTCGCTTCTGATGATAAGCTCTTCGTGATGATGCAAAATTATCTGAATAAGGTTTAACCACTTTACATCCGAGTTTCGCATTGTTACTCCAACAAATTAAGACACCGGGAAACATTAACATAGGCTCCTCTGCTCCGTCGACGAGATCCAAGGCAGAGAAAGCGGAATCAATGGCGACTAAAACTCATAAACCGAACAACATCAACATTCCAGCAGGTCTAAAAGTAGTGAGGAAACACCTCGGAAAAAGTAGATCCTCATCTTCGACTACTGCTTCATCGTCGTCTAAGGCGGCGGCTGTAATGACTACGTTAGAGTCACGGAGAAACGATGACTCACTACTGCAGCAACAAGACAGTATTCAAAGCGCCATTTTACACTGCAAAAGATCGTTTAATTCATCAAGAGGTCATTAAATTAATTTAACATCAATTAACAATTTTACTAACATTTCTTTTTATTCTATCCAAGTTTCATTCTTTGATTTTTTTATAAATATTTTCAGGTAAAGATCCGTCGGTGTTACCAAGATAAGTGAGTGATCCTTCATCTTACGAGAAATGAGAAATTTTGTATATTTTTCGTTTAAAGAGAGTCTCAACGATTTTGATTTTCTTGCAGTAACACTGATGGTAATTAATTATGTATTATAATTGTAAATGTCTTTTAGCTTATTTTGGTCAGAGTGGCAGCAGTAGCCACTAAGAATTGTGGATTTAGATGTTATGTTTGGTCATGTAGTTATGATGACTATTGAAAATTTGGACAAAATCGAAGCAATCATGAAATTTGAAGATAAGATTAACGAAAATAATATGTGACATTTCTAATGTACCCAGTGTACATCCGGTATCCAGTATACACATTTTCACAAAGTATATCAGGTCTCCAGTGTACATTCGGTACCACATGTACACCCGGTTGCTAGCAAACACTCGGTACTTAGTGTACACGATACTCCTAGTGTACACGATACTCCTAGTGTACACCTGGTTGAATTCATACCCACAATTTAAAAATAGGCTTAAAAATATTTTCACTAAAAAAAATTAAATCCGAAACTTTAAACTCTAGTTTTGTACAAAATCATGTATATTATTATTGTATGGTTAAATGTTGATGATGTGGATGACACATGTGAAACAACATGAAAGACATGTCAAATATCTTGCTGACATAGAAGCCATATGTATATTTTTTTTTGTTTTTCTTAAGAATTTTCTCTATTTTTGCTAATTTTAAGATTTTATATTTTTTTATAAACTTACATCTAATGTTCAAGAAAGTGTTTGGCACTAACCGGGCGGTGAACCTCCGTCTAGCGCAACGCTAGTCGAACTTTAGGTGATTTTAGGCAGTTTTAGCAGTTTTATAATAAAATATAAATTTAGACATATATATGATAAAATAATATAATATAACATAACAAAATTATAAAATTGAATAATTTAAAAATTTTAAATTATAAAAACTTGAAGAATGCAAGTGTTTTGTAATTTTAAGTTTTTTAAATGATACCGTTTTACTAATTTGTTTAGTAAAACATAGATATTATATTAAAATGCATCTACCCCGCATAATCCATCTAATAAGCGTTTAATCTATTAAATAATTGAATATTTCACTAAATTTAACTATTCATATAATATAACTAATTTTTAAAAAAAATTTAACGGTTAAAGCGATACTTTAGACGGTTTAGGGGACTTACCGTCTAGACAACGTCTAGACGGCCACCTAGCTTTCTTCAATACTGTTTACATCTCATACATATATACAAATATAATATCATTTTGATCCTACTTATGAAATTACACTTTCTTTTAAATACAAAATTAAAAATCATTGATAAAATGAAATTGTTTTGATATTTAAATATATGCATTATTTTAATGAAATCATATTTTTATATGAGATTTAAATAGCCTCTCATGGTCCCTTCTTTTCAACCGTTATCGATTCATTGTAGTTTTTTTTTTGTAAAAGTTATTCAAATTAAACCAGGTGAAATAGTCTTACAAAATGGTAAAATATTACATAAGAATTGACAATATAAGGATACTTAAAGGATATGCAAACTTCAAGGAAGGAGGAACCAAGTAGAAACTGAGAGCTCACACTTATCAAATGCAAGGAAGGCGAGCACACAAACTACCAAGGATACCAAACCCACAAGAAGAGAAAGCATGTGGAAGATGGAGGGAAGAGAATGGTGCCAAATCTTAGACCTGAGAAGAATCAAGGACTGAAGATGGGGTTTCACTTAATCATGAAGGAAATGGTGGCTGTAGAACTGCTAGGAAGGCTTACACCCTTGAAAGAACCGAAGAGAAGCCAGCCAAGCTAGTCAGCGAACCCAACAGTCAATGCAAGACCCCTAATCTCCGGCGCCATGCTTCTCCTTAGTTCATCTTACTTCATCAACCATTATCATTCTCATTCTCATCATCATTCTTATCATCATTCTCAAACAATAATCCCTCATTACATCAATACTCACGCCACCATCTTCATCCTAAATATTCTCCAAGTATCCAAACCTCAAACTCCTTATCATTCTCACGCCACAACTATCACTCTCTCAACTATCCCTAAGCCTCTATACTCTTAATTTCAACATGGTATCAGAGCAAGTTGAGTGATCTAGCGCCTAATCTCTTGTTATTCTTCTAACTCTCTACAAAGTCTTCTAATCTATAACCATACACTTTCTTAGTTCTATTCACTCTAAGATTAATATCCTTGAGATCATAAGATCTTCAAGTTGTAAAAGGACTAAGGGTGTGTATTGTTACTAGAAAATGATGACAAATTGAGGGAGATTTCGTTGGGCTCTCCTTGGCTCCTTGCCTTGAGGAGCTCGGTCTTCTGTTAAACACATGAGAGAAAATTTTTTGGGGTAATTTATTCCTCCCATGTGTTTTCTAATTAATGGGGTGTGTGTGAGAGAGTAAATATTTTTCTTTGTGGTTCTTGTGTGTGGAGTCTAGATCCACATACAAAACTTTGAAAATGGGTTGTATCAATATCAATTCTTTGGTGATCCTCTTTGGAAACAAGATCCAGAGGATTTTTAGAATCATTCATCCATGAAGAAGCTTGTCATGGCGTGATGGTCTTTGGCATGTATGGCGTGGGAAATAAGGCATCTAGGAGATGAAGAGTGTTTTTGGCGTGATGGTTTAGAAGAGGAGAAGGCTGGGTGGTGACCTTAAGTGGTGATACAAGCAAGCTCCAAGAGAAAACAAATCATTGAACAGGAAGTAAAGTGGCTGGTGATCAAATGAAGACATCCAGCAAGAAAGAAGAGGAAGCATTAAACCGGCTGTACAAAAAACAGTCAAAGAAAGTGTGAATCTAGTTCACATAAGACTTCAAGGAAAATATGAGACAGCTCATAGTAAAACTTGGAGAAAAGGAGAAGCTTACCTTAGAAAAAGGAAGCTGAAGAAGGTTGAATCCCGGAAGAGACTTGCGGAAGAGAAGTGACAAGAGGAGTTCACATCTTTAACCCGGAAGAGACTTGCGGAAGAGACGTGACAAGAGGAGTTCACGTAGAAGACTTGCATGAAACAGAGATGAAGCACAAGGCTGAGATGTTTTCTGCAAAGAAAAGGAAGTGGTCAATAATTTTTGATCAAAGAAACACAGTTGATAAGAGAAAAATCAATTGTGGAAAAGAAGCGGTGAAGAGATAGTAAGCAATGTTTTTGGATGGACTTGTGTTGTGATTCTTGAGAGTTTGATTCCAGTTATGGTGATTGGAAACTCACATTCGCTTGTAACTTCAAGCGTTAAGGAGGAGAAGAGTAAGGCTGCTAAGAGAGGGAAACCTCAGAGGAAGAGGTTAAGAGCGATTGTTGCTCTGAGAAGAAGAAGAGCAACAGCGACTCAGTGAAGCTCTTGGCGAATTCTCAGCCTCAGTAACAGGCGAATCAAACTCTGCAAGACTCATTTCCAAGAAGTTCATGACTTCCAAAACCAATCTCATAGGCTAATGCTATCTTTCATTGGTGAATCTTTCAACAAGCGGAAGATTCAGATGGTCCAAGAAGTAGTTGCCCCAAGGTATTGATTAAAGGGTGCTTATGGAGGGTCATATTCTTCCACATGGTCTTCATCCTCTCTTGAGGCCGAATCACTTGATCCAGGAGGTCTTGAGAGAGTGGTGATCATACTCAACCATGTGGTGATCCAAGCGGAGCAATCTACAAGAAGAAGTGTGTATAGGCTCAAGCAAGCTATTCATGGTGGTGTTATGTGGAGGTAGATGATGTCATTTGCGGCCTAATCCAAAATGGCTAGCAGACGAAAGCTTGTCCTAATTGGCAAGTGGGATAGATAGTTCAAGAGGAGGCGGCATCATTGGCATAATCAAGATGAGTGCTCTTTCCTTTGCAAGAGTGGTCCCTTGGCAACGGGTTAGTCTTGAAGGGAAGTGTTGAAGAAGCGGTGAGCTCCAAATTATGCAACGGTCTTCCTTGTCAAGTTTGGTTCTTCCGTTGAAGCACCAAGTTAGGTGATGGTCCAAGAAGAAGAGGACTATCACATTGTACCATGGATAGGTGCGGCATTCCGAGAGGAAGCCGGGAGAGTCTTATGATAAGTGGGATTAGAGCGGATGGCTCTTTGAAGAATCAAGATCAAATCTATAAAGGGTTGAAGCCAAGATTGATCTTGATAGATGGAGTGTGAAGCTCAGACCAAGAGGCGTTCACCTCGTAGGCTGTGGAACGGTAAACAAGGCAACAAGGAACTCCAAGCACCGTATGAGGAGACGATGGCGAGAGAAAGCCGGGAGACACATACGAGTAGCTATGGATGATGTTGTAAGAAAACCGAAGGAGAAACCACCTTTTAGACCTTATTAGGTGTGGTGATCCGAGATGCAGCGGGAACTGGCGTCCAACGGATAGAGTATACTAACAAGAGTCATCAAGAGGAAGCCAATGACAATGTGAGTATTCTGTGAGCTAGAAGATGTCATCCGAAGAGCTTGAAGTCAAGATTAAGTTTGAGACAAGAAGCCCGAGGAGACATGATCCGAATGAAGCTTAGAGAAGACAAAGCCTAATCCGCAAGAAAGAATAAAGGCCATAGGAGAGGAAGCCGTGGTCTCATTGAGGTTAGGAGTCATCAAAACCGTCTTTGGAGCAAGCCGTGGTATTTTTAATGTTTTAAAAATATATTTACCTATTATATTAAACTTTTAAATAATATTGTTTTTAAAATTATAGTAAATACATAAAAATGTAGTATGAATAGTTTATTTTATGATTTTTATTTATAATTTTAACATAATTTATTATAAAACATCACAAACTCTCCGTATAAATGTATGAATAACAAAAATAATTTTTTTTATATACTTGAAATCTAAAAATAGTTAGATTATACATGATTCTGCGGAAAATAATCTGATTATGTGGGATTAATTGGATTAGGCGGGATTAATCGGATTAGACAGGAAGTATTCGGTTGGCTGACTTTTTCGAAGAGTTAATCATTAATTGAGGCGGCGAGAGTGGAGTTACCGACTAAACAAAATGTAATCAGAGTTCGGCGAAAATATTTAAAATATGGATTAAAAGTAGTTTTATTCTGACTTTGAAAGCAAAATGCACTACAGTACTAATAATATATTAATAGTAATGTATAGCTCTACTGGATATCATCATGAGGTTCACGTGGATTGACTTTGTATCGTTTTTGCTCTAGAAAGAATAAATGTCAAATGAAACACACGTGTTGTTGGGTCCACTTAAAAATTTAGAAGATAATTTGGATGTTTATTGAGAAAAAATAATAATTCAGACAGATAAAATGGTCAAAACGTAGGGTCCAAACCCATATTATAATATGTGTATAAGAACAGTTGGTTATTTTATCTAGGAGCCTGAGTAATATGAGGACCTAATAAAGTAATATTTACTCTTTTGGGATTTTTATTGTCGAGATCGAGGATTTATAAGAAGCGATGTGCATATTAATTTATGTTTTAACAAATTCAATGAAGAAAAAAATTAAAATTTATGGGTCCAAAGATGAAAAAAGATAATTAAGCCGTTTAGTTTAGACTTAAGCGTTTCAATGTGTCCCCTTTTTAGGAAACAAACCATTTATTAATCTCTCTATTACAGTACTTTCTAATTTCTATCCAAACACCAAAAAATTGGCAGGCAGCTAAATAGTTTTCAAGGGAAGAAAGGCAGCTGAATCCTAAGCCTTCTCTATAAAACCTGAATTTAAACAAAAGTGCTATTGTTAATTGTAAAAAATAAATAAAGAACATGAATGAAAAATACAATACCAATAAGTAAATATGAAAAGGAATTGCAAAGGTAATATTCCAAATATCTTTCCTTAAATTTTTAAATGCCTTGTGACAGTTTCATGGTGGTAAGATTTCCAGTAAACTACTGTTATCTATTGTTTCTTCCAACACCGAAGAATCGAAGCTCACGAACCCAAATTTAATGATGTATTCTCAGACTGAATTGAATGTAAAAGACAGAGAGATGTTGTGTGTGATGATTAAAATTAGTTAGAAAGATAAGACAATGATCTTGCTTATAAGTAAACCTCAACCTCAGACAATGATTCTTAATGACTAAGTCAAATGAATATTGAGAGCTGATTACATTAATTGTGTATTGATTTTGCTGTTACAAATCAACAAATAAAAATAAAGATAATAGTTTATTTAATTAATAATTTTAAACCAATTGAACTTGGAGAAATTAAAATAAACTTATAGGTTGTAAGCCCATTTAACATATCTCTAATCCATATCCAAAGTTGTTGGAGCTTTCCTCTAATTTCAAAAATATAATATTTGATATTTCGTCAAATTTCAAAACTTCTAATTCTTTTTAGTTTCTCACTATGAATATTAATTTCTCATTTAAACGAATTTTGGTGTGATTCCATATCTTCTATTTTATCACCTCTCCGAGAATCCTTTTTAGTAAACGAATTTTGGTGTGATTCCATATCTTCTATTTTATCACCTCTCCGAGAATCCTTTTTAGTAAACTAATCTGCTTTGAATTCCAAATCAAAATATTTACTTACCGATTCATCCTGTTTAAACAGCAACAACCTTTCTCCTTGTGTTAGATCATACTTCGGAGCAAAGTTCTCTATTACCCTGATTTTCAGCTGCTCCCAGCTATGGAATGGTGTTCGATCTCTCCTCCACTGGTACCCTTTCAGAGCCTCTCCATCAAAGCACATCTAAACTGCTCTAAGCTGTTCCCCCTCTGTAAAATCGCTCAACTTGAAATACTGTTCCATCTGTAAGACCCAGCTTTCCGCGTTCTCTAATCATACAGAGGTACCTCGATTTTTCTGGTGATAGGCTCGTTTCTCTCTGGCAAATCTCGGTTTTGCTGATACTGCACCGATATTGATGGGTTCAGCGTTGTTGTTCACTGAGAGGTTCCGATCTGCCATGCTAACATGCCTGAGGTTTGCGTATCCTCCTCTGGCTGTTTCCCGGTCATGCCGGATTGTCTTTCTTCCTCCACAATCTATCATTCCAGTCTTTACAAGATATCCACCTTATGCATATGTATCTTCATATTGTTCACACTCATTTCCAGAGCTCTGGTTTTCTCCACATCCTTCTATAGGTTCTTCACTGCAACTTCCAAGGCTCCATGGTTCTTCATAGGACCAGATTTTGGGGCCATTTTTCCGATCATAATCTTGCTCTGATACGAAGTTTCATACGGGTAGTAAGAAAGCTTAGATAAGAACAAATTTGTAAAAGGAAATATCAATATATTGATAAAACCCCTGAGTACAGATTTGAGAGAAATGGTTATAGGAGTCTCTCTCCTCCACCATACAAGTCACTTAAATCTTTAATGCCCATTTCTCTTATCACCTCCTCTATCGCTCTTATATTCAACATCCTACGTGATCCGTTAGGAACATTTTGCAATAAGACATTAACCTTGTACTAAACTATAGTTATTTAACTATAGATAGTAATAACTCTGAACAAGCCCATTCACTTGCTAAAGTCTGAGTGTCCTTCCGCCTTCCTCAGGCCTTTTAGGCTTTCTTCCTCTTGTAGTGATATAGTATCGATGACCGTTCAGCCTCATATGTAACATTACCCCTCCTTTGAAACTAACCTTGCCCTCAGGGTTGAAGGTTGGTAACTTCTCTTTGATAGTGCGCACCTATTCCCAAGAACTCTCAAAATCGGCAGATGTTTCCATTTCACCAGTACCTCGTCCTGTCCAGTTGTAGAGTTGTTGCGATATCCCAAAACTGCTTTGGTTCAGCAACTAATATCTTATCTGCTGTCAATTGCGGTTGTATTGCCACTGTCACTGTAGAGTCCCCAAAAATATTTTTCAATTGTGAGATATGAAAATAGGATGTTTTTTACCTGAGGAGGAAATTTCATTTTCTAAGCCAGTTCTCCAACTCCTGCTTCGATCAGATAGGGACCATAGTACCTTGCCGATAACTTTTCACTACTTTTTCTCGCCAGAGAGCTTTGCCTATACGGTCTAATCTAATCCACCACTGAAAATTCTACATCTCTGCGATGTCTATCCATGTGGATCTTCATTCTTTGTTTCGCCTTATGTGTATGCTCCCTATCTCTGCTGGCTTTCTACTATAAACAGCTCTGAATGGGGTCATCTGTATGGCTGAGTGAAAAGAAGAATTATATTACCACTCTGCCGAAGCCAAGTACTCTGCCCATTTTGTTGCTTTATCACTACCGAAACACAGTAAATAAGTCCCCCTGTTTAAACTTCTTCTTCTTCTTCTTCTTCTTCTTCTTCTTTCTTCTCTTCTTCTTCTTCTTCTTCTTCTTCTTCTTCTTCTTCTTCTTCTTCTTCTTCTTCTTCTTCTTCTTCTTCTTCTTCTTTCTTCTTCTTCTTCTTCTTCTTCTTCTTCTTCTTCTTCTTCTTCTTCTTCTTCTTCTTCTTCTTCTTCTTCTTTTCTTCTT